>CM065729.1:67883039-67893039 GCA_033310375.1 Conus canariensis
GCATGTTTCGAGTGGCACTGTTGTTCTTGGCCATGATTTGCTGCCTCCTGCCGTGAAGAATGTTGCGGGTGCTTTTGGAGTCCTGATTTTCCCTTTTGTGGTGTTGGTACTAGCCCAGACTACTTGTACAATTTCTTTGAGCACTTGGTTGTGCCTCCATGTGTACCTTCCTTGAGCCAGGGCTACTTTACATGAGCTTAGGACATGCTCCACTGTTTGTTTTTCATGGCAGAGGGGGCATGCAGGATCGTCTGTTTTCCCCCACTTCACCAGGTTTGCATTTGAGGGCAGAAGGTCATATGCAGATCTGAGAATGAAGCTGATCCTGAGAGGGGCCATGTGCCAAATGTCATTCCAAGTGAGACTTCTTTGGAGTGCATTCTCCCACGTTGTCCATTGCCCTTGCTGGCTCTGCTGGACTGCTTTTTGGAGTCTTTTTTGGTCTTCTTCTTTTCTCATCTCCTGAATCATCATGTCTCTTTTGGCTTTTCCTTTGGCCTTTGACCACCATTCAGTTTTGGTCACCCCCAGTCCCTGTCTGTTGGTTTGTGTGTGTCCTGTTATTTCTCTGATCTTGAGACTTTCTTTTGCAGAATCCATCGCCTCTTGAACTTTCCATTTTCTGCCTGTCTTCAGCTGGGGCTTAATTGCTTCTACCACCTTGTCTCCTGAGTCCTCCAGCATGCTTTGAAGTCTGATCTTCCCTGCTTTGTATTCCTCCAGGATGGATTTCAGGGGCAGTTTCAGCTTTGCTTGGCGACAGTACAGCGCTATGTCAGTCAGACAGGGTGGGACACCAAGCCATTTCCTTGTGAACTTGTTGATTTTGGCTTCCATTGCCTCCACTATGCTGGTGCAGATGTCGTATATCATCAGAGGCCATAGCAGCTTTGGTATCAGCATGAACTGCAGACACCAGACCTTGTATTTGCCAGGGAGCCCACACTGGTCAATGGTCTCCAAGCCTTCCTCCGCCATCTGCTTGGTTTCTTTTGCTCTTTGTGTGTCTTTCAGCGTATCATCATACCATCTTCCAAGGCTCTTGACTGGTTCTTCTGTGACTGTTGGAATGGCCTGGTTGGCAACACTGAAGACCACAGATCCGGCCACTTTTCCTTTCCTCAGTGAGAGACTCCGTGATTTCTTTGGCTTGAACTTCATTCTGGATGAGGCAACTATGTCGTCCAGCCTCTCCAGCACATGACGTGTCTCGTCTTCTCTGGATGAAATCACTGTAGTGTCATCCATGAAGGCCTTGAGAGGAGGCATCTTGTATCCATCGCCAAGGATAAATGTTATGCAAAATTTTCCACTGCAGCACTCTCAGTCGTGTTTCTTTTGTATACAAGCGAGGGATCTGCCAAATACTCTTGTTTAATTCTATACCAAATTTATTTTTCCAAAAGCTAAAGGCACAGGGTTCCGATTTGTGCAACATACCTATTGTTTTCCGAAATTCTTTACAAGTTATCAATTTCTTGCCACAAAAGAGAGGGGGGTCTGAAAAAACACTGTTACACCGATCTTCTTCACTTGTACTTGAAACATAGTGTCGGACAGCAGCGCTTACTACATTATATTCGAGTGTTCTGGAGGGTGAGTCTCCAATCCTAATACATATTTCAGGCAAAGATAACAATCCATTGGCACCAAACATATCCTGAACAATCAGTATACCACCTCGTATCCAATCGGGAAAGAAAAGAACATTTCCCCGATATATAATGCCATAGTTGTTCCACAAAAGAGAAGAACATGCTAAAGATCCATCATGCTTATTAAGATCTAGCCATGTTTTTAACACTAAGCACACCACTATTGACATTTGCATAGAAGCACACGTAATTACTGCCAAAACGGAGCACAAATCTTTTTCGGAATAAAGGACCACTTCTCATTTTCTCCGGCTCTCCACAGACGTATTACCCATTGCAGGAGAAACGCTGACTGCATTTGTCTGACATCTATCATTTTCAAACCTCCATGTTCAAAATCTTTACACATAACATTTCTCTTAACTTTTTCATATGCTCTTTTATTACAGTTTTGCTTACGCCATAGAAACCTAAAAAGTATTCTATTGATTTCTATAAGCACATTGTCTGGAATTACCAACGCCTGCATGACGTAGACTAATTGAGATATCAAAAATGTCTTTATAATATGTACTTTCCCCGTTACACTTACATTTCGTTTTTCCCAAGAATGAATAATTCTTTTTATATTATCGATTCTTTGCAACCCGTTTTCCATTACCAAAGAAGCACATCTATCACTGACAAAATAAACTCCAAGAATTTTTAATCTGTTTTTCCAAGAAATTCCATACCATGCATCCAAAATTCCAAAACTTATGATGTCCATAAATCACACTCGGCAATGCACCGTTGAAAGCAATGAAATATGTGTCAGCAATGCTGGAGGCAATAAAATGTCAAAAGCAATGTAAACAGTGTGTGTGTGTGTGTGTGTGTGTGTGTGTGTGTGTGTGTGTGTGTGTGTGTGTGTGTGTGTGTATGTGTGCGTGTGGTGTGTGTGTGTGTGTGTGTGTGTGTGTGTGTGTGTGTGTGTGTGTGTGTGTATGTGTGTGTGTGTGTGTGTGTGTGTGTGTGTGTGTGTGTGTATGTGTGTGTGTGTGTGTGTGTGTGTGTGTGTATGTGTGTGTGTGTGTGTGTGTGTGTGTGTGTGTGTGTGTGTGTGTGTGTGTGTGTGTATGTGTGTGTGTGTGTGTGTGTGTATGTGTGTGTGTGTGTGTGTGTGTGTGTGTCTGTGTGTGTATGTGTGTGTGTGTGTGTGTGTGTGAGTGTGTATGTGTGTGTGTGTGTGTGTGTGTGTGTGTGTGTGTGTGTGTCTGTGTGTGTGTGTGTGTGTGTGTATATATGTGTGTGTGTGTGTGTGTGTGTGTGTGTGTGTGTGTGTGTGTATGTGTGTGTGTGTGTGTGTGTGTATGTGTGTGTGTGTGTGTGTGTGTTCTCTCTCTCTCTCTCTCTCTCTCTCTCAACTCTGTGTGTGTGTGTGTGTGTGTGTGTGTGTGTGTGTGTGTGTGTGTGTGTGCGCTCTCTCTCTCTCTCTCTCTCTCTCCCTCTCTCTCTCAAGCTGAAATTTGGGGCTTACATGAAAATTTGCAGATGGATAAAGTACAAACGTATGGTATAAAGCGTTTCCTTCAAGTACCTATTCATTCATCCAACACCGTTTTATATGGAGAAATGGGCAGATACCCTTTGTATATAAGTACATTTGTGAAATGTATTAAGTACTGGTTGAAGATCTTGAAGCTACCCCAGTCCCGTTTGAGCAGGCAAGCCTATGATATGATGCTTCTAGAAATGGAAAAAGGTAAAGAAAACTGGGCTTATAAAGTAAAGAAAGTCTTTTCAGAACAGGGTTTTGTAATAGAGTGGATGACCCAGGAAGTAGGAAATGAGCAACAGTTCATTGCGGAATTTAAAGACAGGCTTATTTGTTCTTTTAAACAGAATTGGCCCTCAGATATGGAAAGTAAAGAAAAATATCGCTGGTTTTTCTCATTTAAGAATGTGTTTCATTCTGAAAAGTTTCTCAATGTCATAACAGATAAATGGCACAGAATAAATTACGCAAGATTTAGGTTGAGAACTTTAGGTTTTAATGCGAACAAAAGATGGTTTGAATGTGAAACATCCACAGAATCTCCTTGTCCTGCATATAGACATATTATTGATGACGAAGAACACTTTCTGTTCTACTGTACTGCTTATAATGAAGTGCGGACAAATTGTTCATTTTTCCAGTTAGATATAGCGAAAAGACAAAATGTCGCTGTCGTGTTATCATCAGATGATGAACTTGTAATTAAATCAGTTGCGAAATTCATCGTGGAAGCATTGAAAATTAGACAGATGAAGGATAGTGAAATTTAAGATAATACATTATAAGAGATATCTGAATGAATATTATCATTCATCGCATGTGGAAGAGATCAGTAAAATACAATGTCATCATTTGATTGAGTGGTTGGTCGAGTCAGTCTTAAGTTGTTTTTTTATTTTATTTTATTTTATTTTTTTTAACCTTACTGCATTACTCCTGTGCGTGAGGACATAACGAAATGTTACAAATTTATTTGTTTTTGTTAACCTTGGATTTGATACACACTAGGAATGAAAGTGTACTATTTGTTTGCAGGAAAGGAAGAGGGAAATGTTATTGTTCTGTTACCTCTCCCCCATTGTCAAAAGACCTCTTTGGTAATGACAATAAAATATGAAAGTGTCAAGTGTCAAGTGTGTCTCTCTCAAGTGTGTGTGTGTGAGTGTGTGTGTGTGTGTGTGTGTGTGTGTGTGTGTGTGTGTGTGTGTGTGTGTGTGTGTGTGTGTGTGAGTGCGTGTTTTTGTGCACGCACGCGCATATAGGTATACTTGTGTGCATGCATGCTTACGTGCGTGCGTGCGTGCGTGCCTGCGCGTGTGTTTGTATGTGTGTGTGTCTTTGTCTCTCTCTCCCCCCCCCCCTCTCTCTCCCTTGCGTGTGTGTATATATGTATGTGTGTGTGTGTGTGTGTGTGTGTGTGAGTGCGTGCGTGGGTGCTTGCGCGCGTGCTTGCGCGCGCGTATATGTATGTGTGTGTGTGTGTGTGTGTGTGTGTGTGTGTGTGTGTGTGTGTGTGTGTGTGTGTATGTGTGTGTGTGAACAAGCACATTGTAATTTAGCATGCATGTGTTTGTGCCGGTTTTTACATGTGTGTGTGCGTGCGTGCGTGCGCGCGCGCGCGCGCGCGCGTGTGTGTGTATATAGAAGTTACGCTGTTTATTGCTTGTAGTTCACTCCTGCCTGTAGTTTACAGGAGGTAGATACGATCAGGACGCTGTGGATTTCATTTTGCCTGTTCTTTTCTTCTTGTGCATTACAGCTCTCCTTTTTCTCGTTTCCTTTTCTCAATATTCCCTCCTTTCAACAATAGCACACTATCTGATGTGTACAGTTTAAGCTATTGAACGTAGTGTTTCTGGTGATGTTTTGTGACGAATCTTTTAAACACATTCTGGTTTGATTTCTTCGAATATTCTTCTTTTCAATATTGTTCTCACATGTTCTACTTTGTCTACTCAGATTTTGAAGAAAACCAGCAATTATGACTTATAACAAGTTCGACTACTTGCTCAAATTTCGGTAATGTAGATAAATGTGCGTCAACATTTCCGGACTGTCCCTCCCTTTTGAATGTAAATCTTTGTGACAATTTTAAAATTTAGCGACTGCTGTGATCTCATTTTGGTCCACCTGAATTTGGAACATGTTGGTTGAGTGAATTCATACTATTTTTCCTTCCTTCTCTTATGAATGTTTCCATGTAACATAAGTAGTTCCTTTTTGCCACTCTTTCCTGTGTGTTTTGCATGTTAACATATTCACATGAAGTATACCTTTTGCACCCCCCTCCCTTTCAGGATTGTTGAATACTGTTGTCGCTACAATTAATGTTCGAGGATGTCCTTGTAATATTTTTTATAACGGCTACCAGACTAAACAATTCACTCAGTTAAAGAAGGCTACTCACTGTGTGCGTAGCTTTCGTCGGCAATCCGGCCGACTTCTTCAGCGCAACTGCTGGGCTGAGAACTGGATTCAGTGCGCAACGCGGGGAGCGAACTCACGACAATGCGACTGAATGAGTGAGGAGTACACCGATGGCAGGTTGTGTCGGCCCCGGTCGCGGTTAAGGGTGGGGTTCCTGGCGGCGATGT
This sequence comes from Conus canariensis, assembly GCA_033310375.1. NCBI lineage: Eukaryota > Metazoa > Mollusca > Gastropoda > Neogastropoda > Conidae > Conus > Conus canariensis. The sequence continues at coordinate 67,888,766 of CM065729.1, forward strand.
GGACTGCCTCCTTTACTCCCCTCTGGAACCATCTAGCTTCTCTGTCGAGCACTTGCACATTGTCCTTTTCAAACTGATGTTGGGTGTGGGTCAGATGTTCACCCACTGGGGAGGACTCACGTTTGTGTTCCTTTATTCTCTTGTGCAGGTTGTGCTCAGTTTCACCAATGTAACTATGGTCACAGTCCTGGCAGTCTATCTTGTATATTACCCTGATTTGTCCAATTTGTCTGTTTTATCCTTGGGGTGGACTAACTGGCTTCTGATGGTGTTGGTGGGCTTGGCGTGGACACTGACTCCCAACTTTCTGATCTTCCTGCTGAGAGCTTCAGTGACGCCGCTGACGTACAGCATGGAGACGTGCCCTCTCGAAGGGGTTTGACGTTCAGTGGAGGGGTGGGGTATGATTTTCTTGCCCCCCAGGATATCCCAGGCCCACTTCTGGTATCCCGATATACTTTACACTTTCTTAATGTGCTGCACCTCTTCTTCCCTAGTGGTGTCGGTGGAGCAGATGGTCTTCGCTCGGTGGGTGAGGGTGCAAATAACTCCCAGCTTGTGTTCCAGTGGCTGGTGACTGTCAAATTGCAAATACTGGTCTGTGTCGGTCGGCTTTCTGTAGACGGAGAAGGCGAGGCCTGTCTCTGTCCGGGTGATGCAGGTGTCCAACATCGCGATACTGCCGTTCTCTTCTTCATCGTAGGTGAACTTGATGGCAGGGTGTTGGTTATTGAGATGGGTCGTGAAGTCTTCAACCGCCGATCTTTTTAGCACAGTCATGGTGTCGTCCATGTAGCGGCCCCAGTAGCGAGGAGGGGTGTGGAACGATGCCAAGGCTTTCTCCACAAAGTCTTCTATAAAAAGGTTAGCTACAATAGGACTCACAGGGGACCCCATGGCTGCACCCTCGATCTGTTGGTAGAACTGTCCTTCAAAGGTAAAGTAGGTGGTGTTGAGGCAGCAAGATAGCAGATCACAGATGTGTTCCACCGACAGGTTGGTGCGCTGCTGAAGGCTGCTATCGTCCTGTAACCTCCATCTGGTTATGTCAATGCTGTCCTTAACAGGGACACTGGTGAACAGTGCTGTGACGTCAAAGGACACCAACATCTCATCAGGCTGTGGTACAAACATTAACAACTTCTTCACCAGGTCTGCACTGTTGGCAATGGAATGTTCCGTCTTTCCTACCAAAGGCGAGAGAATGTCCGCAACGAAGCGGGCCGTCTCATACATCAGGGATCCCCTAGATGCAACAATGGGACGGAGGGGTACATCTCTCTTGTGCACAATATTTTTTATGTTCTGATATTTATTTTCCTATGACTCGTCGAATTTTTTTTTTTTTTTTCTTTCCGTAGAGTGTCCACAATCATCAAGTTGATTATTCTGACACTTTTGTGTGTATGACCGTTTTTATCCCGCCATTAAGGCAGCCATACTCCAACTTCCCGGGAAGGTGCATGCTATGTGTAACGTGTCATCCATACCAACGGCCAAACTGGCCTTCTCTTCCGAAAGCTGGTGATGGGATTTTACGTGTGTGCAAGATGTATGCGTGCGTTCACACACGGAACCTTGGTTTATAGTCTCATTCGAAGGACTGTATGGGAAATGGAGTCAGAACCAACGTTAACTCCGAGGGAAAAAATCCCCCTGTACCGAAACGGCCTGGCGGAGATTCGAACCCGCAACCCCAAGATTACGAGTCCGGCGCTCTACCAGCTGAGCTGTTCCGGCTCATGTGTGTGTGTGTGTGTGTGTGTGTGTGTGTGTGTGTGTGTGTGTGTGTGTGTGTGTGTGTGTGTAGCTTGAGAGAGAGAGAGAGAGAGAGAGAGAGAGAGAGAGAGAGAGAGCAGAGACATAGAGTGAGAGAGTAAAATAATGACATTACATATTGATACTATAGAAATAGAGAATTGAAGCCTTCTACCACTCCTTTCCTGCACACACACACACACACACACACACACACACACACACACACACACACACACACACACACATACACAAAAATACACGCACATACCTACGCGCCTACACAGGCGCGAGCGCGCACGTGTGCATCCCCCTCCCCCTCCCCACACACGCATATAGACACACATCCACACAAAGACACACACAAGCGCACGCATGGATAGACACACACATAGACAAACAGACCAACAGACAGACAGACAGACACACACATCTAGTCCTCCCTCCCCCTCCCCTGCTTCCGCCACTCCACTGTAGGAGCAAAACATTTACGACAGGTGCTTTGTAATGTGATGATTTCTGTGACGTGTGTCTAATGTTGTAACGTTTGAGATATGTGGTCACTGACACTTGGCACCTCTTTGGGCTGTGCAAGGCTCAGTGGATGAGAAGGATGAATGTTGGTTTTTTCCAAATGGATTTTACGACGCATTTCCATACATTGATCGTGTAATGACATCACGATCATCTGGATTCCTCAGGGAAAACACCAATCTGAGTAATGCCAGGGCCTGTAGTTACTTTACGAAAATATCAGTACCTCCCCGACATTCACTGGTGGTCAGTTTCAAACAAAGAATACTTGCGAGACCACTGTTATACCTGTATCGAATGTCGAAACATGACATTTACCGTTACAACGCCGCTGACGAGAATTTCAACTATTTTCGTATAGACCCCGACCAGATCTTCTTGTGGTCTCCGGATGTTGAGGCTGATTTTGTCAGCCTGTTTAACGTCAGCCAGGCTGGCGTGGTACTTAGGAAAGAAACTTATTCACAACCCATTAGCTTTACACTTTTCTTTTCGTTCTTCCCGGAGAGTCAAAGGCCTCATAAGACACCCAGTGGAGTCTGGAACTGTTGTGTGAAGCATTACAGCAGATTCCATCCCCACGTGGCCTGTAACCTGAAGACAGAGTGTGAAGACGGGCGGGATGAAACAGGGGAGTGTCCCTACAGCAGTCCTGAGTGTCAGGGGATGATAGCTTTGTGTGACCGTTGCTACAGCATCGTCAACACTCTGCGGGTTCAAAGCACAGATTCTACCACAGGGTGCAAACACTTCCAGAAAGCATCTCTTTATTGTATTTCACTGGGCGGCGTGTTAAGTTTGTCAAAATGTGTTTTTGACAGTGTTTGTTCAGTATTGAATAAAACGAAGATACATGCCCACAGACTCGCTTGGGTATTTACTGGGTTGTATGTTTATGACATAACACAACCAAATATGTATATAACTAGTCTGATACACACCGATAGAACAGTTCTTCACCACTCTCTTCATGACGCTTTCTTTGTGAGACTGGCAACAAAGAAGTGTCTACGCTTAAACCACGATGGAGGCTTTCAAAGACTTGGTATCTGGAACAAATATTTCGGGGCGTTTTGCGAGTTTACAAATAATAAAACGGTGCAAAATCTTTATCGTGCAAGAGGTATTTCGTTGAAAACCAGGGAATTTCGGTTGCTTTCAGGACGGCGACAGATGAAAAAATGCCCTGATGGTCATGTGACATACACATTCCTGCTATGTGATTCCACCCAGTCTGAAATGTGTCAGCAAGAGCTCAACTTTCCATGCAGGTTTCCTCACAGTTTGGCTTACGCAGACACAGATAAACCAACAGACTACCGTTTCACCTTTTTCTACATGTTCACATGCAGCGGTGATTCTATGGTGATATCCTATACTCTGGTTTGTGACTTTATAACTGATTGTAAAGATGAGAGTGATGAGCTGTTCTGTGAAGATCCCCAGTGTATCAACACCTTTAAATGTAGAAGCGGTCAGTGTGTACACTTTCATCAGGTGTGTTCTACAGATGAAGTGTTACTAGCAATAAGAAAACTTAAAAGCCGTGAAACGGCTGGTCCTGATGGTATTAAAGGTGAATTGTTTAAGTATTCGTGTGAATAGGTAGTGCTATTTTTTTCTTAATTTTTTGGGCGGTTCATTCTCTTCTTCTTCTTCTTCTCTTGAGCGACCAACATCAACATTTTGATGGCTACTGTCGCTTTGGGGAGGAAGCATGCGCGCAGCAAAACACACACACACACACACACACACACACACACACACACACACACACACACATACACACACACACACACACACACACACACACACACAATCACTGTGTGAGCTGCGATCGTGCATCGTCACCTGAGATACGCAATCCGGCTATCACCTTCAGAATGAATAGACAGGGGTCTCCCCGAGGGCAGAAAGATTACCAACTGGCAGACGAACGTTTCCTCAGTGTCTGTTTGAATGTGCATGTGTGTGTGTGTGTG
>CM065729.1:67895539-67903039 GCA_033310375.1 Conus canariensis
CTGTCAGGGAAAGGACAAAGAGTGGACAGTGTCTGTCAGGGAAAGGAGACAGAGTGGACAGTGTCTGTCAGGGAAAGGAGACAGAGTGGACAGTGTCTGTCAGGGAAAGGAGAAAGAGTGGACAGTGTCTGACAGGGAAAGGACAAAGAGTGGATAGTGTCTGTCAGGGAAAGGACAAAGAGTGGACAGTGTCTGTCAGGGAAAGGAGAAGAAGAACAGTGTCTGTCAGAAAAAAAGGACAAGGAGAACACAGTGCATGGCAGAGAAAAGAGAAGGAGAACACAGTGTCTGTGGGGGAAATGGGTAGGTGAACAGTGTGTCTGTCCAAGAAAGGAGAAGGAGAACACAGTGTCTGTTAGGGAAAGAAGGAGAACAGAGTGTCTGTCAGTTAAAGTAGAAGGAGAACAGAGTAACTGTTGGGTAAAGGGGATGGAGAACACACTGTCTGCAAGAAAAAGGAGAAGGAGAACACAGTGTCTGTCAGGGAAAGGAGAAGGAGAACACTGTGTCTGTGTGGGAAAGGAGAAGGAGAAGACAGTGTCAGTCAGGAAAAGAAGGAGAACACAGTATCTGTCAGGGAAAGGGGAAGGAGAACACAGTGTCAGTGAGGGAAAGGAGAAGGAGAACACAGTGTCTGTGTGAGAAAGGAGGAGAGGACAGTGTAAGTGAGGGAAAGAAGAACACCGTGTCAGTCGGGGAAAGGAGAAGGAGAACACAATGTCAGTTAGGGAAAGAAGGAGAACACAGTGCCTGTCAGGGAAAGGGGAAGGAGAACACAGTGTCTGTCAGGGAAAGGGGAAGGAGAACACAGTGTCTGTCAGGGAAAGGGGAAGGAGAACACAGTGTCTGTCAGGGAAAGGGGAAGGAGAACACAGTGGAGGAAGGAAACACGTGCTGTCAGGGAAAGGGGAAGGAGAACACAGTGTCTGTCAGGGAAAGGGGAAGGAGAACACAGTGTCTGTCAGGGGAAAGGAAGGGGAAGGAGAACACAGTGCTGTCAGGAAAGGGAAGAAGAACACGTGTCTGTCAGGGAAAGGGGAAGGAGAAACAGTGTCTGTCAGAGAAGAGAAGGAGAAAACAATGTCGTCAGGGAAAGGTGAGGAGAACACGTGTCAGGTGAAAGGAGAAGGAAAACACAGTTGTCAGTGAAAGGGAAGGAGAACACATTGTCAGTGAAAGGGAAGAGAACATGTGTCTGTCTGGGTGAGGAGAAGGAGAAAATTGTCTGTCCCGAAAGGGGAGAGAACAGAGTGTCTGTCATGGAAGGGAGAAGTACAGATGTCTGTCGGGAAAGGAGGAGAACAGAGTGTCTGGTCAGGGAAAGAGAATGAGACACAGTGTCTGTCAGGGAAAGGAGAATGGGGGATCACAGTGTCGGCAGGGAAAAGGAGAATGAGATCACAGTGTCTGTCAGGGAAAGGAGAAGGGGCACAGTGTCAGTCAGGGAAAGGAGAATGAGATCACAGTGTCTGTCAGGGAAAGGAGAATGAGATCACAGTGTCAGGAAGGAAAGGAGAGAGATCACAGTGTCTGTCAGGGAAAGGAGAATGAGATCACAGTGTCTGTCAGGGAAAGGGTAGAAGGGGGGACCAGTGTCGTTGGGGAAAGGAGGATGAGAACACAGTGTGAGTAGAAACGAAGGAGAACACAGGTCTGTCAGGGAAGAGAAGGAGAACACAGTGTCTGATGGGGAAAGAAGGAGAATACAGAGTCTGTGTGGAAAGGGAAGGAGAACACAGTGTCTGTCAGGAAGAAGGAGAATACAGTGTCTGTCAGGAAAGAAGGAGAATACAGTGTCTGTCAGGGAAAGAAGGAGAACACAGTGTCTGTCAGGGAAAGAAGGAGAATACAGCGTCTGTCAGAGAAAGAAGGAGAAATACAGAGTCTCTCAGGGAAAGGGGAAGGAGATCACAGTGTCTGTCAGGGAAAGAAGGAGAATACAGCGTCTGTCAGAGAAAGAAGGAGAATACAGGTCTGTCAGGGAAAGGGGAAGGAGATCACAGTGTCTGTCAGGGAAAGGGGAAGGAGATACAGTGTCTGTCAGGGAAAGAAGAAGGAGATCACAGTGTCTGTCAGGAAAGGGAAGGAGATACAGTGTTGTCAGGAAAGGGGAAGGAAACACGTGACTGCCAGGGAAAGGAAAAGGAGAACACAGTGTCTGTCAGTGAAAGGAGAAGAAGAACAGGGTGTGGCCAAGAATGGTTCAGATAATATCCTACCTTTGACCTTGTTGACCTTGAACCAGAGGACCTGATAATGGTGTGTGTGTGTGTGTGTGTGTGTGCGTGTGTGTGTGTGTGTGTGTGTGTGTGTGTGTGTGTGTGTGTGTGTGTGTGCGCGTGTGTGTGTGCGCGCGTGCGCGTGTGTGTATCTGTGTCTGTGTGTGTGCGTGCGTGCGTACGCGCGTGCGTGCGTGCGTGCGTGCGTGCGTGTGTGTGTGTGTGTGTGTGTGTGTGTGTGTGTGTGTGTGTGTGTGTGTGTGTGTGTGCGCGCGCGCACGCGCACGTTCGTGTGTGCGTATTAGTGTGCCAGTGTGTGTGTGTGTGTGTGTGTGTGTGTGTGTGTGTGTGTGTGTGTGTGCGTGCTTGTATACGTGTGTGTGCGTGCGCGCGCGCGCGCGCGCGCGCGCGCGTGTGTGTGTGTGTGTGTGCTTGTATGCGTGTGTGTGTGTGTGTGTGTGTGTGTGTGTGTGTGTGTGTGTGTGTGTGTGTGTGTGTGCGTATACGTGTGTGTGTATGTGTGTGCAAACTCAGCCTTTGTTGTTTTGCTGATTTTGATATAGTTCTTGGCAGCAGCAGTAGAAATGGGCCTAGGAACACTAGAAGCAACAATAGCATCAGCTGTAGAAATAGACCTTCCAACACTAGAAGCAACAATAGCAACAGCTATAGAAATAGACTGACCAACACTAGAAGCAACAATAGCAACAGCTGTTAAAAAAAAAGACCGACCAACACTAGAAGCAACAACACAATCTGTAGTAGAAATGGACCGAGGAACAGAAGAAGCAACAATACAATCTGTCGTGGAAATAGACCTAGCAACAGAAGAAGCAACAATAGCATCAGCGCTAGAAATGGACCTATCAACACTAGAAGCAACAATAGCATCAGTGCTAGAAACTGACCAAGGAACAGAAGAAAGAACAACAGCATCAGTGCTAGAAATGGACCAAGCAACATAAGAAGCAACAATAGCATCAGTGCTGGAAATGGACCAAGCAATACCAGAAGCAACAATAGCATCAGTACAGAAGAAGCAACAATAGCATCAGCACAGAAGAAGCAACAATAGCGTCAGTGCTGGAAATGGACCAAGCAACACCAGAAGCAACAATAGCATCAATGCTAGAAATGGACCAAGAAAGAGAAGAAGCAACAATAGCATCAGCGCTAGAAATGGACCAAGCAAGAAAAAAAAAGCAACAACAGCATCAGCACTAGAAATGGACCAAGGAACAAGAGAAGCAACAATAGCATCAGTGCTAGAAATGGACCAAGCAACACCAGAAGCAGCAATAACATCAGTGCTAGAAATGGACCAAGGAACAGAATAAGCAACAATAGCATCAGCGGTAGAAATTGACCGAGGAACAAGAGAAGCACAAATAGCAACAGTGCTAGAAATGAACCAAGCAACAGAAGAAGCAACAATAGCATCAGTGCTAGAAATGGACTAAGCAACAGAAGAAGCAACAATAGCATCAGTGGTAGAAATGGACCAAGGAACAAGAGAAGCAACAATAGCATCAGTGCTAGAAATGGACCAAGCAACAGAAGAAGCAACAATAGCATCAGTGCTAGAAATGGACCAAGGAACAGAAGAAGCAAGAATAGCATCAGCGGTAGAAATGGACCGAAGAACAGAAGAAGCAACAATAGCATCAGCGGTAGAAATGGACCGAGGAACTGAAGAAGCAACAATAGCATCAGCGCTAGAAATGGACCGAGGAACAGAAGAAGCAACAATAGCATCAGCGCTAGAAATGGACCGAGGAACTGAAGAAGCAACAATAGCATCAGCGCTAGAAATGGACCGAGGAACAGAAGAAGCAACAATAGCATCAGCGCTAGAAATGGACCGAGGAACAGAAGAAGCAACAATAGCATCAGCGCTAGAAATGGACCGAGGAACAGAAGAAGCAACAATAGCATCAGCGCTAGAAATGGACCGAGGAACAGAAGAAGCAACAATAGCATCAGCGCTAGAAATGGACCGAGGAACAGAAGAAGCAACAATAGCATCAGCGCTAGAAATGGACCGAGGAACAGAAGAAGCAACAATAGCATCAGCGCTAGAAATGGACCGAGGAACAGAAGAAGCAACAATAGCATCAGCGCTAGAAATGGACCGAGGAACAGAAGAAGCAACAATAGCATCAGCGCTAGAAATGGACCGAGGAACAGAAGAAGCAACAATAGCATCAGCGCTAGAAATGGACCGAGGAACAGAAGAAGCAACAATAGCATCAGCGCTAGAAATGGACCGAGGAACAGAAGAAGCAACAATAGCATCAGTGCTAGAAATGGACCGAGGAACAGAAGAAGCAGCAATAAGAGCACCACCAGCAGTAGATAAGAATAGCAGCTAAGTATCAGAAGCAGTAGCAGCAACAGCAGCAGCGGCAGCAGCAGCAGCAATAGTAGTAGTATAGTAGTAGTAGTAGTAGTAGTAGTAGTAGTCGCAGAACCAGTAGCAGCAACATTAGTAGTGGTTGTAGTTTTAACTGTAGTGGCAGCACAAGAGAGAGAGATAGAGAGAGAGAGAGAGAGAGAGAGAGAGAGAGAGAGAGAGAGAGAGACAGACAGACAGAGAGAGAGAGAGAGAGAGAGAGAGAGAGAGAGAGAGAGAGCGCTCACATACTGCCTATGTTTTGTGCTCATGTCTGTAGAAGATCAGCCGTCTGCTGTCTTCATTGAAAGGAAGACTACCTTGACGTGAGACCAACGAGAAATGGAGTCTTCACGCTTAACTGCACAACAGAACACACACACACACACACACACACACACACACACACACACACACACACACACACACACATGTCTAAACACGTAGAAAATGACAAACACAAACACACCTAAAAGACAGACATAGATAGAAACAGACAGAAACGGTCAGCCATAGCATGATGTCTGTCCCCCCTTGTTTTCTCTTCCTCCCCTCCTTCTCGTATCTGTCCTCCCCCTCTCCCTGCCCTCTCCTTACCTCCCCTGCCCCTACCCTCTCCCCATTCTGTTAAACCCTGTTGTATTCCTGCAGATGTCATGGCGCCATCAGAGAAGTCTGCCAACTGTTTCCACACCACTCACAGCCAAGGAACACAGAGTGCAGCCCTTGTCACAGAGTCCATTTGAAATGGCTGATGTAATACCCCCTCCGCCGTTTACTTCACGCACAATCTCTCACCTCCCACCCCTCTTCGGTGCCACCTGTATCAATTTCACAGCTTAGACGTGTGTGGAAATCCCTTCCAACTCCCCCCTTCTTCTCCATCCCCACCCTTTCCCGTTGCAAACCCTTTCAGTGGCGAAGGACGTCCGGTTCACATTTCCATGGAGAAACAGGAAGAACGAAAGAAAAACCATTACGAAACAAAAAAAGGATGGAACATCAAGGGGAATCCCTTGTTAGAAAGCTTCAGTTCCCAGCCAATCAGCTAATGGTGGAGGAACAGGGAGATGAAAGGGATGGGGGAATCATTTTCCCTTCCTGTTCTACATTTCTTCACTCAATGGTCTGTTGCCATTTGTTTCTTGAAAAAGAGGAGAATGTTTTGGAAACACAATTGTGCGCACACCAGCACGCGCGTGTGCACTTGCACACACACACACACACACACACACACACACACACACACACACACACACACACACACACACACATGTGCGCGCGCACAGTATATGATAACGAATGTGAATGACATTATCATCATCATAATCATCATCATTATCAGGACACTACTACTGCTACTACTACTACTACTACTACTACTACTACTACTACTACTACTACTACTACCACGGTAATGAAAAAGAGATTAAATTACAAACCCAGAATTGAGGAAATTTATACTCTGTCACATTGCTTTGAGTTTTCTGATTTGTGTCAACAAAGCTGTTACATTAAATTGTTCTTCACTGAACACTCCCGAACAATGTGGTCAATCATTGATGTCATGTGCACACTTCAATGGACTTGTACACTCTCAATGAACAATGAGGTCAATCACTAATGCAATGTACATACTTCAGATTGGTTGTTCACAATGAGGTCAGTCACTGATGTAATGTACACACTTCAGAGTGGTTGTTTACAATAAGGTCAGTCATTAATGTAATGAACACACTTCAGAGTGGTTGTTTACAATGAGGTCAGCCAGTAATGTAATGTACACACTTCAGAGTGGTTGATCATAATGAGGTTAGTCATTAATGTAATGTACACACTTCAGAGTGGTTGTTTACAATGAGGTCAGTCATTAATGTAATGTACACACTTCAGATTGGTTGTTTACAATGAGGTCAGTCATTAATGCAGTGTATTCACTTCAGAGTGGTTGTTTACAATGAGGTCAGTCACTAGTGTAATGTACACACTTCAGAGTGGTTGTTTACAATGAGGTCAGTCACTAGTGTAATGTACACACTTCAGAGTGGTTGTTTACAATGAGGTCAGTCACTAGTGTAATGTAGACACTTCAGAGTGGTTGTTTACAATGAGGTCAGTCACTAGTGTAATGTACACACTTCAGAGTGGTTGTTTACAATGAGGTCAGTCACTAATGTAATGAACACACTTCAGAGTGGTTGTTTACAATGAGGTCAGTCACTGATGTAATGTAGACGCTTCAAAGGACTGTAAACTCCCACTTACAATGAAGTCAGTCATTGATAGAATGTACAGACTTCAAATTGATTGCACGCTCTCAATGAACAGAGAGGTCAGTCACTGACGTCACTTGCACACTACAAAGTAACTGCACATTCCATAAACAATGTGATTGGTCACTGATGTAACATACACACATAAAAGTGGTTGTATACTTTCCATGAACAGTAAGGCCACTTATTGTTATAAAGTAAACGGGTTAAAGCATATATAAATGTAAATATATGTGGCAATTTGGTAAGTCAGTTAAGTCAACGTCCACTCTTCAAATTCAGTCAGTCATGTCAATCTACACATTTCAAAGGTCACTCAGTCATGTTATGATACACACTTTAAAGGACTGTACTCTCTCTATGACGATAAAAGCAAAAGTGAATGTACAATCTTCAAAGAACCATACACTCTCTATAAACAATAGGGTCGGTCAATGCACACACTTGAAGGGGCTGCAAAGTATCCATGAACAGTCGGAGCAGTCACTGATGTAATTTACACAGGAGAAGACATTACGGTCTTTCCTTTCCTGCCTGGGGGACAAGAACACAATATTTCACCTGCCCTCAGATAAAACCATCGGCAGATCAATTTTTCATCCATCTTTGTGATAGA
>CM065729.1:67908039-67910539 GCA_033310375.1 Conus canariensis
TATATAGATAAATTGCAAAACTTATTGCATTTTCATTTTTTGTTGATAATAGCAATACTAAACGAAAACTAGATGTTCTACAATAAAATTTCGATGGAGTAAATTTATTTCTTAGGTCATTTAACGCTGGACAGCTAAATACAAAATGCATTTCATCCTCAGATGCTGAACTACATAAGCGACATATCGCAGTTCCATTTCTGCCATATGTATATCTCTGGGAGTGCACGGCAATGTCAGATACGCCAAACCTAAACTTGGTTAATGCTGCCCTTACAAAACCACACAAGGACAATGAAACGTATGGTTCAATCAAGTGATTGACTTTAAACAATCTGTACGATGAAAATATGTCACTCGTACGAATGTGGGACTCCGAATACTGCCATCTACAATCTATAATTCGTTGCTTGAAACAAGCCCCCCCCCCCCCCCCCCCCCCCCCAAAAAAAAAAAAAAAAAAAAAAAATGTTTGCACACCCGACACCCTGATTCATCCATACGTAATAAAAACCATAATTACGTAAACATTCACGTACGCTACTTGCCCATGTTTGTTTACCTCTTTGATCGAGTATATACATATTCTTATAAGCCAGAGCAGGTAGTCTGTTATCATCCATTTCAACTACTTCTAACCAGTACCTAATGCTTTTCATGTAAGCGTTTAAGTGAATAGGGTATCTTCCAATTTCTCCGTATATAAAATCATTGGGAGTCTTTTGATCAAAAGAAAAAAAAAATAATAGAAAATAAATGTACCTTTTCAATTTCTTGATTATTATTCAAGCCCCATAGCGCAGCTCCATATAGAGCTGAACTTGTGTATCAAATAGTTTAAAAAATTTACTTGGGGAGTAGTTTTGAAACTTATACATTACGGACAAAATGCTAACAACAGATTGTTTCATTTGACTGACCAGATCTTGGCAAGTAAACCTAAAACTAAGTTTAGTTGAAAAATATAATCCCAAATATTTATATGCATTCGCCACAGACATCTGACTACTTCCATATAACCATGTTTCACGTGCCGCTAGATACCCACCTTTATGAAAAAAAACTATGATGTTTGATTTTTCCATGTTTACTTGTAGCTCATCTCTCTGCTGCCGCATATAACTTATGTAACTGATTTTGTACACCATATCATCTGCAAAAAGCATAATAAATATTTCTACTAAATCAAATGTTACTCCATATGTACCATTTTCATTAATTTGTTGAGCCAAATCATTAATGAAAAATGAAAACAAGGCGGGACTACACACATCGGCCTGTTTTACTCCTCTTGTACTTTTATTAGATCACTAACTTAGCACCACATTTAATTCTAGCTTTGACATCCTGATACATACTTTCGATACATCGGTAAAGTTCTCCTTTTATTCCGCTATTTCTAAGTATTGGCCATGAAAGTTTTCTCGAAATCGAATCAAAAGCTTTTTCAAAATCTATAACAGCTACGTATAATTTTCGATCATTTGCGAACTGCTTTTGTACAGCTGCCAAAAGAGTAAACATATGATCAGTCGTTGAATAGTCTTTTTTTTTTTTAACCCAGCTTGATGTTCACCGGTGATACTATTCATTTCAGCCCAATTTGAAAGTCTACTGTTTATAACTGAACTATACAATTTGCTTGATATATTACATACCAGAATTCCCCTATAATCGTTAGTATTGTTGACTTCACCTTTTTATATATAAAGGCATAATCATAAACTCTGACCAGCCCTCTGGATACATTCCTTTGTCAAACAGAGCATTGAACAATTTCACGAAAAAGTCAATAGCACATCCCCCAAGTTCTTAAATAATTCCCCTATCAAGACATCGGGCCCACGGGCTTTTCGATTTTTCAACTTTCTGATTGCTGATAAGATTTCTTCCTTTGTGATCGGTTGGTCCACGTAATTTACATACACGTCATCTGCAACATTCTGAATTACTTGAGGCGGGTCATCTTTCTCTAACACTAATTTAAAATGTTTGTGCTATTCCTCAATAGTAATATTATTTCGAGGCTGTGATCTCTTTTTGTATACTCAGCGCAGTGATTTCCAAAACTCTTCTTGATTATCCACAGAATTAAGTATTTTCATAAACTGAAGATCATTATACAACATTGCTTTCTAAGCAATAAATTTTTGTATTCTCTCCTCGCTTTACAAAAACTGCCCCATCTTCTTTATCAGATGTTTTTCTAAGTATTCTTACAAGTCTGCGCGTCTTTAATTTCTCTGCCTTGCATTCTGTATTGTACCAGGCATTCTGTCTGTTTGAACTGTTAACGCAATAATACGCTGTTTCATACAGTCTACGACATCTTTCACAATATTATTGAACATGTGCAACGCATTGTTTACATCTAACATCAATCAACATTGTTGCTGATGAAAGCTTTTCACGAATGAACTCGGAGTTCATCATATCACAAAAATGTTCAGCATGATCATCATTCCACACAAATTTTTCTACATGTTCCTTTTCATCAAAA
>CM065729.1:67915539-67950539 GCA_033310375.1 Conus canariensis
CCACAAACTTAATTGATCATGATTTCAATGGCGCTTTGCATCTGTTTAATGACTGGATTAAAAGGCAAGCAAGTTGTATGAAAAAGAGAATTAATCTAACAAAGTATGACAAAAACAGTGATTGGTATGATAAAGAATGTAGGTTAAGCAAAGTTAAGGCAAAAGGGCTGCTTTCTATTCTTAGAAAAAAGAGAAGAAAAGAAGACAGTGATGCCTACTGCATAGCAAGAAGAGAATACAAACATCTGATAAAGAGAAAAGAAAAACAGTATAACGATATGTTGTTAGACAGACTTATTTCATCAGTGAACAATCAGAGAGAATTTTGGGAAACTGTGCGTAAAATATCCTTTAAAAGAAAACGTGTTCAAAATAGTCTAACAGTCGATGACTGGTTCAAACATTTTAAAGATTTGCTTGAATTAGAAGTAACAACAGATGTTACTAATTCATATGGAAATTGCAATGATATCGATGAGGAGGAAATTAGTTTTATAAACCGTCCAATAACAAATGAAGAAGTTCTACTAGCTGTAAATAGGTTAAAAAATGGAAAAGCTGCCGGACCGGATGAAATTATTGGTGAGTTGTTGAAGTATGGTGGGGACCGAGTTGTTGACTTTTTTGTAAAGCTTTTTAATACGTTGTTTGATAAAGGCGTGTTCCCAGACAACTGGACCAACTGTTTTGTGCAGCCCTTGTTTAAGAAGGGTAACGTTAACGATCCAAACAATTATAGAGGCATTTCAATGTGTGATACGAGCAGTAAAATTTACAGCACAATTATTAATAGCAGACTGCAGGAATGGATAAAAGAACATAATCTGACTGGTGAACATCAAGCAGGATTTAAGAAAGGTTACTCCACAGTTGATCACATGTTTACATTATTGGCACTCGTTCAAAAACAGTTTTGTTTCAATCGTAAATTATATGTAGCCTTCATTGATTTTGAAAAGACTTTCGACTCTGTTGAAAGGAACTTATTATGGCCCATAATATTGAAAAATGGCATCAAAGGCAAGATATTTAGGTGTATTCGTAGTATGTATGACAATGTCAAAGCCAGAATTAAATGCGGAAGTAGCGTGACTGATTATATCAACTGCACCCGTGGAGTGAAACATGGAGACGCCTGCAGTCCTGTCTTGTTTTCTTTATTCATTAATGAACTAGCATTAGAGGTGATGAGGAGAAGGAGGCATGGTACAATGTTTACGTCTGACTATTTTGAATTATTCATATTATTTCTGGCAGATGATGTAGCCTTACTCTCAGAGACTGCCACTGGATTACAAACGCAGATTAACAGTCTTCAACGTGCAGCTGCTGCTTTGCAGCTGAAGCAATATAGTGGTATTCAGAAAAGGGGGTATTTAGCTGCCAGAGAAAGGTGGACCTACAACGGGATTGTTATGCCTGTTGTGAATGTTTACAAATACCTAGGAATTCATTTTTCAACAAAGTTAAGTTTTGTTGCTGCATGTCGTGATCTCAGTAGCATAGCAAAAAACGCGTTATTGTGTATTTTACAAAAGTTATTTAAGCTAAAGTGTTCTTCTCCTTCTTCCTTTTTAAAGTTATTTGACTCATAAGTTCAATCTGTTGTTCAGCATGGTGCAGAGTTATGGGGCCTTGACAATGCAGCACTCCATTGCGAAAAGGTGCATTTATTTGCTATTAAGAGATTCTTGGGAGTAGAAATGAGAACACCTAATGACATGGCGTATGGAGAAACAAATCAATATCATATTTACATAAATTCAGCTGTAAAGTGTGTTAGGTATTGGCTAAAGCTGACGAGGATGGACGAATGTAGACTACTGTTTAAGGCCTATAGAATGCTTTTCGATTTAGATTTGCGAGACAAGAAAAACTGGGCTTCAAATGTTCGCTGTAAATTGTATATGTTTGGATTCGGATATGTATGGCTCAATCAAGGAGTAGAAGGGATAAGCGAGTTTCTGGAAACGTTTAGGGAAAGGTTAATTTTGTGCAGATGGCAGGAATGGAATAACCATATCAATAACAGTGACGGGTTTAACGTTTACAGAACCCTCTGCACTATTCCGGATGCTAAAACATATTTATTACTCAATTTGGACAGATATTTGAGGCATGTATTGATAAGATTTAGGCTTGGTATTTCTGAAATCGAAGTACATCGCAATCGTCATAGACAACACAGTCAAGATGACTTATTATGTCCACTTTGTGAAAGAGAGAAAGAAGATGAGGTACATTTTGTTCTATGTTGTCCTATTTTAAGCGACGTAAGAGCACAATACATACCGTTGAAATATTATAAGGTACCACATCAGTTCAAATTAGCGTTGCTTATGGCATGTGTACATGAAAAAAACGATCAGAAATTTGTCAATCTATCTTTACAAGGCTTTAAAATTACGTTCTATTCTCATCTCTTGAAATTATTGCAAAGTGTATTACGAATGATGTCATTGATTCTAAATGCCAGATTGGACAATTGTTTGTATATACACCCCTTCATGAGGGGCAATGGCCTAAACATGATTAAACATTCCGTATCCGTATCCGTATCTCTCTCTCTCTCTCTCTCTCTCTCTCTCTCTGGGAGATGCTTGACAAGCAGTCCTATTGAGCAGATGTGATTTCTCCATTGCTCCCTTTCGGCCAAGTGTTTATGTGTCTATAAACTGTTTTTGGAACTTTGCGTAACGTCACATCCCGCAAGCTATGCTGTCGGCATTCTCGGATTTCCGACATGTATGTGGTGGTTTGTGCGGACGTTTTGGAACTTTATGACTCAAAGGGAAGTGTCAGTCAGGAAGAAGATGATGAGAGTCACATAACTGAAGGACAGGCCAAGTGGTGTTTTGATGGGGTGTTGAATTATCAGTTTTTGAATTTACTTCTTATTTGATGTAGTGACACCGATTTGAACCCCGGACCCACTGAGAAACCCACCACTGAAACCCAGGGCCAGGGTCTCTGCTAGACGTGACTGAGCACGAGCAGGGAGAGCGTCTCTTCAGCAAGTAGCAGAGTTCATACAACTCCCGTTGAATCGCATGCTATTAATTTAACCCCACTGTTAACTCTGCCCTGCCTGATCTCATGACGAGGTTGAACAGAATGGACGTCTCCATGAATTCCAAGCTGGACGGGGTTGTGTCTGACATTGCAGCCATCAAGCAGAAGTTTGGTGTTCTACAGGAGGAGGTGGAGGTGTTGAGACAGGAGGTGGACTCATTACACAGAGAAAACATGGCGTTGAAAGATGATAGGGACGATCTGTGTGCTCGTGTGGCACACTAAGAGAAAAAGACGGACGATCCGGAAGGAAGATCAAAGAGAAATTATCTGAATTTCTACGGGACGAAGAAGGAAGAGGGGAAGACCAGTGCTACACATACATCAGTTGAAAAGACTTCTGATAAACTTGGTCTTTCTGACAATGTGGAGACAGATCATGTGCACCACCTTAGCAACAAGCCTGATTCCCCAGTGATTGCCAGACTAACACACTGCAAGAATAAAGTGAGAATTTTGAAGGAAAAGACAAAACTGAAAGGAAGTAAAATTTTCCTAGGCGAGGACATTTAAGTGTGTGTGTGTGTGTGTGTGTGTGTGTGTGTGTGTGTGTGTGTGTGTGTGTGTGTGTGTGTGTGCGTGAGGTCAGGAGGAAGTTGACTGTTTTCATGACAACAGAAAGAGCAGAAGGAAAGAGAGTGTCTATGGTGTTAATCACCTGATTGTTAAGGCGGAAAAAGTACTGTCTGTCTGCTGATCGTGCCAGTCTGGTGGACATGACAGAGGGGGGAGTGGGGTGGGGGGGGGGGGGGGGGGGGGGGGACGTCCAGAAAACGTGCATCGTGCATTAAGGGGAAGTGGTGTGAAATAGTCTGAATATATGACTGAATGTTCTTGTGGGGAAAAAAAAAACCAACTTCTGAATATAATGGCAGGCATGATGTTACATTGATGCCTGATGTTTTTGAACTATTTGTCCTCTTGATAGCGGATGATGTCGTTCTCCTTTCAGTAACTGTAGTTGGTTTACAAGCCCAGCTGAACAGCCTACAAAGAACAGATTGCGCATTAAGTCTACAAGTCAATCTGAGTAAAAATAATACTGTCGTCTTTAGAAAGGGGGCTGTTTAGGTGCGAGAGAAAGATGGATATTTGATGGTTCTGTTATGCCTGTTGTAAATGCGTATAAACATCTAGGTACCTGTATGTCTACTAGGCTTAGTTTTAATGCTGTTTGTAAAGATATTTCTAGTAAAGCTAAGAAAGAAAACATTGTGTATAATGCAACGGCTTCATACCTTGAATAACTATTCATTAGATATACTTTTAAAGTTGATGGTCAGGTTCAACCTATCATGCAACATGATTCCGAAATATGGGGATTACAGAATGTCTCTTAGCACTGTGAAAAAATGCATTTGTATGCGCTGAATAAATTTCTAAATGTTGAACTACGTACACCTAATGATTTAGTATACAATAAATTGAATAGATAAACTGTCACTGTTAATTCAATTGTAAACTGCGTCTGTTATTCGCTGAGATTATTGCAAATAGATAATTACAGGTTGCCTCGAAGAGCTTATATCTTGCTTAGGGATTTGAATAATTCAGGTAAGACTATTTGTGTTACGAAGACTACCAAGAAGCACTGCAAAAAAGTGGGTACAACTACAAACTACAATACAACCCAGACAACAACACAAATAGAAATAAGAAAAACAGAAAAAGAAAAATCATATGGTACAGCCGACTATACGAAGGGAAACTAAAAACAAACATAGGGAAAGAATTCTTTAAAATTCTAACAACTTCGTTCCCAAAAGAACACAAACTATATAAAATATTCAACAAAAACACCGTCAAACTATCGTATTCATGTATGCCCAACCTCAAAAATTTAATTGACGCATCTAACAAAATGAAAACCAACACAGCAAAGAAGGGTGAAGAAAGGAAATCTTGCAATTGCATCAAAAAAGAGCAGTGCACCCTAAGCAATAAATGCCTTTACAACAACATTGTATACCAAGCCACTGTGACATCAGAAAATGAAAAAGAAACATACATAGGGATCACTGAAAACCACTTCAAAACCAGATATGCAAACCACAAACAGTCATTTAATAAAGAAAAATACAAAAAACAAACAGAACTGAGTAAATATATCTGGAAACTTAAAGACGCAAAAACAAACTACAATATATCCTGGAAAATCATAAAAAGAGCATCATCATACAACAATATTTCAAAAAGGTGCAACCTATGTTTAACTGACAAATGGTTAATACTATGCAAACCACACTTAGCAACTCTAAACACCAAAACAGAAATAGTAAACAACTGCAGGCATAAATGGAAATCGTTGTTAGTGAATACACCCAAAACAAAAACCTCAAAACACACGTGCAGCCAACCCGCACGTGCAAACAACCGCAAACGGGAGCCCACACGCTATATAACACTGGCGGTGGGCAAACCAAAATCATCCTGACGACAGCGCAAAGCTAGAAACAAATTTGTAGATTGCCTTTTAAACTTTATTTTTTAACATATATATATATATATATATATATATATATATAGTACAATAAACTATTAAATTCCAAGGATAAGTAACCAAGCACCATTCCAGCAACTTACAGAGCAGCTTGGTGTTGCAATGACTGCAAGAAATATTCAATTATAAACAAAGCTTGCTCTTATGTCTTAGATTGAAAAAAAATAGGGGGAGATAAGCATTCATATCTGCAGTGGTAGATAATTCTGCCTAACTAACAGTATGTGCTTGAGTGGGTGAATGGGGAAAAATAAAATAAATGCTTCTCAAAATGAGCCTTCAGCAAGCTTATAGTCTCCAAGGGGGAGACAATCTCCAATGGGGAGGAAACTCACTATCATATAACTCCTGGTCAGATACCGATATTTCGAAACCTGATTGTTTCTCCTCAGTGACCGCGGAAAGTAGTAATTTGACTCCTCTGCCTTTTCGGTTATTAGAAGAATGTTATCCCAGAAAAGGCTGGTTTGCAATATCGTAGTATGTTTGTTGAGTTTTCAAAAAACCGACCAAAGGTGCCAGCTAAGAAGCAAAAGAAAATCATGAAAGAGCAAAACAAGCTACATTTTCTTGTGAAAAGTAGAAAATATAAAAAGATAACCTCTTAAGACACAAGTGCTGAGGGCCAGTTCTTGGAATGAATCCGCAAGGGACTAAATTACACTGACACTGACACTGACACAATTTTATTGCCATTAGCAAGTAAGCCCTTTTGGCAAGGGGGGTTACAATTACTGCACTAAGATGCATCGATAAAGACATGAAATATAAAGAAAAGAACTCATACGATTAACAAACATTTCAAATTTACAATGGACAAAGTCCTCTCCTCCCCAACACACCCACACATACTTTCGAACACAGCGCACGCACGCACAATCGCCCGCACGTGTGTGTGTGTGTGTGCGCGCGCGCTCGCGCGCGTGCGCACACAGACACAGACACAGACACACACACACACACACACACACTCACACACACACACACACACACACACACACACACACACACACGTTCGCGCACCACACTAATCCATTTTCTTTGTCCATCAAGCCATGCAAAATACAGAATAAGTGTAGAATGTGGATTCTACTATCGTCACAAATATTCTAACTCAACAGATTATGATACTCTTCCTCCGAAAATCACTGGCTTCTGCTACATATTTTGCAAATGATACAATATGTTTTTCGTTCCTACTTGAAAGGATTGCGATAACATCTTTTCTCTGTGCAGCTGGCTCATTGAAAATGTTGCATCTGCTGCGAATATGTGTATAAGCAGGACAATCAAAAACAAAATGTACTCCGTCTTCATCGTTATTTCTCTCCGCACACATGGGGCATGCTTTATTATCTGATGCTTCAAACCATTTTTTATTTGCGTTGAGGCCCAGTGTTCTAGTTCTGAATTTCGTTAAGTTATATTTATGCAATTTATGTGTAACAATCATGAAATATTGTTCCATTTCCAGATTACTCTTGAATGAAAGATACCATTCGTATTTAGCGTTTCCATCCATGCTGAAATGCCAGTTTTGTCTGCAGGAACAAATTAAACGATCCTTAAACTCCGAAATAAACTGTGCAGAATTTCCTACTCCCTGACAAAGCCAAACGATCCCAAAACCATTTTCTGTTAGTATTTTCTTTACGCAAGAAACCCAATTAAATTTTCCTAAGTCATGTTGAAGCAAGAGCATTCTATACGCTTGACTACAGATTCTGGTCGTTGGTAGCTGAACTAGTCTTAACCAATACTTAATTGCTTTGACATACGTTCCTATAAACAGAGGATATCAACCACTCTCACCATAAGCCATTTTGTTCGATGCATGTAATGGTACATGCAAAATATGCTTTATTCCATACGTGTGAATCCTTTCCATATGCGTGTTGTCGAGCAGACCCCATACATCTGAAGCGTATGTCAGAATTGGTTGTATTTGGGTATCAAACAATTTCCAAAACAAAGCCCAGTCTGCTGAGTTCAATCTTTTCATTGTTCTCAATATCTCTATGACTCCTCTCTTTCCTTTCCTACACATTTCAAGCCAGCATTTATTCAAGCTTAACTTCGTCGTGAAGAACATCCATAGATATTTGTAACTATTAGTCACTTTAACCTCAGATCTACCGTAAAACCATCTTTCGTGTTGTCCAAAATGTCCACCATTTCTAAAAACCATTATATCTCTTCTGAGGACTTCCTGCTGCCACGCTCTCCACGAGTTTCTTTCTACTGATGCATGGGTAAACCATTGACTTCCGGGAATAGGCCGGAGGACGTCCGGGAAAGACCGGAGGACACTGGGAAAGACCAGAACCAAGGGCTCTGTGGGCTGGCTCCCCACTTTGCCTTAAACATGTGGCTACTAAGAATAAAAGGAAAAGATGCTCCCAGGATTCACCGAAAGGGGCAGAGAATGATGAATCCATCGGTGCTCAACCAATCATGACTGCAAATCCCAAACGGACTATGAACATGGACCAAATGGAATATCCATGTGTCTGTGGAAAGCGTTTCGCTACCACCCGTGGCATGAAGATCCACAGAACAAAGATGGGATGTGTGAAGACTCATCTGAATGAGCAGCAGCGCACTGCATCAGCAGATAAGACGTCGGAAGACCAAGGCCAGGATTTAAACCACAGTGCCAAGGACATCCACGCTGTTGGTTCGGATGAGGAATTTGCACAGGCCCTCGATGCCAGCCGCCTGAAACTCAACCTGCCACGAGCAAACGAAACTGAAGATTGGGAGAAACTGGATGCAAAAATCGTCCAAAGACTCGATGCACTGATAGGGAAAAGCACCCTGGAACACAAACTAGCCACATATGGGGACATTGTGTATGCCACATGTAGAGACGCCTATGGAGCAAAACTACCCAAAGAGAAAACACCTCCAAAGAAATCAGACGCCAAGAAAAGATGGACAAGATCAGGGTCCAAAAGAAAAACCTCAAGATGGAAATGAAGACCGCACTGCCAGCTGAAAAACAAGGCTTGGAAAAACTGTGGAAAGACCTGAAAGAAAAACACAGTGCCCTCAGCAAAGCGGAATCCGCGAGGAAGAGGAAGAGCAAAAAGAAGAAGACACAAGAGCGCTTCTTCAGAGACCCCTTCCAGTTTGCCAGAACACTGTTTGAGCAGCCAAAATCTGGGACCCTAAGTGTGGACAAAGGAGTTCTTGAGCAGCATCTGAGGAAAACATACTCTGACCCACAGAACAAAGCACCACTCGACATTCAAGGTCTGGTGTGGCCAACCAATCCTGAGGAACAGTTCAATGGCAAGCCTCCAACGTTGGCGGAAATCAAGAAGGTGGTCGACAAAGCCAGAGCCAAATCATCACCAGGGCCAAACGGAATACCTTACCAGCTTTACAAGAAATGTCCCAAGGTGCTGGAGTGGCTCCACAGGCTGCTGCGATCAGCTTGGAGAAACCAGAAGATCAGCGGCCAGTGGATGACGGCAGATGGTGTGTACATCCCCAAAGAGCAAAACTCAAGTGACATCAGCCAGTTCAGGCCAATATCACTACTGAACGTCGAAGGGAAAATCTTCTTCTCTGTCATGGCAGCAAGGCTGACCAAGTACCTGATGGAAAACAAGTACTTGGATGTGTCAGTCCAGAAAGGTGGCATCCCAGGCGTGGCTGGCTGTGTAGAACACGCCACAATGATCTGGGACGCAATCCAAAAAGCAAAAACAGAAAAGAGAGACCTGGACGTAGTGTGGCTTGATCTGGCAAACGCATATGGATCTGTGCCCCATGAGATGATACAGTTGGCTCTTGAGATGTACCATGTGCCAAAGAACATCCGCGACATGCTCAAGAAGTACTTCAATGGCTTCTCAATGCGGTTCTCTACCAAGGAGTACACAACAGACTGGATCAACTTGGAAGTGGGTATTGCAATGGGCTGTGCAATTTCCCCAATACTGTTCGTGCTGGCAATGGAACTCATCTTGAAAGCAGCAACAAACAACGCGAGACAAACAGACCTTGGCGATGGATACAAGATGCCTCCTCTCAAGGCCTTCATGGATGACACTACAGTGATTTCATCCAGAGAAGACGAGACACGTCATGTGCTGGAAAGGCTGGACGACATAGTTGCCTCATCCAGAATGAAGTTCAAGCCAAAGAAATCACGGAGTTTCTCACTGAGGAAAGGAAAAGTGGCCGGATCTGTGGTCTTCAGTGTTGCCAACCAGGCCATTCCAACAGTCACAGAAGAACCAGTCAAGAGCCTTGGAAGATGGTATGATGATACGCTGAAAGACACACAAAGAGCAAAAGAAACCAAACAGATGGCGGAGGAAGGCTTGGAGACCATTGACCAGTGTGGGCTCCCTGGCAAATACAAGGTCTGGTGTCTGCAGTTCATGCTGATACCAAAGCTCCTATGGCCTCTGATGATATACGACATCTGCACCAGCATTGTGGAGGTAATGGAAGCCAAAATCAATAAGTTCACAAGGAAATGGCTTAGTGTTCCACCCTGTCTGACTGACATAGCGCTGTACTGTCGCCAAGCGAAGCTGAAACTACCACTGAAATCCATCCTGGAGGAATACAAAGCAGGGAAGATCAGACTTCAAAGCATGCTGGAGGACTCAGGAGACAAGGTGGTAGAAGCAATCAAGCCCCAGCGGAAGACAGGCAGAAAATGGAAAGTTCAAGAGGCGATGGATTCTGCAAAAGAAAGTCTCAAGATCAGAGAAATAACAGGACACACACAGACCAACAGACAAGGACTGGGGGTGACCAAAACTGAATGGTGGTCAAAGGCCAAAGGAAAAGCCAAAAGAGACATGATGATTCAGGAGATGAGAAAAGAAGAAGACCAAAAAAGACTCCAAAAAGCAGTCCAGCAGAGCCAGCAAGGGCAATGGACAACGTGGGAGAATGCACTCCAAAGAAGTCTCACTTGGAATGACATTTGGCACATGGCCCCTCTCAGGATCAGCTTCATTCTCAGATCTGCATATGACCTTCTGCCCTCAAATGCAAACCTGGTGAAGTGGGGGTAAACAGACGATCCTGCATGCCCCCTCTGCCATGAAAAACAAACAGTGGAGCATGTCCTAAGCTCATGTAAAGTAGCCCTGGCTCAAGGAAGGTACACATGGAGGCACAATCAAGTGCTCAAAGAGATTGTACAAGTAGTCTGGGCTAGTACCAACACCACAAAAGGGAAAATCAGGACTCCAAAAGCACCCGCAACATTCTTCACGGCAGGAGGCAGCAAATCATGGCCAAGAACAACAGTGTCACTCGAAACATGCAGGCAGAGTCTGCTGGATGGGGCAGATGACTGGGAGTGCACTGCAGACCTCCCAGAATGGAAGAGTCACCCAGAGATCATCAGCAAGAGTGGCATGAGACCAGACATAGTAGTCCACTCTAAGTCAACCAAGCAGCTGATCATGATCGAGCTCACGGTGCCATATGAGAACAGAATGGAGGCAGCTCAAATCTACAAGACTGAAAAGTATGCTGATCTGGCAAACAGCCTGAGGAGAGAAGGCTATCAGGTCAAAGTCCTCACTGCAGAAATTGGAGCTAGGGGGTTTGTAGGAACGTCTGCATACAGCCTCATGAAACAGCTCTCAATTGCAGGGAGGGAAAAAACCAGAGCCCTGAAAGCAATGGCAGAAGCGGCAGAAGGGTGTTCAAGCTGGATCTGGTCAAGGAGGAACAAAAGTGAACTTCATAAGGCTTAATTTCCCTACAAATATCAGGTGTCCCTGTGGCTCAGTGGTTAAAGCGCGAGTCATTAAGTGGAAAATGAGCATGTCCAGAGGGTCATGGGTTCGAATCCCAGCCATGGCTCGTCCCAAGATGGGAAAAAAAGGGGCAGCAGAGGGACATCCGGAGTCATGAACCGGGTGTGGCCCAACCCCCCCAGAGTGTCAGGAGATAAGGGCCGAAACACTTGCTTGAAGGGGGCTTCTCTTCTGAGGACTCTCTGCTGCCACGCTCTCCACGAGTTTCTTTCTACTAGTCTTACTCAGATTCACTGTCAGCTGCAATCTAACTGATATCTTTTTCAAAGCGTCCAGTTGGTTCTGCAAACCAACTGGCGTATCTGCGAGAAGAACAATGTCATTAGCAAATAGCATTAAAAATAGCTCAGTAGCCCCTAGTAACATCTGAATTCCATACTTCCCATTTTCCGAAATATCAATTGCAAGCTCATTAATGAAAAATGCAAACAACTTGGGACTGAGCAGACACCCTTGTTTCACACCATGCGGGCAATCAAAATAATCTGAATAAGTGCCTTTTTCACGAACACATGCACGCACAGAGTCATACATTCCTCGAACAGCTGCATACAACTTCCCATTTACACCATTTTTCCTTAAAATACTCCACAAGACATTCCTATTCACAGAACCAAATGCTTGGACTAAATTACAATAAACTAATAAATTCCAAGGGTAAGTACCGAGCACCATTCCAGCAACTTACAGAGCAGCTTGGTATTTCAATCTAAGACATAAAAGCAAGCTTTGTTTATAACTGAATATTTCTTGCAGTCATTGCAACACCAAGCTGCTCTGTAAGTTGCTGGAATGGTGCTCGGTACTTATCCTTGGAATTTATTAGTGTATTGTAATTTAGTCCCTTGCAGATTCATTCCAAGAACTGGCCCTCAGCACTTGTGTCTTAAGAGGTTATCTTTTTATATTTTCTATTTTTCACAAGAAAATGTAGCTTGTTTTGCTCTTTCATGATTTTCTTTTGCTTCTTAGCTGGCACCTTTGGTTGGTTTTTTGAAAACTCAACAAACATACTACGGTATTGCAAACCAGCCTTTTTCTGGGATAACATTCTTCTTATAACCGAAAAGGCAGAGGAGTCAAATTACTACTTTCCGCGGTCACTGAGGAGAAACAATCAGGTTTCGAAATATCGGTATCTGACCAGGAGTTATATGATAGTGAGTTTCCTCCCCATTGGAGATTGTCTCCCCCTTGGAGACTATAAGCTTGCTGAAGGCTCATTTTGAGAAGCATTTATTTTATTTTTCCCCATTCACCCACTCAAGCACATACTGTTAGTTAGGCAGAATTATCTACCACTGCAGATATGAATGCTTATCTCCCCCTATTTTTTTTCAATCTAAGACATAACAAGCTTCGTTTATAACTGAATATTTCTTGCAGTCATTGCAACACCAAGCTGCTCTGTAAGTTGCTGGAATGGTGCTCGGTACTTATCCTTGGAATTTATTAGTTTATTGTATATATATATATATATATATATATATATAGAGAGAGAGAGAGAGAGAGAGAGAGAGAGAGGTGTGTGAGATGCCCTAGAAATTCGGTACAGCAACTTTCGCATGTATATGATAAATATACTCCAGCCAAAGCTGTTCATGTAAAAACTAACCCCCCCCCCCTCCTCCCCCCATCCCCCGCCCCCTTCGCAAACACTACAAACAAGATTGATCAAGCCACTGATTTAAGAGGCTCAGTTTTGACATGTGGGAAACGTTCTGAATTTGATAAAGAAAAAAAGTCCTAAAATTGTTTTTAAGGGAGAAGAATACTCTGGGATAAAAGTAATGAAAAACATTGGATGTAAGTTTTAATTACAGGTGACACGTCATACATGCTGAAAATGTTTTTGTCCTAAAGCATCAAACAAACAAACAACAAGCAAAAAACCGGAAGTTGCTGTGTGCTTTTTTTTCCCGGTTATTCCAAAATGCATGACTGGAGGTATGATGAAATTTGTCCATAACTAGCATAGCAAGAAATCTTTAAAAAGACAACTCTAAATCAAGAACATTAGAATGAGAGTAATCTTTAAGAGAGAAATAGGGAGGTAAGCAAAAATTAACACAATAAGTTTAAGGATTACACTTTCAATTTACAATGGTACTTTGCCATACAAATGCCCTTCAGGCTTCGTCACAGATAAAGTTACCTCAGAAGTCATGACAAAGGGATGAGAATGGGAAAAAAATTCTGCATGCACATTATTTTATATCCTTCCAGATCCCTAGTTTAAAAAAGAAATATCAGCATATACAACCAAACAAAATTTTGACTTATGCGAATAACATTACTCCTACATCCTAGATACTGTACTCAAATCCACTGTTTCTTTGCCAGTTGCGCACACACTTACCATGAAATAAAGATGTAACCTAAAACCAAAAATTCAGCTATTTGATGAATGTAAAACGGTACATACTACCCTCATTTACTTAAAGCAAATCCGCTCTTCTGGACTTAAAAGTTTGGATGGAAAAATCCTTAAATTTTCAGGTCCTATAATTGATGAAGCAAGTGTAGTTACAATCTTTGCATAACCAAAAATCATTTCCCATGACCTTTAATTTAAAGCGGTTAAAGTAACATCATACGATGAAAGGGTAAAACACTCCCCCCCCCCCCCCCCCCCCCCCCCCTCAAATTACACACCCATTTCCATGTTATCTCTTTTGTAAACGCTTGGAAAATCACGTAAATAAACTCACACTTGATTACTTCTATGCTTTCAGTTCCTCTCATTAAAACCAGTCTGGTTTTAGGGCAAGCCACTCCTATCACACAGCGTTGACTGACCTAGTTGATCGACGCCTTACTATTATAAACAGTTACACAATGACAGGTACACTCATTGTGGCATGGACCAAGCGTTTCTTTAAAACGGAGTTTGAAATATAAACTCTTTAGACTCATAACAGTAAGGCCCACCCTCTTTGCTTCGACATTTTTATTGTTATCTGTGTTTTACAGTTGGCTTTAAATTTAAGTCTAAAAAATGTGGACCCTATCATTTTTTATCAAGAAGAAATAGAGCTTGCTTACAAACGTGCACACCAAGTGAGTTCTCGCGTGTTCTGTGATGCCGTTCCATTATATTCATCGGCATTTTTTTTTAATGGAAAAGGAAAAACAAATTCTATATCACTTTAAAACCATTTACAACTGAAATATATCAAAATCAGCATCACTGCTTGTGGTAGCAAGGCAAAGAATACGCAGTTAATCTTGTGTCAGTTACTTTTTTAACCGTGTGAACGAATCGATCAATCAGTGAAATATTATTGGTGACGCGTCCTGTGTATTTACAGGTGAAAACCAGAGCACAATGATCTGTTTGATCCTGTCAATACTTTCATTTTGATTTGCTATCCGAATCTGACACTTGATTGATAGCAAACCCATTTTATTTCCAGCTAAATATTAAACAAACATTATATCAAATTGTTGGGCAAGTTTTCACTATACTTGTAAATCTCAATGAAAAGAGCCATAAAACACACATGACACGTCGCGGTGACAAAAAAAAACTGTATTAGGGTCAGTTAGGTGCGCCTAACGCAAACAAGGTGGTTTCTTTTAATAATGTCACATTAAGAACGTGTTTAAATCAAGAACAATGTGAAATATCTTTTAAAAATATTCGGTTCTCTCCGAGGGAGGGGGAGAGGGAGAGAGATTATGAGAGAGAGAGAGAAAGAGAGAGAGAGAGAGAGAGAGAGAGAGAGAGAGAGAGAGAGAGAGAGAGAGAGAGAGAGAGAGAGAGACTTGACACTTTGATATTTTATTGTCATTACCAAAGAGGTCTTTTGACAAGGGGGGAGAGGTAACAGAACAATAACATTTCCCTCTTCCTTTCCTGCAAACAAATAGTACACATTCATTCCTAGTGTGCACCAAATCAAAGGTTAAAAACAAATAAATTCATAACATTTCCTTATGTCCTCACGCACAGGAGTAATGCAATTAGGAAACACACACACACACACACACACACACACACACACACACACACACACACACACACACACACATTAAGACTTACTCGACCATCCACTCGATCAAATGATGACAATGTATCTTACTGATCTCTTCCACTTGCGATGAATGATAATATTCATTCAGATATCTCTTATAATGCATTATCTTAAATTTCACTATCCTTCATCTGTCTAATTTTCAATGCTTCTACGATGAATTTCGCAACTGATTTAATTACAAGTTCATCATCTGATGATAACACGACAGCAACATTTTGTCTTTTCGCTATATCTAACTGGAAAAGTGAACAGTTTGTCCGCACTTCATTATATGCAGTACAGTGGAACAGAAAGTGTTCTTCGTCATCAATGTGTCTACATGCAGGACAAGGAGATTCTGTGGATGTTTCACATTCAAACCATCTTTTGTTTGCATTAAAACCTAAAGTTCTCAACCGAGGGAGAGAGAGAGAGAGAGAGAGAGAGAGAGAGAGAGAGAGAGAGAGAGAGAGAGAGAGACAGAGACAGAGAGAGACAGAGAGAGAGAGAGAGAGAGAGAGAGAGAGACTGGCGTACAAACACTGAGAGAGACAGAGAGAGAGAGAGAGAGGAGAGAGAGAGAGAGAGAGAGAGAGAGAGAGAGAGAGAGAGAGAGAACGAGAGACAGAGAGAGAGAGAGAAAGAGAGAGAGAGAGAGAGAGAGAGAGAGGAGAGAGAGAGACCTGGTGTACAAACACCGAGGGAGAGAGAGAGAGAGAGAGAGAGAGAGAGAGAGAGAGAGAGAGAGAGAGAGACCTGGTGTACAAACAGAGAGAGAGAGAGAGAGAGAGAGAGAGAGAGAGAGGGAGGGAGGGAGAAAGAGATACAGACAGACAGACGGACTGACAGATAGATGGACAGACAGATGGACAGAGAGACAGACACAGACACAGAGGGAGAGTTTAAACACTGGAGATGGCAGCAGCAGACAGAGACAGGCAGAGATCCCTTGCCATCGTTTCAATCACTGGACGGCATAGGAAGGATTGAACCTGAAGTGCCTGGTGTTATCCTTAGTTGGCGGTGACAGATACAGATCGGTCAGGCTGAACGTTTACCATTGAGCAATTCATTTCATAATGGGGTGTATTTTAGGCTGTGCATAACTTAAGTAAGCAGCAACCTATAAAAAGATAAATGAATGAATGAATGATGAAAATGATAATGATCATAATAATAATAATAATAATAATAATAACAATAATAACATAACAATAATAATAGAGATAATGATGATGATGATGATGATGATGATGATGATAACCAAGGGTTGATGAAAAGAAAACATATAGGGGTGATGGTTTATTGCAGGCAGGGAGTGCTCCAGAGGATGCCTGGATCCCCTTCGTTCAATCCATGTACCCCGATCTCCTTCAGACCACCCATTTTTTCCCGCCCCTTTATTTCAGTCGGGTTCCTCACACTGTGGAAACTGTCGCTGGGCAGACTGCTCTTGTCAGACAGAATCCACCTCCACCCCCACCCACACGTGGCAGGTCTCGGAAACAGAGACGTGCCAGCCCTTATCTACCACAATCATCCACATCATCACAGTCATCAACATCACCACAGCCATCAACATCATCACAGCCATCAGCATCCTCACAACCATCAACCTCATCTCAGTCCTCCCCAGCAGGCAAAGTTTTCACAGACAACCCATCAGGCCTGCAGGACAAGCACAGACAGGACACTGATCGTCAGGATGATGAGGCACAGTACCAGTGTCTCCAGGCCCTGAGGGGTATCAAAGAGGTCATGATGGTTATATCGCAGATGATGTTCAGAAAATACCTGGACAACAAAAATAACCCCCAGCATCACATCAACCCCACCAACATCATCATTTCTCAACTCCCCTCAATCACCCACCCGTCTATCCCTCCCAGCGTTGCTGATGGGGAATGTGACGTCATCATCATCCACCGCCAGTATGGCATCCTGGTGGGCGAGGTCAAATCTGTTGGGGGAGGGCAGTGGTTCTCTACACAGTCACCAGCAGACCAAAATAAGTTCATCGCCGGGGTTGTCATGAAGGCCATAAAGCAACTTGACAATCAGGAATTCGCACTGAAGCACCTTGTACATGACATGGCTGGCGGCAACATCAGGGTGACAAAGGCGCTTCTTCTACCTAACATCACCTCAGCTCAGCTGACTGCGGCAGTGAACAGCTCTCAGCAGCTCCCAGTGGTGAGTCGACATTATAAGTACACCGTACAGCTGAGAAGCAAGAGCATGGTTTTTCTGATTACAAAGCAGATGAAAACATGTAAACAAGTTACATCTGTAGATCTGCCTGTTGTAAAGATTTCTTCTTCTTCTTCTTCTTCTTCTACTATAATAATAATAATAATAATTATTATTATTGTTATTATTATTATTATTATTATTATTACAGCAATAATAATGATATTCATGATCATACGAAACTCGTCTGCATACAGCAACTCGCGTAATCAGAACTGTACATACTGTGACTGACGCAGATTTACACATTGTAATTGACACATGCCTGTGCACACTTTTTGACTTGGATCTACTCACATTGTAACCGACAATTTACTACATACTGTATGAGATGGACCTATACTGACTGTACGTGTCACTGTATTATAAACACTGTATGAGATGGACTTATACCGACTGTAGGTGTCACTGTATTATACACACTGTATACGATGGACCTTTACCGACTGTAGGTGTCACTGTATTATACACACTGTATGAGATGGACCTTTACCGACTGTAGGTGTCACTGTATTATACACACTGTATGAGATGGACCTTTACCGACTGTAGGTATCGCTGTATTGTAAACACTGTCGCTGACAGGTCTGAACACACTGCATGAATTAACTTTGGCCTGTTCTGTACATGATGTATAACATGTTTGTACCTGCTGTACTATATAGGTCTGTACATATCATAATTATAGCAGGTCTCTACCTATTGTGTTAATAAGTCTGTACAGGTCTGTACCTACTATATTTCCTAGGTCTGTACTTAGTATATAACAAGTCTGGACCTACTGCTTTCAAAAAGTGTATTCATACAAAACAGCATATATATATATATATATATATATATATATATATATATATAGATATATATATATATATATACCCATGGCATTACAAAGTCTGTGTATATACTATATATCAGGTCTGCACACACTGCACTACCAAGTTCTGTTCACACTGTATAACGGGTCTACACCTATGACATAATCCTGTACATACTATATAAAAGGTCTGTACCTAACAATGACATAGGTCTCTACACACTGCATGACATAAATCTGGTGTTCTGAACATGAAGTACGACACGTTTGTAGCTTCTGTATTAGGCCTACATAGGTCTGCACATACCTTATAACTTAGTTACCTCACTGAATGCAGAGGAAGAAATGGTTTCGTAATTCATGTAAGCGTCATGCATATTCTTATGATGTCAGTTCCTTGCGGCACTTGAAAGTTTGCTTTTCTCAAACCGGCCTTCCCGTTCTCCATTGGTTTCTTTTTCTCTTCCCTCTTTGTTTCTTTCATTTATTTTGGGTGGGGTGGAGGGTGGGGTGTAAGGTTGCTGCATTATCAGTAGCACCCTAACCAAAACACTCCCCAGCATCCTCTCCCCTCTCACCCCCCCCCCCCCCCACCTCCACCTGCACACCCATTCAAGCCTGTGACGATGTATACGTGTATTATTAAACAGAGGATGTCTGGGAGTAGAAAGAGGAAACCTTGTCGCCATGTCACAGAGATGGAACACAGGCATCACGCAACACGTCTTTTCTTTTAGGCCTAATCGTCATTCAAGGCCTCTGCAAAGTGTCGTTCTGTGTAAGAAGTCATCCACATTGCGCGAACATCTTGCTCTTCAACATGTATTCATGTAACTGTGACTTTGCACACAGTGACTGTGTGTATGGGATTACAGAGAAGAGGTTGCCTGTGTCACCTGTGATTCTTTTGTTTGATTCTGGACGTCACCGTCTCCCATGTGCTCTTTCCATGATTTTTCTCACTCCCCTACTCTTGACGGTTCCATACAGAACAGCGATTGGAATGGTCAACTGTCAGATACCCAGTCTTTCAAAAGAAACAGAATTAGTTTCACCAGATAATACAAACAATTTGTCTGTATGGTCTGGTGGAACGAATTCCGTTTTTTTTTTTTCAAAGTTTGCCTCATTTTCCGCCCTCAGTCCCCTCGTCTTGAAACTTTCAGATACCCATGTTCCACCTCTGCTCCTCTGTGTACACTGGTTAGCTACATCGTTCAGATGTTCTGGTTGGTTATCTGTTCCTCTGTGTACACTGGTTAGCTACATCGTTCAGATGTTCTGGTTGGTTATCTGTTCCTCTGTGTACACTGGTTAGCTACATCGTTCAGATGTTCTTGCTGGTTATGTTGATCATATTTTCAAACGCCGGGGTGGTGCTGTTGAGGTGAGGACTGGTCAGTTATTGAGTTTGTCTACCTTGATGTGGTCAAATTCCAGTGTGATATACCCACTGAGAAACACTTTAGTTCAAACACTAAAGCGACGTTTGAAATAGAAAAAAAAGTTAATTTTTCCGTTTATTGAACTTACAGAGATTTTTTTTTTTGCTTCTTGTTACGGATGGTGTGCGGTGCGTGTTTTGCTGTCTGACTCTCGCTCTCAAAAGTTTGGATGCGTGTAATAATTATTCCCTACGCACACCCACACCAAACGCACATGGATAGCCAGGCAACACACGAGTTAGATTTTTTTTTCTTTATAATTATGCTGCCTGAACCATCAAACATACATTCATGTGAACTGGTACAAATCAATACATGTCACTACATAGCATATAGATCAAGATATCAATACATAGGAACTTCAGTCATCAGATATCAGCATATCATAGTACATATCTTGATATCACTCACAGATCTCGCCGGCGCCGTCCACAGTGTCTCACATATGCAGTCAACACACTCGGTTCCACAGTACCCAAGCCACAGTCTACAACACTAAAAGAAGACAAATAAGGATAACCAAGGTCCCCACATAATAAGCACAGCCGTTCACAAACACAAGCGATGAAGAAGAAGAAACAGGGTCTCCACACAACAAGCACAATAAATCACGTCAAACTATCAGAAGAAGAACCGCAAATTCACAAGGCACAGTAATCCATAGCAGAAGAACCGCGGATTCACAAAGCACAGCAATCCACAGAAGAAGAACCGCAGATTCATAAAGCACAGCAATCCATAGAAGAAGAACCGCAGATTCACAAAGCACAGCAATCCACAGAAGAAGAGCCGCAGATTCATAAAGCACAGTAAACCATAGAAGAACTGTAGATTCACAAGGCACAGCAACCAATATTGAATTCCCGGAGAACACGATTTCAGCAAAGTCCCATAGAACACAATAAACTTCAATTCCATGTATTGTTCATCTAAAACAAAAATTAATTAGCTTCTCCGTGTATTGATATTACAATGTTCACATCAATAACTTCAGCCCATCGACGCACATGAGGTGGTACAATTAGAGCACACAAATATTCTTGCAGGAGTTTTAAGTCACTCTCGGCGACACAGCATTCACAACATTTCTATAACAATTAAATTTCCTGGTACATATTTCGCTGGTACCGTCATCAGAAGTATCGCACATACACAGTGAATATCAACGTACTACTGACTTGAAAGTCAGCCTCTGCACATAGTAACACTACGGAGAAAACGACGATTAAAACAAAATAAATTAGGCTGGACACCAAAGCCTCGGCCGTTAGTTCTTGCTCTCCTCTTCCGTCAAAATTTTTATTATTTTCATCATGTTCTTATGTCATTTCAAGTTGACGTCATAATTTACGTTGACGTCACAATACTCCCCCTCCTAAAAAAAAACAATGACCGAATTGTTTTTTGAAGAAGTAAACAAACAGCAGAATACACAAAACCCTGAAATCATACATCAAAACAACTTCATAAAACTACAGTTCACACAAGGAACCTCACTTCCTAAGGGATCAATTGATTTTCACATGAACGGGAGAGAAGGTCAGCGAAAACATTCGCCGAACCAGGAACTGGCTGGACTTCAAACGAGAATTCCTGCAACTACAACGCCCATCTCATAATTCTTGAGTTCTTAAAGTTTGACGTTCGCAGGTACGTCAAGGGACGATGATCCGTCTGCAGGATAAATCTGACTCCCCAAAGGAACCTAACAAACTTCTGCACAGCCCAGACAATGGCTAAACATTCCCGCTCAATAGGACATAGCGAACACGACTGGGTGAAGGACATCATCACTCTCCTGAAGTAATACAGCACCCAAACCAACAGAACTAGCATCAGTCCTGAGAACAAAAGGATTACCCAACCTAGGTAACAACAACACAGGTGCAGAAGACAAGACACCCTGAATCTTCTTCAAAGCTTCAGCACACTCAGGAGTCCAAGAAATAGACCTTCCAGCACGATCAGCATCTTTGATCAAATCCGACAGTGGAGCACTCAAAGTAGCGAACCCAGGAACATATCTCCTGTAAAAACTGAGCAACCCCAACAAAGACCTGACCTGCTTCCTGGTAGTAGGAGTGGATATATTCAAAATCTTATCAACCGTCTTACCTTCAGGACGCATAGTACCACCTCCAACAACATGACCAAGGAACTCAAGTGAACGAAAGCCTGCCTCGATCTTCGAAGGACGAGCAGTGAGGTTGAAAGACCTCAGACGAGAGAGCACACCCTTCACATGTTTAAGGTGAGCATCCCATGACATACTGTACACAAGAATATCGTCAAAAAAATTGATGGCAGAAAACTGATCTAATGCCAGCATACGCATCATACGTGCAAACACTGCAGGAGCCGATATAAGTCCAAAAGGCATCCTGACAAACTGGAATAGACCCATGTGTGTTGTAAAAGCCGTCTTCGGACGATCCTCGGGCTTAACCACGATCTGCCAATATCCTTTTGCAAGATCTATCTTTGTGAAAAACTGAGCATCAGCTAGCCTTGCAAAAAGACTCTCAACATCAGGAATAGGTTCGGCATCAAAGACGGTAATCTTGTTCAAAGATCTGAAATCAATGCAAAATCGACATGTACCATCTTTCTTCCTGACCAACACAACTGGAGAGGCATACGGACTATTTGATGGCTCAATGATACCAAGATCTAACATGATACCGATCTCTCTCTCGACAACCTCTCTGGCAAAAAAAGGGATATCATAACGTTTCTTTCTAACAGGTACATCTGAAGTAAGAGGGATCTCTAATAGTACATCACCTGAG
Source organism: Conus canariensis (assembly GCA_033310375.1). Classification (NCBI taxonomy): domain Eukaryota; kingdom Metazoa; phylum Mollusca; class Gastropoda; order Neogastropoda; family Conidae; genus Conus; species Conus canariensis. The sequence continues at coordinate 67,938,227 of CM065729.1, forward strand.
AAAGAACCTGGTTTAGGAGTCAAAATGTCCTGAAAATCATCAAAGACTGCACGCAACTCCCTGGAACTGCTGTCAGACAAAGCACAGTCAAACTGTACAGAACGAACATCTTCATCTGGCATAGAAGACGCCATCGGAACAGTTAAAGTGGGAATGGGTAAAGCGTCATCACAGTCCTGGACGACACCAACTGTACAAACTACTTCATGAACAGTACAAACGGACTCCAGAGAGGGATCCACAGAAAGACCAACTCCTGGAGAACACTCAAGAGAAACCTGTTCCTGCTCACAAGCCAAAGGTGCTATCTCTGACCAAGGCACTGAAGTACCTTGTGAAAGAACAACTGTAGGTACAACAACATCAGAAGTAGATACAACAGCACGACGAATATACTTTTTGAGCATATTCGCATGAAAGATCTTTTCCTTGCCCTTAACAAAAACCTTGTAATCTGGATGCAAGACTTTGACTACTGGGAAAGGCCCTGACTAACTGGCTAACAACTTGTTAGAATCAGTCGGTAACAAAACTAAAACTTCATCATCAACTTTGAAACGGCGTTCCCTGGCCTTCTTGTCAAAGTACTTTTTACCCTTCAAAGCGGAATCAGCAGAATTCTCCATGGCTAACTTACATGAGTCAGCAATGACATTCTTGAGTTCAAACAAGTACGAATAGAGAGGTTTTGCTTCAACATCCTGAGCATCTGACTGAGTCCACGACTCCTGTAGTAAAGCAACAGGACCACGAACCTGCCGACCAAACAGCAACTGAAATGGAGAGAAACCTGTACTCTCAGAGGGCAACTCTCTGCACGCAAACAACAGTGCAGGCAAATAACGATGCCACGCCTTTGGCTGAGTGCGGACAATCTTTTTCAACATGGACTTCAAAGTCCCATGAAACCTCTCAACATGACCATTTGCCTGCGGATGATACGGCGATGTACGTATGCCCTTTGCACCACACAAAGCATGAAACTGCTTCATAAGCTCAGAGTTGAACTGTGTACCCTGATCAGATAGAATCTCCTTGGGAAAACCTAAACGAGAAAAAATTCCCAACAATGCTTCTGCCACAGCAACAGAGGAGATATCCTTCAACGAAACAGCCTCCGGAAAACGGGTAGCAATGTCAATCATGGTCAAGATGAAACGATGACCTTGTTCCGAAGGAGGAGACAGTGGACCAACAAGATCAACAGCCACACGATCAAATGGAGTACTGATGATTGGAACAGACGCAAGGGGTACTGGACAAACTCTACCCTTTGATACCGTCTTCTGACACACATCACAGGAAGCAACATACTTCGCTACATCCACAGTCACTCCAGGCCAAAAGAACTTGTTAAGGATTCTAAACAGAGTACGCCGAGAACCACAATGACCCGACAAAATCAGATCATGCGCCACAGATAACACTGTAGGTCGAAGTTCAAGAGGAACAACAACCTGATCAAAAGAGATATCATTTTTGACAAAATGTCTGTACAGAACACCATCAGACAAGAAGTAATAAAAGGTAGTTGTACCTGACTTCTTCACCTCACCAGAAGACGCTGACTGGAAGCACGACTTCAATGACGCGTCATCTTTCTGTTTCTGAACAAGGTCAGAACGGGAAATGTTCAGATCATCAGGAATCTGACACAAAGGCTTTTTGTCCACAACATGCTTAGCTCTAGCCCTCGTAACGGCGGCTAAAGAGAAAGGTTCACCAGATACATCACTAAACTCATCGCTCACAGAAACTCCAGGTACATTACCCACAATGAGATCTGCGACAGGGCTATCCAAGACACAACAAGTCAAATCACCCACAAAATAAGGACAACTGACTGAAACTGTAGCCAGTGGAAACTCATCCACACGACCACCAAAAGAAACACACTTCACTGTGGTTCCTAACATCTGACTGTCAGAAACTAACCGTTTGCGAACGCCACAAATAGTAGCACCAGTATCACGCAGAACAGAACTCAAAGTGCCATTCACAGAACCAGACTCCAAATGTAATTTGCCTGTGAACTCACCAGCAGCAAGACAAGCAAAAGGAGTATCAAGAACAGAGCAACAGGCACTGGACTGTTTGCTGTCAGCTGAGTTCTCGACAAAAGTAGAGTTACCAACCACAAAAGGACACGTGTCTGGGTGGCTAAGGGTGCAAATTCTACAAGGGTTTCTACCTGACTTCCATGGACACCTTGCAGCTACATGTCCTGTCTTTTTACACAAAAAACACACAACACTTGCAAACTGATCAGAAGCACTTTCTGAGGAACTCTTACTGCCAGAGATATAACGGGCGCCACGACCACGATAACGGCTACCGCCAAAGTTATTTCCACGACCAGCTGAGTAACCAAAGCTCTGATGACCACAATAACAGCTACCACCAAAGTTACTTCCACGATCAGCTGAGGAACCAGAGAAGTGGCCACTGTTTTGAAAAGTAGAGTATCTGTTTCCTCTGTCAGACTGACCACAGTATGAAGTTCTATCAGACTGACCGGGATACGGATTTCTATCAAATTGACCAGGAGTTTTGTATCCAACAGAAGCAAAAATGTTTACATCAGCTTTCCTAGAAAGCACCTTAGTGGGATGAGCATGTCTGTATGACTCTGCAGACTTGATCATTTCATCAAACGTTTTCACATCTTTTTCACACAAAAAAAAGTAGCCAAGTCCTTAGAGACACACTCCAAAAACTGCTCACGCAAGATAAGATCCACCAGACCTTCAAAAGACTTATCATTTTTTGACAAAGAGACCCAACGGTCAAACAAACGTCTAAGTTCAACTGCAAAGGTCTCGAAAGGTTCATCTGAGCTAGGTTTAGCCTCACGAAAACGCTTACGAAAACCATCTGGAGTACATTGAAATTTTTTCAGCAAGCTCTCTTTCAAAAGCTCGTAAGACACAACATTATTTTCAGCGAGACTGTGATAGAGAGTTAAAGCGGAACCCTCAAGTAGTGCAGACAGGTATGTTACCCACAAACTCTCAGACCATCCTAAGGACCGAGCATGGGTTTCAAAACGAAACAAGTAACTGTCTATATCATCAGTTCTTTCCTTGAAAGGGGGCAACTTAGGAAAAGTAGGACGAGGGGCGTTAAACCTGGGAAAACCAGAACCCTGACTCTCACTGTCCTGTCCTGAGACCGCACTCTGCTGAGAAGTTATTTGTAACTGTATTCTTTTAGTTTCCTCTATCTCTTGCATTCTTTTTGTTTCCTCTTGCATTCTTTTTGTTTCCTCTTCCTCTTGCATTCTTTTTGTTTCTTCTTGCTCTTGTATTTGTATCTGCTCTCTTTTAGTTATCTCTTGTATCTGCTCTCTTTTATTTATCTCTTCTTCCTGTACTTTCAACTGAAATTCTTTCAATCGCATTCTTTCCTCTCTTTCCATGTCCTGGGCAATACATTTGTCAACATAGTCCAACAGAGCTGGTCCCTCCAAACCACATACCTTACCTCGTTGTAAATATTTAGCGAAAACTTTGTCCTCATCCACAGAGGACACAACAGGACTTTCTTCCTTAGCCTTCTGTGCCATGTTGAAAATATGAAATATTGTCCTGTCAAACCCGACACACACACTAGTGGATCAAATACAGACAATTGCTATCACAAGCAAAAAAGGTTTGAAACCCCTGTCCACTAAAATATATATATGAATTCCAAAGAGGATTTTTTTTTTCAAACAAACATTAACGACAATCACTCTTTAAAAGACTAAGTATTATCAAACCCAACCAGCAAAAGATAGAGTTAAACAATGAAACAGGATTTCAGGGATATGGGGAGAAAGAAAAACGCAATCGATAATCAATACCAAATTTTCAGCAACAAGTATAAATTAAGCAATGACATGAGAGTAATAACAAATATAATCAATGTATTGTTGTTGTTATTTTATTCATTTATTTTATTTTATTTTATTTTTTTAACTGGTTCAGGGCAGCCACTCACACACTCATTTATTCAAGAGAAAAGAACCCTAAGAATGCTGAAGAAGCAACACAATCCCCAAGTAAAGATAAAAGCAGAAATAATCAAAGAGATAACTGAAGATAATGAAAATAAAGCCCACAAAGGAAGGAAGAACTAGGAACTAGGCCCTCGTATCTCCAGAAACTATACAGAAGGAGATACCCCGTTACGCTGGAGACGGGAAAGAAAGTAGACAAGAACAGTCATAAAACAAAACAATACAACACAACTCAATTGTTCAAAAGAAAAGTCTGTGAACGTGACCTATTACTTCTAATTGGGCAATTATAAGTGTACAAAAACAAATCCTACCACTAGGCGATTTTTAATTCAATAGCAAAAGAAATTTAACTACGGGGTCACCAGATGTTACGGATGGTGTGCGGTGCATGTTTTGCTGTCTGACTCTCGCTCTCAAAAGTTTGGATGCGTGTAATAATTATTCCCTACGCACACCCACACCAAACGCACATGGATAGCCAGGCAACACACGAGTTAGATTTTTTTTTCTTTATAATTATGCTGCCTGAACCATCAAACATACATTCATGTGAACTGGTACAAATCAATACATGTCACTACATAGCATATAGATCAAGATATCAATACATAGGAACTTCAGTCATCAGATATCAGCATATCATAGTACATATCTTGATATCACTCACAGATCTCGCCGGCGCCGTCCACAGTGTCTCACATATGCAGTCAACACACTCGGTTCCACAGTACCCAAGCCACAGTCTACAACACTAAAAGAAGACAAATAAGGATAACCAAGGTCCCCACATAATAAGCACAGCCGTTCACAAACACAAGCGATGAAGAAGAAGAAACAGGGTCTCCACACAACAAGCACAATAAATCACGTCAAACTATCAGAAGAAGAACCGCAAATTCACAAGGCACAGTAATCCATAGCAGAAGAACCGCAGATTCACAAAGCACAGCAATCCACAGAAGAAGAACCGCAGTTTCATAAAGCACAGCAATCCATAGAAGAAGAACCGCAGATTCACAAAGCACAGCAATCCACAGAAGAAGAGCCGCAGATTCATAAAGCACAGTAAACCATAGAAGAACTGTAGATTCACAAGGCACAGCAACCAATATTGAATTCCCGGAGAACACGATTTCAGCAAAGTCCCATAGAACACAATAAACTTCAATTCCATGTATTGTTCATCTAAAACAAAAATTAATTAGCTTCTCCGTGTATTGATATTACAATGTTCACATCAATAACTTCAGCCCACCGACGCACATGAGGTGGTACAATTAGAGCACATAAATATTCTTGCAGGAGTTTTAAGTCACTCTCGGCGACACAGCATTCACAACATTTCTATAACAATTAAATTTCCTGGTACATATTTCGCTGGTACCGTCATCAGAAGTATCGCACATACACAGTGAATATCAACGTACTACTGACTTGAAAGTCAGCCTCTGCACATAGTAACACTACGGAGAAAACGACGATTAAAACAAAATAAATTAGGCTGGACACCAAAGCCTCGGCCGTTAGTTCTTGCTCTCCTCTTCCGTCAAAATTTTTATTATTTTCATCATGTTCTTATGTCATTTCAAGTTGACGTCATAATTTACGTTGACGTCACACTTCTGCTAGATTAATTTGATCTTGAATGGGGAAAAAACACGACGGAGAGAAAGCTTACCCGATGGAAAGTTAATATCCAAAGTACAGAGGTGGAATGTGGGGTGTGTGTGTGTGTGTGTGTGGTGGGGGGGGGGGGGGGGGGGGGGGGAGGGGGACAAGTAAACACGAGGTTTGGTAGACATTGCGTTTGACGTGAAGACTGTTTAGTAGAAAGGTTCATTGGGCACACTGATGTGTATTTGGCTTTGGACAAACAATTACTACAAAGGTTCAAAAGGTTCATTGGGCACACTGATGTGTATTTGGCTTTGGACAAACAATTACGACAAAGGTTCACTGGGCACACTGGTGTGTATTTGGCTTCGGATAAACAATTACTACAAAGGTTCACTGGGCACACTGACGTGTATTTGGCTTTGGACAAACAATTACTACAAAAGGTTCACCGGGCACACTGATGTGTATCTGGATAAACAATTACTATAAAGGTTCACTGGGCACACTGATGTGTATTTTGGTTTTGGATAAACAATTACTACATAGGTTCACTGGGCACACTGATGTGTATTTGGCTTTGGATAAACAATTACTAGAAGGGTTCACAGGGCACACTTGTGTGTATTTGGCTTTGGATAAACAGTTCCTTGTAACGGTTGTTGAAAGCGTCATGCAAATACATACGCAAAATAACGCTTTGTACATGCATTACAACCAGTTAATGACATAACCAGAACAATAGGTTTTTACATGTATTACAACCCCTGACAGACATGCCCCAAATAATAGTCTGTACATACAGTACACCCCCCTGACAATGACATTCCCCTGGGTGATGGTCTGTCCACTGTGCGTCCTGCAGGACTTACGTCGCTCCACCCACACTCAAGGCGTGACACAGGCTGTCAGCCGCTGTCTGTGTGCTGACCAGCTGCCACAGCCAGCAGCCTGGTGGAGCGCCTTGACCACAGGGGGACCCGACCCGTCCATGACGGATAGATTGTATGAACGCCTGGTAGCCAGGTAAGACATGAACTCAAAGTATTCTGAACATTCTGATTAGTATGAAACTTTCCAACACCTGAATATTTACATGCGCGTGCGCGCGCACACACGCACGCACGCACGCACGCACGCACGCACGCACGCACACACACACACACACACACACACACACACACACACACACACACACACAGAGTCTTACACCGCCCACAGTAATGGGGAGGGAGAGGCGTGATGAAGGGGGCTGTTTTGGAAAGGCATTAAGGAGGGAAGGAGTCAGGAGGAGGAACTAAGAAACCAGTGTCATTGGTTTGTCTTGTTCTGATATCAAGGGGAACCGCTGCGGTCAAAATAATATCTAGGAAGAGTTTATTTTGCTGTGTCTGAATTCTGTTCAAGGTACTAGAGACTCTGGCATGAAGGAAGAGGAGAGAATAGGAGGGAGGGGGGGGGGGGGTGGGATGGGAGGAACAAGGAGCAGGCTGGACGAATAAGGGGGGGGGGGGGGGGAGAAAGTAACGTGTGCGAAACGGGTTGGGTAGGGGGGTGAAAAGAAGAGGGGGAGGGGAGGAAGAGGCAAAAAAAAAGGGGAGGGGGGTGTTGGAGACAGGAAAGTTGGAGAGTATGAGGAGAAAGGGGGAAGAATTGGATGCAAAAAAAAAAAAAAAGGGGGGGGGGGGGGGGGGGGAGCGAGATGGTAGTGTAAAAAATAGAGGGAGGGAGGGATGGGTAAGGGGTTGGGAAGGGTGTTGAAGAGATGACAGGAATTGGGGAGGGGGGGGGGGGGGAGAGGAAATGGGGCGGAGATGTTGGAGACAGGAAAGATGAAGGGTACGAGGAGACAGAGAAAGGGGTAGAGAGGGTAGAGGAACCGGATGAAAAAAAAAAAAAAGGGGGGGGGGGGGGAGAGTGAGAGGGGATGTGAGCAGCTCCATATATATATATATATATATATATATATATATATATATATATATCGATCACAGCAAAGAAAGACAAAACAACAAGTTGTACATTTTCCTCTTATGTTTCGGCAATCTTGCCTTCCTCAGAGAAACATTATTCACTGATCAAAACACAGATCACAATACCCGACCACAGTTTCGGGATAAACAAGGAACATCACTCACTTACATTGGAAAAAAAAAAAGAAAAAAGAAAGTGGGGGGTGGGGGGTGGGGAAGAAATACCAGTGCAGTGACATTGACAACAATTCTCTCCCCGACACACACACACCCATGCTATTCCACATATAGGCCTGCATGCATATCCCCCTCCTACATGAACTTGCACGCGCGCACCTGTGCGCGCGCACGTACATACACACACACACACATTCGCGCTCGCACCCCCCCCCCCCCCCCCCCCACACACACACATAGTGTCACTTACGGGACAAGGCGAATTGGAAAGACAAGGGTGGAATCGAGATTCAATTTGAAAAATATGAAAGCCAAAGGTTATCAACACCAGACAGAGGTTTTGAGGTGAAGGTGAGGGTGGAGGAAGGGGGGGGGGGAGGCAAGGGGAAGGGGAAGGCAATGGTAAGAAGATGGGGCATGATGAGGCAAAGATCAGAAATCGTGGGTCAGTGAGGAAGAGAAAAAGAGAAGGGAGTGGGGAGGGGGGTGGGGTTAGGAGGATGGGTGGGTCGGGTTGGGAGGTTGTTGTTGTAGAGGGCCCTAACCAAGAATGGGTGTCATGTCTACCGATTGATCCTTAAATGATCATAAAAATGATAATAATGATGATAATAATAATAACAACCACACATACACACACAAAGGAGTTTTTATAGTAAATGAAAATTTTAAACACCAACATCGCCACCATCACCATCGTCATCGTCATCATCATAACAATGACACTTGTGAAGGAGAATTGGAGGAAACGGAAAAGGGTGGGGCGTGAAAGGGGAGAGGCAGCTGGAGAGGCTGGGGGAAGTGAGGGGAAAGGGTTAGGGATAGGGAATATTGTGGAGGGGTGAAGACAGTGGACTCTCACATTCACGACATTCATACTCAATCTCTCAAGTCTCTCTCTCACAGAGACCCTCATTCAGCTGTCCCCTGCTGCCCCAGGAAACGTCATTCAAGTAACCAAGGGTACGGGAAACCTGGGGGGGGGGGGGGGACAGGTAAAAGGGGCACAGTGATGGAAGAGGGTGGAGGGGAAAAGGGGGGACAAAAAGGAAGGGAAAGGGGAAAAGTGTAGTAGGCGGGATGGAGATAGTGTCCTGCATTTCATGAGATTCTATCTCGGCTGTACTCTGTCGTGAAAAAAGTGGGAATGAGGGGGAACAAAATGCATATGGGGAGTGAGGGAGTCTGAGAGGTTGTAAGTCGAATTGATGTTTAACTTCCTCTGCAGCTTAGTACAGTACCTCCTGACAAAACAAAACAAAACCAAAAAAAAAAAAAAAAAAAAAAAAACCAACAGATCACATGCACGCACACTCTACCGGGAGACTGAGATGACACTGCTTGCCACACTGTATGTTCTGTCCCTTGTGTTAAGGCCATTTGGTGTCAGTGTGCATAGTTTGTCAGTCCAAAATTGTTCCCTCTTAAGTCTCTTGCACAGGAGATCAGACTTTACTTTCTCAATACCGAGACAGCGGAGGTCATCCAGCGTGTGGCCTGGCAAGTTAAAATGTTTTGTTACAAGGGTTCCTTTTTTTGCTTTGATATCAGACCTATGTACCTATCAGCATATATATATATATATATATATATATATATATATAGTTTGGATAAAAAGAACAGATTTCTGGCATCGTGCCTAGCAGCAACAGGGTGATAGTGATGATCCCCATAAATGTAGAATAGTTCAAAGCAATCAGTCCATCTTTGTGTCTCTTCCACATTCGTTCTTTAGTTCTCAAATGTTCGCCGCCAGGTTTCATCAGAGGTCAGCTCCTTACAGAGAACAAGGCTGCATGGACACCATTAGCATGAAATATATCAAAGAGATTAACATTAAAAACATTAAACACACTCACACACACACACACACTCTTTCACAGAGACACTCACCCACACCCACACCCACCCACATCCACCCCCCCCCCCCACACACACACACACTTGCTCGCACAGACACGCCAAATATACACCCATACACACACACACACACACACACACACACACACACACACACACACACACGCCTATACTCTAGCTCTCCTATATTTACATGTATACAGGCTAAAAAATAAAACAAAAAACCTACAAAATCACAGCAAATCATGCCTTTTCGTACACTTGGCCCCAATGACACATGATCACCATTGCATAGAACTGAGTTTGCATAAGTAATGTTAACTTTAGTCACAATAAAAATAACGACATCATTAAAGTAAAAAAAGAAATCTGAAAGGGGTGGGGGGAGCATAAGCGGGGGTGGGGGTGGGGGTGGGGGTGGGGGTGGGGGGAGTACCAAAAGGAAATTATTATTCAATTTAGCAAATACAAAATTAGTAACTGAAATTTCTATGTACTTGACATAAGTAAGTAAATCAGTAAGCAAAAGCATATATATCGCCAGTACGCCCTAAGTTCTTCCATTATCAGGTACATAGAAACAGAAATTTTGGTTAGGTGTTTTGAGCATGAAAAAGCAGAGATTTGAACTAAAAACATTAAACCCTATAAAATAATGACAATATAACTCACAGAGGCTGCAATGTTTTTCAACCTTCCTGTCTGACGACCACAGTAGCAAGTGCCATATAAGTATCCCTGTAACTTTGAACATGTTGACTGGCAACAAAACCTCACACATACCCCATACCCCATGCCATCTTACAACTGCGTCAAAATGAATCTGAAAATGTACTGTAAAAAAACCGCATAGGTGTATATTGTTGCAAAATTCCAACAATTCCATTTTACTAATACTACTACACATTCTGCTTCAAAATGGAGGACTGGTCACATTAGTAAGCTTCTGCCACATAGTCAGTTATTCACATTTGGGGTATTTACAAGCACCGGTACACTTCTGGCTATCATTGACCCTCTCTTTCTGTTCCAGTACTAAACACGGACTGAAGACCCTACCTGTTGAAATGGCACCACTATTCATTATGGGTCTCTACAATTTTTATCAAAGTAGCAGAAGTAGTTTTCAATATTGTAGATATGGTGGTTAACCCAGATCCTTGGAAAGGATTTTCAACGCATACTTCTGTATAGTCCTGCTAGGATTGATAGTCATATGGAAGAGATCCAAAAAGAGATAGTAGAAATAGAAGTATACTTTGAACATCCTTTCCAAGGATCTAGGTTAACCACTATATCTGTTTTAAAATCGTTTCTTTTATGTTATTTTTCATTTCATTTCTTTCATTTCCAATAGTTCACCAGCTTTGGAAGGCTTCTTCAGTGACCGTCTCTTATGTTTTAAAATGTCTTGATATCAAAACGACTCTTTCTGCCTCAGTGGAACAAGACCACGCCTGTGCCTGAGAGACACAGACTCCATATATGTTGCCCACTTTCTGCAAACTGGGAACTCCGAAGGGTAGACAAATAGACGAAAAAAAAGAAAAAAAAAAAGAAGAAGAAGAAAAAAGGAAAAAAAAAAAAAGAAAAAAAAAAAAAGAAAAAAGAAAAAAAAAACCTTGATAAGCAGAATTTCGAGCACGGAGCCGATCTCGGGTCAAAGTATCTGAGAATGACAAGAATTCTCCATGTTATCTAGGTGTAGAAACACAGTCATATTTCAACTGCCATCTCTCTCTCTGTCTGTCTGCCCGTCTGTCTGTCTGTCTGTCTGTCTGTCTGTCTGTCTGTCTCTCTCTCTCTCTCTCTCTCTCTCTCTCTCTCTCTCTCTCTCAGATGTGTGTGTGTGGTGTGTGTGTGTGTGTGTGTGTGTGTGTGTGTGTGTGTGTGTGTGTGTGTGTGTGTGTACTGTAACAGGTTCTGTGGACCAGCCAGCACGGTCGACATCCCCACTGCTGGCCAACCAAGCAAGGTGCTAAGGACCTTCGGAGAGGCTGTGGCCGAAACTGCCCTGCGCTTCTCCTCCCTCGTCCTCACGCCCAAGCAAGTGTATCTGCTCAACATGCTGCCAGAGCCACAATACCTGTACCTGCAGGGTCCGCCAGGCACTGGAAAAACCGTAGTGCTGGTATTGAAGGCCCTGCAGTGGGCGAGGCGAGGTAAAAAGGTAATTGTTGTTAGTCAATCCGACAATATAGCAGTGACCATCTTGGTGGAGGAGCAGCTGGCCAGAATGCTGGGGACAGCAGCAGCAGCAGCAGCAGCAGCAGCAGCGGCAGCAGCAGCACCAGCTGGAAGCATTCACCGGCACAGCTGTGACCTTTATAACGTCAGTATGGATGTTTCCAATCTGATGCAGCTGCTCGGTCCTAGTCCTGATCCTGAGGCCTTCATCCTCTTTGATGAGGCTCCTAAGGACAGGTCAGTTTTTGACTTGGGTCACATGTGTGTGTGTGTGTGAATGTGCATGTGTGTGTGTGTGTGTGTGTGTGTGTGTGTGTGTGTGTGTGTGTGTGTGTGTGTGTGTGTGTGTGTGTGTGTCAGAGACAAAACGGAGCTATTACAGGATACCCCAACTCCTCCTCTCCCGAATCGCCCCCTTCCTCCCCATTTTCCCCCGCCCCGCCTCATCCCAGCTGGTCCAGATGAACACAAATAGACAACACACCAATCAAATAGAGAA
>CM065729.1:67963039-67978039 GCA_033310375.1 Conus canariensis
TTCACATTGTCAGGATGGTACAGATATTTATATCAAACTACTCACACGTAAACGATCAAATCTGATTAAAGGACTTCCGTACAGAACGTCCTTTCCTACGCTACCGTTCCCGTCCCTTTAGTTCCAAAACCCAGTTCCCAATCCCTTCTCTCACCTTGCACGAACAAACATAAACAGTAAACGCAAGCTCACATTTTTCCATCCCTCCTCCCAACCTCACCCTCTAATCCGACAGATCCCCGACCGCCCGATCGCCCTCCCCCCCCCCCCCCCTTCCCCTTCCACACCCCACCTTTCCCTTCTCCATTCCCGACCTTACTGTTCCAAACGCACGCAAGCTCATGTGCGCAAGCGCAAGCGCGCGCGCGCGCGCGCGCGCGCACACACACACACACACACACACACACACACACACACATACACTGAGACTACATGGCCATCCACTAATTACAAAAGAACATACTAAGACAAAACAAGGAACATTAGATTACAATACTGTTGTCATTAAGTTCTAGCTTCTTTTTTCTCGTCTTGGTAGCATCAGTTAAATACTTAGCAAGACCAATGATAGTTGCATCATTATCTGTTGCCAAAAGATTAATTAAACCACTTACTGTAGGCTCGACATGAGTCATATTGAAAAAAGAATATTTTCGGCGAATATCTGACAAGAAGCAACAATGAAAAAGAAAGTGCACTTCATCTTCCTTATTGTGACCGCACATTGGGCAGTCAACACTTCGTTCGTTGGTCATAAACCAGTGTTTTGCAGCGCCTAGACCATGCACTCTTAATCTAAACTTTACCAGATCTTCCCTCATCTTTTTATTCGTTATCAAAGTTAGATACCTCTCAGCTTCAAACGTAATTTTAAAAGAACGGTACCACTCATATTTATCATTATCTTCAATTTCTGAGTGCCAATTTTGTTTGTAACATGAAACAATTCTTTCCTTAAATTCTGATATAAACCCCTCCTCCGAGCCAACACCTTGACACAACCATACTACACCAAAACCATTTTCTGTTAGAGTGTTCCAACTTTTGATGCCCAGTTGTATTTGCCTGCTTCTAATTGTAATAACAACATAGCATAGGCTTGCCTACATATTCTATTAGTTGGTAGTTTTACCAGCCGCAGCCAGTATTTAACACATTTTACAGCAGTTCGAACGAGCAAAGGATATCTTCCTGTTTCTCCGTAACTCATTTTATTTGAAGAGTGTAGTGGTATACCCAGGAATCGTTTAATGGCAAAAGTATGTACTTTTTCTATTAACCCTGTATCTTCTAACCCCCATACTTCTGCTGCGTAAGTCAATATGGGCTCAATCTGAGTATCAAAAAGCTTCCAGAATAGGGAAGGATCAATTGTATGTAGTTTCTTTAGTGATTTTAGAATTTCAATAACGCCCAATTTACCTTTTCTACTCATGTCTAGAAGGGCAGCATTCATACTTAACTTTGTTGTAAATATCAAGCCTAAGTATTTGTATGTGTTTGTTACTCTTATATCTTCGTTTCCATATGTCCATTTTTCTCTTATTCCAAGATAACCACCTTTACGGAAAACCATAATATTAGTCTTATCTAGATTCACTTCTAGACGTAATCTGTCAGCCTCTTTTTTCAGATTGTTCAGCTGATTCTGTAGACCTATAACAGTATCTGAGAGCAAAATAACGTCGTCTGCAAAAAGCAATAAGAATAATTCTGAAGTTCCTGGTACCATCTGGATTCCGTGCTTTCCTTCCCTGATTAATTCTACGGCTAATTCATTGACAAAAAAGGAGAACATAATTGGGCTGAGTACACATCCTTGTTTTACTCCTCTCGGACAATCAAAAAAATCAGAGTATGAATGCTTATCTCTTACACATGCAATGACTGAGTCATAAACTCCCCGAAGTGCTTTATACATTTTTCCATCAACGCCACTTCTCCTTAACACATGCCATAAGACATTTCTGTCAACAGAATCAAATGCTTTCCTAAAGTCGACGAAAGCTACATAGAGCTTAGAATGTTTTGCTAAATATTTTTCAACGACCGAGTGTAAAGTAAAAATGTGATCAATTGTACTATATCCTGCTCTAAACCCACCTTGTTCCTCAGCTAATTTTCCTTCATCTTCTGCCCATCGTGAAAGTCGCTTATTCAGAATAAATGTGTACACTTTGCTCACGATACTTGTTAGTGCCACACCACGGTAATTATCTGGTAGATTAGCATCCCCTTTCTTGTAAATTGGAATAATAATGGATTTACACCAGTCTTTTGGAAAAATGCCCTGTTCAAATATCTTATTGAAAAGCACTACGAGAAATTTAATTACCGTTTCATTGGCATGTTTAAGCATTTCACCAAGTATCATATCAGTACCAGAACTTTTACCGGCTTTAAGTTTATTTATACTAGATACAACTTCTTCCTGAGAAATAGGGTCGTTAAAAAGTGGCTCGTCTGAACTGTCCATTAGTTCTGCTGCTAAGATTTCCTCTTGATCCAGCCCAGGTGTCATCATATTAAATATCCTGTGGAAATGTTCGTACCACTGGTCCATAGAAATATCATTGCGCACTACATTTTTTCTGTTCACAGATCTGATTATTCTCCAGAATACCTTGGGGTCGTTGGTTGACTGTTTTAATTTAATTATCCTTTCATTGTCAAATTCTTTTTTCTTGCAGAATAAAAGTTCTTTATATAGTCTCCTTTCATCCACATACTTATCTCTGTGCTGCTCATTACTCTTTTTTGACCTTTGGAATAGTTTAAGGTAACGTCGGACCGTTCTTTTCTTTTGGGCGCATTGTTTATCATACCATTCATTTACGTTTTTCTTCTTATTGCCTACAGTTCGAATCATGGAGGCAGCAGCTCCATACAATGTTTTAACAAATATATCTAGAGAAGTGTTGACATCGATTGAGAGAGCTTGAACAGCTTCTTGGATATGGCTGTGGAACACATGTGAATTTAACTCATGTGTGTACTCTAACAAATAATCTTCAGACCACACGATACAATTTTCCTCATTCTCTACAGTTCTAAAATTGTCTATACAATCAAGACCACATTTCCAAGTAAACTCGACTGGCAAATGCCAAGAATCCACACGGTCTCCAATATGTAAATGACAATTACTTGAAAACAGCCCTTTAGTGATTATAAAATAATCAATAACACTAGTACCATGTGGTGAAACATATGTAAACTGACCATCAAAATCACCAACACATGCACCGTTCACAATAATACAGTCCAACATAAAACACAAATTCAGCAAAGACTCACCAAAGTTATTGATCAACAAATCTTTTGACTGTCGGTTATAAATATCAACATCATTATCATCGACATCATCAGTAGGAGAACAGGTAAGAACTTCATTCCAGTTAGGTTGCTTCCACCCTGTCCTCGCATTTAGATCCCCACAGATCACAAGATATAACTCTTCCTCATTCATAATGTTCAGGATAGCTTCTTCTAGTAAAACAATTCCATCTTTTTGCATTTTGTTACTGTATAGAGGACTGTTCTCCGGAGCAACGTATGTTGCAATAATAAGCACATCCTTATCGACCTTAAAAACACACTTATCTAATTTCACAACCACAGTATTTTCACAATCAATCTTTATATGTGTTATATAGTGTTGGTAGCATCTGCGTACTAAAAACAGTAACCCACCAGAATTTCTTCCTTGTTTTGATAACTTTTTTGCAGGTACATAATATTTCAAAAAGTTAATGAAGATTCCAGAATAGTCAAAAGTGTTATCCACAAAAGTTTCTGTCAAGCAAACGAAATCAAATAGTTCAATGTATTTTATGAAAGAGATATCGGTCAGTTTCGTGTACAAGTTTTCAATATTGAAAGTCAGGAATTTCAAATCACATGGATGGCCAAGCCTGTCCTATTGTTTTTTAACGTTCCTGTCTGAACGACGAGGAAGTGGGTACCTGCCTGGGGTCTTGTTCACAGGCGTGCTATCCGAGGTGTTTCCTGGCCTTGATTGCGTGCGTTGAAAAAACTCCCGCACGCCCGACTGCCGTGACCCGCTGCAATCACGACTTGCACGTGATGACCTTGGGCTGCCGGCCTGCCGAGATGGCGACGGACGAGTAGGGGAATCCCCGGCGTTGGCTGTGCCGCACGGTACACTGTCACCTCTGACCTGTTTGTTTACAGTGTCACGCAGGGGGGCACCCGCTGTTGTTGATGACCGCGTAGAGTCGGAATCCACCACCTCCGCATACGTTCTTGGGTCAGGTCGTCTGGGCTGCACTACTAACTGCCCCTTTCTGAAGAAAGCCACCTTACCCTCTTTCTTGGCCTCGGCGACAATACTGGCTTGCTGGTGGGTGAGGTCATTGGCTACAGTTACTCCCTTGTCCTTCAGTCTGGCACGGAATTCCTTGTTTGTCATAACTGACATTTTGTCCTTCCACCTGCTGAATTTGACAATCACAGGCCGGGGTCCACCATTTCTGCTCTGGCCTACACGATGGGCCCGAGCAATATCGTCCGTTGTCCACGTCTTGTCCGTCTCCACGCTGTTCAGGATGTCCGTCACTGCTCTGGCACAGGAGTCGAAGGTCTCCCTCCCCTCTGCTGCAGGCACCCCAAACATACGGAGGTTGTCTCGTCTGGAGAACCCCTCCAGTCTGTCCACCTCCTCCCTCAGTCGTGTTAGTTGCTTGGTGGTCTCGCTGGTTGTTTTTGTGAGTAGTTGCATTTCTTTTTTGCTGCTTTCTCTCTCTGCATACAGCTCATTGATATCAGCCGTGATATCTTGAAGTAAAGAGAAGCACTTGTTACTGTCACTTTCCAGTTTACCACAGCGTTTATCTATTTCGTCACATTTCATTTTGACAAGACCAATATCTTTTTTGATTGCACTAAGGTCTTGTCTCATGAGCTCCATGCGAGCTTCTAATGACTCGAACCTGTTCTCCTGTCGCTGGATGGCGTCTAGAATATGCTGTGCAGTATCCGCTGGCAGGCGAGAGTCACTGGAAACGTGTAGAGGGGTACAGACGGAACTGCTTTTGTCAGCGTCTGTCCGCGCACTGTCTTGTTTGTTGTGGTCAGGTCCAGGATTCAACTCCACGTCCCCACAACACAGGAGATACGCCGCCACAAAAACAAAAACAAGTATGTCCACTTTGTTCCTTGTCGTAATCACCCGTGTCTTCATCTTCTTTACAAAGGCGACTCGCTTCGCCATGAAGCACAGGTACGTAGAGAGGAAAAGTCCACATGCCACTTGAAATTGCACGCTGTGAATCGGCATGTTCAATACTTCACTTAATTTTCACATCTGCATAATCAGCACACACTTTTCTAATTATGTGTAACTCAAATATTCCTGTAGCGCGAGTTCATTAACTGTAATTAGCGAAAAACGCACATAATTGTTACCAGTGGAGAAAAACACGTCTGGTCATCTCGCTGACATCAACTCACCCCCCCGAGAGAGAGAGAGAGAGAGAGAGAGAGAGAGAGAGAGGGTGGGGGGAGGGGCTCTTTTTAGACCGGTGAAAAGGGAAATATGCATACTGTTACAGGCTAAGGGGAACCACTACATTGATTTAGCACAATGCCCTGAGAAGTTACTACTCATGTCTGGATGTGTGATGTAGACAAATTTAGTATAGTGGATGATTTCATACAATACACTAGATTCTGGCGAGAGAAGGGGCTGGGGATGGGGTAGGGGTGAAGAGAGGGTCAGAGAGGGTGAGGGGGACGCCCGCTTTTCTTTCACCAGTATCAAGTTTCAAATGTTTCTATCTGCCTTGAACAAGGCAGGAATGCGTGGACAGTTGAAGACAAAGAGGATAAGGAGTGGTGCTCCTGTGGCAAAACAATAACTTGGTGAGAATTTCAAAGTGACGCTTCTTCCGTTACCAATTCACTTGTCGAGTCCCACAGGACAACAAGGAAAAGTCCCTCGCGAACAGAAGTTGCTCATGTTCCAGAGATGACACTAAGATTAAAAAGGGTTTACCAGCGTAATAGGCTGTTCCTTGTTTCCGAATGCCTCGTCCAAGGTGTCCGTTTCTTCGCAGAGCAGCTAAGTGTGGTAGTCAGTGCGATCCCCGAACAGAAATGTAGGTTATTCTCAATGAGGTGGTTTCAAGACATAATACAAAGGCAAAAAAAAAAGAGAGAGAGAGAGAGAGAGAGAGAGAGAGAGAGAGAGAGAGAGAGAGAGAGAGAGAGAAAGAAAGAAAACAAAAAGTTAAATAAAAAAAAAGGAAATCATCATAACAAGATTTAAGATTTTTCGATGTGCTTCATACAACACTTTATGGAAGCATCTGAAAGCGGCACAAGATTTAAAACATACAAACAAAACATCAAAAAGCAGTGCATTTGTTTTACGTTTAAGACGTATTTGTGTTTGATCTTCTGATCTTCCTACAGACAAGCCTCAGCCGACTTGGTGCCATTGCTACCCCGACACCGGACGTCCACAGCAAACTGTTAACATCATATCCCCTTGATGCAATCCAGCCAAGGACACCCTGGACTATTGCCGTGTCTCTTCGGTGGTGTTCTGTGGTGTTCCATGACGTTTGTTCTGATACAGCTGATGCTAGACATCGCCTGCTAAGCCCTCTCCCATGACAACAATTGCGGAGTCGCAAAACCAGCCTGAGCAAAGGTACCGCTCCGTGGTGGTTTACCACATCCATCCAGCGACAGTCTTTGTACACGTTTCGATATGCTGACTGGCACATCAACTTATCACAGAGGAAACTGAAACTGAAGTCAATGCAAAGGCAGGGCATAAAGAATCTCGAGACTTTGTTTTTTTTATAATGAGCATAATGAAGATGGTACTAAGGCGTTCCATTCCGGTCAGAGAATATAGTACAGGGCTGTACGCTACGCCGCTTCAATTCATTTTACTGTATCCTGTCCTCCTACAGGCCAGAGAAATACATAGTGCCGCTTGCAGCGCTGGTCAGGAAATTTGAGAGACACTCACAGAGAAGCATTCACGTAGTGGACGAAAACTCGACGGTGCTGCCCCAGTCTTCCCTTTGGGCACACGGAACGTTGTCATCTGCACGGTGCTGCCCCAGTCTTCCCTCTGGGCCCACGAAACGCTGTCATCTGCACGGTGCTGCCCCATTCTTCCCTTTGGGCACACGGAACGTTGTTATCTGCACGGTGCTGCCCCAGTCTTCCCTTTGGGCCCACGGAACGTTGTCATCTGCACGGTGCTGCCCCAGTCTTCCCTTTGGGCACACGGAACGTTGTTACCTGCACGGTGCTGCCCCAGTCTTCCCTTTGGGCACACGGAACGTTGTCATCTGCATGGTGCTGCCCCAGTCTTCCCTTTGAACCCACGAAACGTTGTCATCTTTTAGGATGGGTATCCCAGTTTATGCTTTTCTCTTAGGATGGCTATCCCGGTTTATTTCTTTCTCTTAGAATGAGTATCCCAGTCTATGCCTTTCTCTTCGGATAGCTATACACGTCAATGCCTTTCTCTTAGGATAGTTATTCCTGTCTGTTCTTTTATCTCAGGATGGTTATTCCTGTCTGTTCTTTCTTTTTAGGATGGTTATTCCCGTCCATTCTTTTATCTTAGGATGGTTATTCCCTTCTATTCTTTTATCATAGGATGGTTATTCCTGTCTATTCCTTTCAGTTAGTATGGTTGTCCCGGTCCACTGCTTTCTCTTAGTATGGTCATCCCCGTCTATTTCTTTCACTTATCATAGCCATTCCCGTCTATTCCGTTCTCCTATCATAGTTATCCCCGTCTATTCCTTTCTTTTATCATAGTTATCCCCGTCTATTCCGTTCTCCTATCATAGTTATCCCCGTCTATTCCTTTCTTTTATCATATTTATCCCCATCTATTCCTTTCTCTTATCATAGTTATTCCCATCTATTCCTTTCTCTTATCATAGTTATCCCCGTCTATTCCGTTCTCCTATCATAGTTATCCCGTCTATTCCGTTCTCTTATCATAGTTATCCCGTCTATTCCTTTCTCTTATCTTAGTTATCCCCGCCTATTCCGTTCTCTTATCATAGTTATCCCCGTCTATTCCATTCTCCTATCATGGTTATCCCCGTCTATTCCGTTCTCCTATCACAGTTATCCCCGTCTATTCCTTTTTCTTATCATAGTTATGCCCGTCTATTCCTTTCTTTTATCATATTTATCCCCATCTATTCCTTTCTCTTATCATATTTATCCCCATCTATTCCTTTCTCTTATCATAGTTATCCCCGTCTATTCCGTTCTCCTATCATAGTTATCCCGTCTATTCCGTTCTCTTATCATAGTTATCCCCGTCTATTCCGTTCTCTTATCTTATTTATCCCCGTCTATTCCGTTCTCTTATCATAGTTATCCCCGTCTATTCCGTTCTCCTATCATGGTTATCCCCGTCTATTCCGTTCTCCTATCACAGTTATCCCCGTCTATTCCTTTTTCTTATCACAGTTATGCCCGCCTATTCCTTTCTATTCCTTTCTCTGATCATAGTTATCCCCGTCCATTCCTTTTTCTCATCATAGTTATCTCCGTCTATTCCTTTCTCTTATCATAGTTATCTCCGTCTATTCCTTTCTCTTATCATAGTTATCCCCATCCATTCCTTTTCTCATCATAGTTATCTCCGTCTATTCCTTTCTCCTATCATAGTTATCCCCGTTTATTCCTTTCTCTTATCATAGTTATCTCCGTCTATTCCTTTCTCTTATCATAGTTATCCCCGTCTATTCATTTCTTTTATCATAGATCTCCTATCATAGTTATCCCCGTCTATTCCGTTCTCTTATTATAGTTATCCCCGTCTATTCCTTTCTCTTATCATAGTTATCCCCGTCTATTCCGTTCTCTTATCATAGTTATCCCCGTCTATTCCGTTCTCTTATCATAGTTATCCCCGTTTATTCCTTTCACTTAGGACGGGATTCCCGTCAATTCCTTTTCCCAGGATGTATTGCCCGTCTATCCCCTTTTCTGTGGGTGGATACTCTCGTTTATCTCCCTTTCATGCTAGATCGTTATCCTCGTCTATACCCTTTCTCCTCGGATGATTATCCCTGTTTATCTTATTTTCTCTTCGTAGAAATCCCCGTGAATCTCCCTTTCACTTAGGGGGATTATACACTTCTACCCCGTGGCCTGTTCCCTTACTTTAAGAATTGTAATCCTCGTTTGTCTGCTTACTCCCGGGATAGTTACCCTGGTCAGTAGTGTTTTCCCTAGGATGGTTACCCTGGTCAGTAGTGTTTTCCCTAGGATGGTTACCTTGGTCAATAGTGTTTTTCCTAGGACGGTTACCCTGGTCAATAGTGTTTTTCCTAGGATGGTTACCTTGGTCAATAGTGTTTTTCCTAGGACGATTACCCTGGTCAGTAGTGTTTTCCCTAGGATGGTTACCTTGGTCAATAGTGTTTTTCCTAGGACGATTACCCTGGTCAATAGTCTTTTCCCTGGGATGGTTACCCTGGTCAATAGTCTTTTCCCTGGGATGGTTACCCTGGTCAATAGTCTTTTCCCTAGGATGGTTACCTTGGTCAATAGTGTTTTTCCTAGGACGGTTACCCTGGTCAATAGTATTTTCCCTGGGATGGTTACCCTGGTCAATAGTCTTTTCCCTGGGATGGTTACCCTGGTCAATAGTCTTTTCACTGGGATGGTTACCCTGGTCAATAGTCTTTTCCCTACGGTGGTTACCCTGGTCAATAGTGTTTCTATGGGATGGTTACCCTGGTCAATAATGTTTTTCCTGGGATCGTTACCCTGGTCAATAGTGTTTTCCCTAGGATGGTTACCGTGGTCAATATTGTTTTTTCCTAGGACGGTTACCCTGGTCAATAGTCTTTTCCCTGGGATGGTTACCCTGGTCAATAGTGTTTTCCCTGGGATGGTTACCTTGGTCAATAGTGTTTTTCCTAGGACGGTTACCCTGGTCAATAGTGTTTTCCCTGGGATGGTTACCCTGGTCAATAGTCTTTTCCCTACTGTGGTTACCCTGGTCAATAGTCTTTTCCCTACGGTGGTTACCCTGGTCAATAGTGTTTCTATGGGATGGTTACCCTGGTCAATAGTGTTTTTCCTAGGACGGTTACCCTGGTCAATAGTGTTTTCCCTGGGATGGTTACCCTGGTCAGTAGAGTTTTCCCTGGGATGGTTACCTTGGTCAATAGTGTTTTTCCTAGGACGGTTACCCTGGTCAATAGTGTTTTCCCTGGGATGGTTACCCTGGTCAATAGTCTTTTCCCTACGGTGGTTACCCTGGTCAATAGTCTTTTCCCTACGGTGGTTACCCTGGTCAATAGTGTTTCTATGGGATGGTTACCTTGGTCAATAGTGTTTTTCCTGGGATGGTTACCCTGGTCAACAGTCTTTTCCCTACGGTGGTTACCCTGGTCAATAGTCTCTTCCCTACGGTGGTTACCCTGGTCAATAGTGTTTTCCCTGGG
The DNA here is from genome assembly GCA_033310375.1 of Conus canariensis. NCBI lineage: Eukaryota > Metazoa > Mollusca > Gastropoda > Neogastropoda > Conidae > Conus > Conus canariensis. The sequence goes on from CM065729.1 coordinate 67,973,509, forward strand.
ATGGTTACCCTGGTCAATAGTCTTTTCCCTACGGTGGTTACCCTGGTCAATAGTCTTTTCCCTACGGTGGTTACCCTGGTCAATAGTATTTCTATGGGATGGTTACCCTGGTCAATAGTGTTTTTCCTGGGATGGTTACCCTGGTCAATAGTGTTTTTTTCCCTGGATGGTTACCCTGGTCAACAGTTTTTTTCCCTACGGTGGTTACCCTGGTCAATAGTCTTTTCCCTGGGACGGTTACCCTGGTCAATGGTGTTTTCCCTGGGATGGTTACCCTGGTCAATAGTGTTTTCCCTGGGATGGTTACCCTGGTCAACAGTCTTTTCCCTACGGTGGTTACCCTGGTCAATAGTGTTTTCCCTGGGACGGTTACCCTGGTCAATAGTGTTTTCCCTGGGACGGTTACCCTGGTGAGTGGTGTTTTCCCTGGGATGGTTACCCTGGTCAATAGTCTTTTCCCTGGGATGGTTACCCTGGTCAATAGTGTTTCCCCTGGGATGGTTACCCTGGTCAATAGTCTTTTCCCTGGGATGGTTACCCTGGTCAATAGTCTTTTCCCTGGGATGGTTACCCTGGTGAATAGTCTTTTCCCTACGGTGGTTACCCTGGTCAGTAGTGTTTTTCCCTGGGATTGTTACCCTGGTCAATAGTGTTTTCCCTACGGTGGTTACCCTGGTCAATAGTCTTTTCCCTGGGATGGTTACCCTGGTCAATAGTGTTTTCCCTGGGACGGTTACCCTGGTCAGTAGTGTTTTCCGTGGGATGGTTACCCTGGTCAATAGTCTTTTCCCTACGGTGGTTACCCTGGTCAATAGTCTTTTCCCTGGGATGGTTACCCTGGTCAATAGTGTTTTCCCTACGGTGGTTACCCTGGTCAATAGTCTTTTCCCTACGGTGGTTACCCTGGTCAATAGTCTTTTCCCTACGGTGGTTACCCTGGTCAATAGTCTTTTCCCTACGGTGGTTCTCCTCCTATATCCCCTTTCTCCGGGCATGGCTAGCCTCTTCTGGAAAATCACCCACAATACGAGTCGGCGTGAGAGCTGAATGGATCATCACCACAGACCAAAATCACCCACAATACGAGTCGGCGTGAGAGCTGAATGGATCATCACCACAGACCAAAATCACCCACAATACGAGTCGGCGTGAGAGCTGAATGGATCATCACCACAGACCAAAATCACCCACAATACGAGTCGGCGTGAGAGCTGAATGGATCATCACCACAGACCAAAATCACCCACAATACGAGTCGGCGTGAGAGCTGAATGGATCATCACCACAGACCAAGTCTGGCTGCTCCGCTTGGTTGGAGGAAAAATTCAGATTCTCTGGGATATTCGGAATGTCCGATGTCTCTGCTTTATTTCCTATGGCAAAGGCAAGGGCCAGATGTGTTGCCAACGTCAGCTATGAACTTGCATGATAACTAGGTAGGTATACATATATCATGATAACTAGGTAGGTATACATGTATCATTCTCAGTGTCACACTCGTATGGAAAGATGAGAAGACGTGTCAAAAATGAAGTTATTTCTTTTCTTTTTTCTCGAAGAAGCCAGGTGGTTCATTATGTCAGATGGAGTGTACCGCTTTCCTAACCTCCGTGAAGTCTACCATCAGGGGAAGCAAGGCATGTAGAGTGATGGGACCACAAAGGCATGTCAGACCACTGCCATAAGTCACTGGCACTACCTTTTCGTCAAAAAGGGTGAAATTAATTCGATACCAATCATTAGTGAGTACTGATAAACATTCTCACATTTGAAAAAGGGAAACATTTTGAAGGGAAATATTTCCAAATGAAAATGCCGGTTTTGTTTGAGAGGAACGGCCAGTATTTTCTGGAACTATGCAACAATCGTATCTGTACAATCCCAAATCCATAGAAAGAAAGAATGCTTTTCACAAAATGCGCAGTTCTCCCTGTTTCAGCTGAAGTACCAATATTTTGTATGTCTGCTTAAACAACGGAGACAGGAAAAACAGTTAAATCAAGCCAATAGTTGACACACTTTATCTATGCTGTTAAGAGCGGGGGCTATCGACCAGTCCAGTCAGTTTTTTGTGTTCAAGATGACAAGAAGCGTTGAACAGCGAAAATGTGACCTTTTAACATTTCGTTGCTGCAACACAGTCCTCATAGTTGGGTTCTGAATGCTAACATTGGCCGTGTTTGTAAATCGAACAATCTACACAAAATACAAAAGTCAATAAATATTTTGTTCTCTGAAAATCAGGAAATTTATACCTCTCTTTTTCTTCTTCCTGGTGTGTTTAATCCCAGGCCATGTATAGTCATAAAGACACGTCAGCCCTCACCTCGCACACACCGTCATACCTTGACGTCATTGCTCCTATAAAATACCGTCATATCTTGACGTCATTGCTCTATGAAATACCGTCATACCTTGACGTCATTGCTCCTATAAAATACCGTCATATCTTGACGTCATTGCTCCCATAAAACACTGTCATACCTTGACGTCACTGCTCCCATAAAACCATTCTTCATTTACATAAAAGATTACCTTTTACCAAAATACCGACATGTTGTCTTGTCAACACTGACGGTGGATTGACTGTCCATTGATTGTAGACTGACTGTCCAGTGACCGTGAACTGACTGTCTGTGGGATGACTATCAATTGACAGTGGATTGACTGTGCATTGACTGTAGACTGACTATCCAATTACCGTGAACTCACTGCCTGTGGGCTGACGATCAACTGACAGTGGATTGACTGTCCATTGACTGTCCATTGACTGCCCTTGACCGTGGATTGGATGTCCATTGACTGTGGATTGACTGTGCATTGACTATTATTGGAATGTATATGGCATCGGATACTGTTCTCATCACTGAAATATTGTAATGAACAAACAGAAAATTTTTATCCTAGTAGTTTGAGATTGTCTAAAAACAAGAAAAAATATTGACTATCCATCCATTTCCAACATTTCCAAGTAAGTTTTCATTTCTGAAATCCTGTTATTGCCATTAATACAATAGATGAATAGATATAGAGTAATTACCTAATCAGGAATACATTCACACATACATGCATACATACACATATACATACGTACATACGTACATACGTACATCCATCCATCCATCCATCCATCCATCCATACATACATAATACGGACGAACATATGCATACGGACGAAGATACATACATACATGAACATAAGCAAACAAATAAATGAATAAATAAACAAACAAAACAATCGATCGATCGGTCGATCAATCAATCAATCGATCAATTCATCAACCAACCAATCAATCGATCGATCAATGGATTAATAAACATGAAAACAAACAAATGATTAAATAAACAAACAAAAAATAGATACAAAAGCAATAGTCCTCCAAAGGGAAGAAAACAGTATAGAAAATCACAATGCCGCTCTTCTAATTTTCGGCCACGTGGCCTTTTTCAAGAGAAAAAAAACAAAAACAATGCAACTACGTGATGTCCATCTTGGCAACTGGTCAGAGCAAAAAAAAAAAAAAAAAAAAAAAAAAAAAAAAAAAAAGCAAATAAATAAAAATGGTTGAAGCCAAATATATTAATCATACTTTTTTTTACAGTCAGGTTTTGCTCTGACCAGTTGCCAAAGATGGACATCACGTAGTTGCATTGTTTTTGTTTTTTTCTCTTGAAAAAGGCCACGTGGCCGAAAATTAGAAGAGTGGCATTGTGATTTTCTAAAAAAAATATAGATAGACAAGTAAATAAATGAATAAACGAATAAGTAGATAGATAAATAAATAGATATATGAATGAATGAATGAATGAATGAATAAGAAATTAAATAAATAAAAATGGTTGAAGCCAAATATATTAATCATACTTTCTTACGGTCAGGTTTTGAACAGACTAGACTCAGGTGTTCAGAATCATGCATGCATCTTCCGCTTTGTCAAGGCACACAAACGGAGGAACTTAAACTGAGTTCATGCACAACAGCGCCAACACAGGCAAGGAGCACATAGACACGCTACCAAATACTCCGCCAACACAGGCAAGGAGCACATAGACACGCTACCAAATACTCCGCCAACACAGGGAACACGTGGACACGCTACCAAATACTCCGCCAACACAGGGAAGGAGCACATAGACACGCGACCAAATACTCCGCCAACACAGGGAAAGAGCACATAGACACGCTACCAAATACTCCGCCAACACAGGGAACACATGGACACGCTACCAAATAATCCGCCAACACAGGAAACACATAGACACGCTACCAAATACTCCGCCAACACATGGAACACATGGACACGCTACCAAATACTCCGCCAACACATGGAACACATGGACACGCTACCAAATACTCCGCCAAAACATGGGACACATGGACACGCTACCAAATACTCCGCCAACACAGGGAACACATGGACACGCTACCAAATACTCCGCCAACACATGGAACACACAGACACTACCAAATACTCCGCCAACACAGGGAAGACACAGACACTACCAAATACTCCGCCAACGCAGGGAACAC
>CM065729.1:67983039-68000539 GCA_033310375.1 Conus canariensis
TAGAAAATGATGAGATTAGTTGGAAGGTATTTCCTGTTATACCATGTGATAAAAGCTTCCAGCATAATAATTTGTGGTTAATTACATCAAAAGCCTTTGCAAAATCAACAAACAGTGCGCCACAATATTTGTTTTCATCGATGCTGGCTAGCCATTGATTTACTAGGCTTGTAAATGCCGTATAACAAGAATGATTTTTCCTGAATCCCGATTGATTTTTATTTAGTAGTTTGGAGGAGTCAAACTTGTGGCAAAGATGTTTATTTATGTGTTTTTCCATGGGTTTGGACAGAACTGGCAGAATGGATATAGGTCTGTAGTTCGATGGCTCAGATTTGTCTCCAGATTTGAAAATGAGTATTACTTTTGCACCTTTGAACTGAGCAGGAAAGTGACATTTATCAATGCATAAATTGTAAATGTTGGTAAGGGTTTCACATATAACAGTGCTGAGAGTTTCAGAATTTTTCGATCAGTCCCGTCAAGTCCGCAAATTCCTGTCTGCTTTAATTGCATAAAGCTTGGTAAACATCACTAACTCATTCTACTTCTTTTTCCACGTAATGCATACTGGCAAGTGGTCGCTGCATCCATTCAAAGGCACACATTTCTCAATGACTTTATGTGGTTTAGAAAGATAGATGTGGTCGATTAATGTTTTGCTAGTGGGTGTTACTCGGAAGGGCATGTCTATAATTTGAGATAAGTTGTACGAAGTAGTCCTATCTGACCATGATGCTTGGCACTTCAATAGATCAATGCTGAAATCACCTAAAATATTAATTCTGTAGCATCAAGCGATGCTGCATCCATCATGGCCGTAACTTGTCCATCCAATCAGCATTTTCTGTTGGGTTTTGATACACAAATCCGATTTTGATGGGTTTCGTTCTCTTCAGCTTGATTACTAACCAAACTGCTTTAATTCCAAAACTTTGAAGCTCATATAAACGTGGAGCATTTAATGTTTCATGAACGTAGAGTAATATGCCCGAAGATATGGATTCGGTGGGATCTCTGCGTACAATATTGTAGCCAGAAATTAAGCCAGTGGCATCAGGGACAGAATAACATCATAGAGAGATAGAGAGAGTGTGCTTGTGCTTATGAAGAGAGAGAGAGAGAGAGAGAGAGAGAGAGAGAGAGAGAGAGAGAGAGAGAGAGAGAGAGAGAGAGAGAGAAGAGAGTCGCAATATGATCCAACCTGTTATTTGTCAACAATTACATTATTCTAATGTTACTCCAGCTGTTATCGTCTTTCCATGATGTTATTCTGACATTACTCCAGCTGTTATATTTTATCCCTGATGTAATTCTGACAATACCCCAGCTGTTATATTCAATCCATGATGTTATTGTGTCATTACTCCTGCTCTTATATTCTATCCATGATGTCATTCTGACATTACTGCAGCTGTTATATTCTGTCCCTGATGTTATTCAGACTTTACTCGAACTGTTATATTCTATCCATTATATCATTCTGACATTACTGCAGCTGTTATATTCTATTCCTGATGTTATTCTGACATTCTTCCAGCTGTCATCTTCTTTTCATAATGTTATTCTGAAATTACTCCATGTGTCATTTTCTATCCTGATGTTATTCTGACATCACTCCAGATGACATGGTCTATATTGATATTATTCTTACGTCATTGCATATACCATGCCCTTTAAAGGACATCTTTCTGAAGTCACGCCATCTGTCTGTCCTATAAATTATGTCGTTTTGACCTAATTTCAACTGTGTTGTTCTATTACTGATACCATAACTAAGTCAATCCGCCAGTCATGCCCTATCAGTAGCGACACTGTGACGTCACTCCCTCTGGCTATTCTATTGGTGACATAATTCTGACATCATTGCCTCTCTCTGTTCTGTCGGTGACATAGTTCTGACATTACCCTCTCTGTTCTATCAGTGGCATAATTCTGACAACACTCCATCTGTCCTATCGGTGACATAATTCTGACATCCCTCCATCTGTCATGTTCTATCATCCATATTGTGCTGACATCATTCCATCTGTCATGCCTCATCATTCATATTGTGCAGACATCCCTCCATCTGTCATGTCCCATCATTCATAGTGTGCTGACTTCCCTCCATCTGTCATGTCCCATCATTCATAGTGTGCTGACATCCCTCCATCTGTCATGTCCCATCATTCATAGTGTGCTGACTTCCCTCCATCTGTCATGTCCCATCATTCATAGTGTGCTGACATCCCTCCATCTGTCATGTCCCATCATTCATAGTGTGCTGACATCATTCCAGCTGTCATGCCTCACCATTCATATTGTGCTGACATCCCTCCATCTGTCATGTCCCATCATTCATAGTGTGCTGACATCATTCCATCTGTCATGTCAATTCATTCATATTGTGCTGACATCCCTCCATCTGTCATGCTCCATCATTCACATTATGCTGACATCATTCCATCTGTCTTGATCCATCATTCATATTGTGCTGACATCATTCCATCTGTCATTATCCATCATTCACATTATGCTGACATCATTCCATCTGTCTTGATCCATCATTCATATTGTGCTGACATCATTCCATCTGTCATGATCCATCATTCATGTTGTGCTGACATCATTCCATCTGTCTTGATCCATCATTCATATTGTGCTGACATCATTCCATCTGTCTTGATCCATCATTCATATTGTGCTGACATCATTCCATCTGTCATGATTCATCATTCATGTTGTGCTGACATCATTCCATCTGTCTTGATCCATCATTCATATTGTGCTGACATCCCTCCATCTGTCATGATCCATCATTCACATTATGCTGACATCATTCCATCTGTCTTGATCAATCAGTCATATTATGCTGACATCATTCCATCTGTCTTGATCCATCATTCATATTGTGCTGACATCATTCCATCTGTCATGATCCATCATTCATATTGTGCTGACATCATTCCATCTGTCTTAATCCATCATTCATATTGTGCTGACATCATTCCATCTGTCTTGATCCATCATTCATATTGTGCTGTCATCATTCCATCTGCCATGTCAGTTTATTGATATTATACTGACATCACTCCATCTGTCGTGTCCCATCATTGATATTCTGCTGACACCACTCTGTCATGTTTTATCAATATCATTCTTACATCACTCTGTCACTTTCTGTCAATGATATTATTCTGTCATGTCCTAGATGTGATTCACTCTGTCATTTCAATTCAGTGACATCATTCTGTCTTGTCCTATCAGTGATACCACTCTGCCTTGTCCTATCAGTGATAACATTGTGACATGAGTCAATCCGTGACGTCCTATCACCTTGTCGTTTCTGTGCTAGCGATGATATCCCTTTGAGATCAATCCATCTATATTGCCTATCATATCATTTTCAGGTAACTCTGTCTCTCAAGTTCTATCAGCGATATAATTCTGAAGTCATCCAATCTATTATGGTCTGTCAGTGATCTAATTCTGAAATAATTCTGTCATGTCCTATCAATAATATGGTTCTGAAGTCACTTCATCGATCATTATCTATCAATGATATAATTCTGAAGTCCACTCCATCGAACATCATTTATCAATGATATAATTCTGGTGTCACTCCATCGATCATTTTCTATCAATGACATAATTCTGATGTCACTCCATCCATTATCATCTGTCAATGATACACTTCTTAAGTCACTCCATCGATCATTATCTATCAATTATGTAATTCTGATGTCACCCCATCGATCATTATCTATCAACAACATCATTCTGAAGTCAGCACAACGATCATTTTCTATCAATGACATAATTCTGATGTCACTTCATCGATTATCATCTATCAATGATACACGTCTTAAGTCACTACACTGATCATTATCTATCAATGATATCATTCTGAAGTCACTACATCAATCACGCCCTGCTAATGATACAGCTCTGAAGCCACATCATCTATAGTTATTTATTAATGATATAATTCTGAATAATGGAGCAAACACAGCGTTCACTGGAATTATTGAGCAGTAAACAGAGCGCCCACTGGAATCATGGAGCAGTAAACAGAGCGCTCACTGGAATCATGGAGCAGCAAACAGAGCGGCCACTGGAATTATGGAGCAAACAGAGCGCTCACTGGAATATTGGAGCAGTAAACAGAGCGCCCACTGGAATTATGGAGCAACCAGAGCTCAAACAGGAATTATGGAGCAGCAAACAGACACTCACTGGAATTATGGAGTGCACAGAGCGCCCACTGGAATTCTGGAGCAGTAAAAAACAGAGTCCCTACTGGAATTGTTGAGCAGCAAACAGAGGTTCCTCTGGAATTATGGAGCAGCAAACAGAGCACCCACTGGAATTATGGAGCAAACAGAGCGCACACTGGAATATTGGAGCAGTAAACAGAGCGCCCACTGTAATTATGGAGCAACCAGAGCTCAAACCGGAATTATGGAGCAGCAAACAAAGCGCCTACTGGAATCGTGGAGCAGCTAACAGAGCGCCCACCGGAAGCATGGAGCAAACAGGGCTCAAACTGAAATTATGGAGCAGCAAACACACCGCCCACTGGAATTATGGAGTAAACAGAGCGCCCACTGGAATTCTAGAGTAAACGGAGCGCCCACTGGAATAATGGAGCAGCAAACAGAGCGCCCACTGGAATAATGGAGCAGCAAACAGAGCGCCCACTGGAATTATAGAGTAAACGGAGCGCCCACTGGAATTATAGAGTAAACAGAGCGCCCACTGGAATTATAGAGTAAACAGAGCGCCCACTGGAATTATAGAGTAAACAGAGCGCCCACTGGAATTATAGAGTAAACAGAGCGCCCACTGGAATTATGGGGCAGCAAACAGAAAGCCCACTGGAATTATGGAGCAAACAGTGCGCCTTCTGGAATTATGGAGCAACAAACAGAAAGCCCACTGGAATTATGGAGCAGTAAAGAGAGCGGCCACTGGAATTATGGAGGAAACAGAGCGCTCACTGGAATATTGGGACAGTAAACAGAGCGCACAATGGAATTATGGAGCAACCAGAGCTCAAACAGGAATTATGGAGCACCTAACAGAGTGCTCACTGGAATCATGGAACAAACAGAGCGCCCACTGGAATTATGGAGCAAACAGAGCTCAAACTGGAATCATAGAGCAGCTAACAGAGCGCCCATTGGAATCATTGAGCAGTAAACAGAGCGTCCACTGGAATCATGGAGCAAACAGAGCGCCCACTGGAATCATGGAGCAGTAAACAGAGCGTCCACTGGAATCATGGAACAAACAGAGCGTCCACTGGAATCATGGAGCAAACAGAGCGTCCACTGGAATCATGGAGCAGTAAACAGAGCGTCCACTGGAATCATGGAGCAAACAGAGCGTCCACTGGAATCATGGAGCAAACAGAGCGCCCACTGGAATCATGGAGCAAACAGAACGTCCACTGGAATCATGGAGTAAACAGAGCGTCCACTGGAATCATGGAGCAAACAGAGCGTCCACTGGAATCATGGAGCAAACAGAGCGTCCACTGGAATCATGGAGGAAACAGAGCTCAAACTGGAATCATGGAGGAAACAGAGCGCCCACTGGAATCATGGAGGAAACAGAGCGTCCACTGGAATCATGGAGCAGTAAACAGAACGTCCACTGGAATCATGGAGCAAACAGAGCGCCCACTGGAATCATGGAGCAAACAGAGTGCCCACTGAAATCATGAAGGAAACAGAACGTCCACTGGAATCATGGAGCAAACAGAGCGTCCACTGGAATCATGGAGCAAACAGAGCGTCCACTGCAATCATGGAGGAAACAGAGCGCCCACTGGACTCATGGAGCAAACAGAGCGCCCACTGGACTCATGGAGTAAACAGAGCGTCCACTGGAAAATGATTCCTTCTCACGCACGTTTGCCTTGAAATGCAAGTTAGCTCTACAAAGTGGTGCAGACATTTTTTTTTCCTGGGAGAGATTTTGAAGTTTACATCACTCCATCTTTGCAGATAGAAGGCATTAGCCCCAGGTTGGTTTTGCATGTAGTGTGTTACGGCGTGAACTGCTTAGGATTTTGGAGTCCAGTCTTTTGAATATGGGATTAAAAGTGATCTATCTGCTTATGTATCTATCTGTTTACCGATCTATCTGTCTGACTATCTGTCCGTCTGTCCCCCCCCACCTCCTCCTCTGTCTGTCTGTCTGTCTGTCGTGCAAAGAGATGGCAATTGGGAGGAAGAGACAGTAATCGATTCCACGCCTTCAACGCTAGTTGTTTCATATGTTCTTTGTCTTTGTCTGCTTAATTATAATAAACATGACGTTTTCCACATGTTTTTATTCGGTTTCTTTCCCTGTCTATGATAGCACGTGGAGTAAACAAGCGCTTTGATGTGTTCCATCGTTGCAATTCCAGAAGCTTCGCAGTGAGCATGTCTATTTCCGGGATGGAAAAAAAAGTGTTTGAGCGTACTAACGCCTACAAATATTTGGCCGCGATGTTACAGTCGTTAACGTCGCGCGCTTGTTGGCTGGGAGGTAGGGGTTCGATTCCCATCAGTGGCATTTTGTTTGTGTGATTTTTCAGCCTCTGGTAGATTCTACTTAGAGTTGATGTATGTTGCGGGCCCAGACAGGAAGGCTGGACTGACACAGTCAATAGTCATACACTGAAGGTCTCTGAGAGTGAAGCAGACATGACATGTAGGTGTCTGTACCTACCGGGTCCAGTCGCCCTCATGATATATTATGAAGAAACAGTGGCGAGCGGCCCTGTCATAGGATCTCACACATGAATGGAACTCCATAGCCTCTGGCTCAGCCTGCCTACCCTCACTGATCCCCAGTTCTGCGGGCCTTCATGCTCTGCTCTTGCTTTGTCGTCTGAAGGGCCGTGTCCATAGTGAGTTCAGGTCGGGTGGTCGGTGTCGGCAAGCTGAGGCGACCTGATTGTGGATGGGCCTGAGACTCTCTGGAGGGCCACGCACGCTCGGGCTGGCTCTCAGCTAAACCGTTACTGTCGTATGTATGGCACTGCTGGTGGTATACTGTTCAGGCTGGATCACCACACTGGCTGGCTCTCAGCTAAACCGTTACTGTCGTTTGTAAGGCACTGCTGGTGGTATACTGTTCAGGCTGGATCAGAACACCAACCACTTAATACCAGCGAAATGACTCGACAGCAGTACAGTGTCTCTTCGGGTGACTTCCCTCCAATTTCTGTTTCAGTGTCGGTTTCATCACCCGCTACACCCTGTCTGGTAGTCCACTACATCATGGTGTGATGGGTGTACAGTGGGTGGTTCAATCAACTGATACATGACAGGAAAGAATGAAGACGAGCGTCTCAGGGTCACAGCTTGACGGTGACTGATCAGCGCAATAGCCAAATGTGTTGGTCAAATTTTGGGTATCCGTCTAACATTACCTGCGCTGCTACTAACGCGCGCGCGCGCGCGCGCGCGGTGTGTGTGTGTGTGTGTGTGTGTGTGTGTGCGCGTGTGTGTGCTTGCGTGTGCACAAGCGCTTGCTTGCTTGCGTGCTTGCGTGTGTGTGTGTGTGTGTGTGTGTGTGTGTGTGTGTGTGTGTGTGTGTGTGTGTGTGTGTGTGTGTGTGTGTGTGTGCACGCGTGCACGCGCATAATCTATGGATTTGGGTGAGAAAACTCCCGCATTTACATGTCGGCGTGCCAAAAAAGGGCAGACAACCGTTACCTAACCGCGAGAGCAGAACCCAGTCCTACCTCCAGAAGGTTTCTGTCCTCGTTAATCCCACTGAGGAATCGAGGAAGAAGAGCTTGGTTGTCCTTAGTTATAACACAGTCTGTGCCGCTGTCTTCTGGGCAGTCAGACTGCAGACTTCGGGAGGTGCGCTATTCTGTAGTATTAGTTGCAACTCTGTCATTCATATGTCACATTTTTTGTAAAGTAGGTGTGAAAAAACACGCAGAGAGGCGGACGTAATTAAAACGGTCTGATTCGTCTTCCTATAGAATATCGGTGATTCGCATTGTTACTGTTTGCTGCAAATGCACACATATCAGGTTCTGTTGCTGAGTTTTGACTTTACTTTTGTATATGTTAGTAGCCATGATGTATTCTGTGTGATCAGCTAGGCTATAAGCAAATTATAATCTGAAACTGGCAACGTTAAGCCAGTATCAAAGTTGTGTCAGTGCTATAAATGTTGCTATAAAACTACGATGGAACGCCCGACACCACTATAGTTTACGTTTCTTTTACCGTTAAAAACAAAACATCCTTCATCTTTATATGTTCTTTCTCCTGATTCAGATACGTAGCAAATCATAGTATAACATAATAGAGAAGAAGAAAAAAATACAATCGAAGGTGCGGGTGAGAGCCAGAGAAGTCTTGTACTCAAATGCCGAACAAACCAGCTGGGAGCAATCCTGCATCACCCTTGGAAGTCTGTCTTCACAGAGGGTGTAGGCACGCACAGGGCGTTCCATTAAGATGCCAAGGGACATACCTGCTCCCTGGCAGATGCTATTGTGTAACAGCCACTGGATGTGACACGACAGAACCTCTACGAGAGTGTTCCCATGGGCGTACCAGCCCATATTCATGACTGCAGAGCCCACCAGCAAAAAACAACAACAACAAAAAACAAAACAAAACCCGCCACCACCAAGTAACTGCCGTGTGTATCCCGCTGGTAGTATAAAATATGATAAACATAGTATAGACCTACTATACATACAAATCAAACCTCTCAGATTTTCTTAATTTTAATGCAAAGGCACAGAGTAAACATCGTTCCTGTACTCGTGTGTTGTGTTTATGAACAAAACACAACAGAAGTGCGTCATCTGCCGATGCGGAGAGATAGCAAACAGCTATCCGTTTCCTTCTGTTCTCTGTCGTCTTCATGGCTGGCTCACACAGGCGCGCCAGTGGCACAGTTTTGCAGCAGCCCACATGCAAACGTCCACAGGTCTCAGAAGTGCGTCTGCACCTGACGTGTCCTCCATTCGTAGGCTCTGAAGGACTGGTCAGAGCTAGAGGGGGTGTTCTACACTCACTGGGGAAGAGATGCAGGGGCATGAGACATCGGGGTGCGGATTGGTGAACAAGTACTGAAGTCTGGGCCGTTCTGTATCCCTCTTCTCGATGATCACTGGGGTTTTTTTTCCTGGAATGAGGGCAGCAGTCGTCTTGGTTGTGGCTGGAACATGATGGTTGTTTCTGCTCAGATGATGCTGAAGATGCCACTGAGCAGAGGACCATAAAGGACCTGAACGTCAGACATCTTGAAATGGTGACACGAGTCATGAATGACCGGTTTAGGGCGCACATTGTTAAGTCATTCCAGACCACACAGTTCCAGTATGGTTTTATTTCAACGACAGTAAGAGATGGCTAACTGGCAGACAAGTGACTGAAGTCGACACGATGAGAACTAGCTTAGTTTGGGACATGATTCCATCTCAGGCGTGTTGAACAAAGTAAAACACGGACATAAAGTCAAGGAGGTCCATTTCTAGATACCCGCTGAGTTGTCGTTCTTGGTTAGCAGTAACTTTGCGGCTGCTACACGTCAGCCAGTGACCGGGTGTTTTCTGCTCAGACTGCCAGAGCAGGATCCCTCTAATGTATGTAAATATTGCCTAGAAATTCCCCATGGTTAGTGGCCGTATTGCGCAGTCTCTCTGTCTAAGGATTTGTCTTTGTCTGTCTGTCTATCAGTCTATCTGTGTGTGTGAGTGTGTGTGTGCGCGCGCGCGCACAAGAGAGAGAGAGAGAGAGAGAGAGAGAGAGAGAGAGAAGAGACAGAGACAGAGACAGAGACAGAGACAGAGACAGAGACAGAGACAGAGAGAGAGGGACAGAGAGACAGAGAGACAAAGAGACAGAGAGAGGGACAGAGAGAGACAGAGACACAGATATAGAGAGCTGTTGGAATGGATGAATGGGGTGGATGAAGTATGGAATAGAAAGGACAGACAAGGAAGTATGGAATAGAAAGGGCAGACTAGGCAGTATGGAATAGAAAGGGCAGACTAGGCAGTATGGAATAGAAAGGACAGACTAGGCAGTATGGAATAGAAAGGACAGACTAGGCAGTATGGAATAGAAAGGACAGACAAGGAAGTATGGAATAGAAAGGGCAGACTAGGCAGTATGGAATAGAAAGGACAGACAAGGAAGTATGGCATAGAAAGGGCAGACTAGGAAGTATGGCATAGAAAGGGCAGACTAGGAAGTATGGAATAGAAAGGGCAGACTAGGAAGTATGGAATAGAAAGGACAGACTAGGCAGTATGGCATAGAAAGGACAGACTAGGAAGTATGGAATAGAAAGGACAGACAAGGAAGTATGGCATAGAAAGGGCAGACTAGGAAGTATGGCATAGAAAGGGCAGACTAGGAAGTATGGCATAGAAAGGGCAGACTAGGAAGTATGGCATAGAAAGGGCAGACTAGGAAGTATGGCATAGAAAGGGCAGGTAAGGGAGCATGGAATAGAAAGTGCAGACAAGGAAGTATGGCATAGAAAGGGCAGGTAAGGGAGCATGGAATGGAAAGTGCAGACAAGGAAGTATGGCATAGAAAGGGCAGACTAGGAAGTATGGCATAGAAAGGGCAGACTAGGAAGTATGGCATAGAAAGGGCAGACTAGGAAGTATGGCATAGAAAGGACAGACTAGGAAGTATGGCATAGAAAGGGCAGGTAAGGGAGCATGGAATAGAAAGGGCAGACTAGGCAGTATGGAATAGAAAGGGCAGACTAGGCAGTATGGAATAGAAAGGGCAGACTAGGCAATATGGAATAGAAAGGACAGACTAGGCAGTATGGAATAGAAAGGGCAGACTAGGAAGTATGGAACAGAAAGGGCAGACTAGGCAATATGGAATAGAAAGGACAGACTAGGCAGTATGGAATAGAAAGGGCAGACTAGGAAGTATGGAATAGAAAGGACAGACTAGGCAGTATGGAATAGAAAGGACAGACTAGGAAGTATGGAATAGAAAGGACAGACAAGGAAGTATGGAATAGAAAGGGCAGACTAGGAAGTATGGAATAGAAAGGGCAGACTAGGAAGTATGGAATAGAAAGGGCAGGCAAGGAAGTATGGAAAAGAAAGGGCAGAAAATTAAGAGGGAGGCGTGAAAAAAGCTCTCTGGAGGGGGAAAGGGGCAGAGAAAAAGAAAACAAGAGGGGGGAGGAAGGGGGGGGGGGTGGGCAAACAAGGAAGGGGTATGTGCTACACACACACACACACACACACACACACACACACACACACACACACACGCACGCACGCACGCACACACACACACGCACGCACGCACGCACGCACGCACGCACGCACGCACGCACACACACACACACACACACACACACACACACACACACACACACACACACACCACGTAGCTCAGTGAGATATTTGAAAAGGCTTGGTGGAAGAAACAAAATGATGAAAGACTGCTAGATTCCTTTAAGCTAGTCATTACCATGGGGATGAAAAGCAAATGCCATAGCAAGTTCTTACTGACAGTGAACGTATCTGCCAGTTAACAGACAAGACACGGAGCAAAATGGTCTTCGCTCTTTAATGCAGTACACTGTCCGTCCCCTGTATCAAAAGGCAGTTCGTCTGATCAGTACTTTATAAATAGTCAGAACATATAAAACGTCATGGCATCTGCGATCTTGCATCCAATTTTCTTGTCTTTTTCCTCATGAGAATCTGAGTGATAAAAGAATACAGCATCTTAAGATGTTCAGGAACTCCTGTGTGTTGCCCTTTATATGTGGTACTGAAAGAAGTTTCCGTCTCCCAAGGAAAATTGATGTTCTCACTATATTAGCAATCAAGCAAAGTTCACATTTTTTTTTCTTCTCTTTTTGTAACCTAATTTCCGAAACTTCGTCGATTGTTTCAAGACTACAGGACTGATTACCCGCGCCTGTGTTCATCTATTTCTCGATTCGGTGTGTGTTGAAATACATGTTAACTAGAACAATTGCAACGCAGTTCTGTTTGGTTTCATGTTATTTGTATGTGGTATATTTTCTAGTTTAGAATACAAACATTTGTAAACAGACAACATAGGGAGTGAAGGGAAATGACTGTAGCTCTTGTGGTTAAAACGAATGACGGGAGACGAAGTGTCTTTCCTTCTTTCTTGTTACTCTGCAAAGAAACAAGGAACCGTCATTCTGATTGCCTGACCAATGAAGGACAGGAAGGAGTTCCTGTCACACGAGACTTGCGGTGACAGCAGATATCAGAGAGCGTGGACAAGACGGGGAAGTTTATTATTACTGCATACCCATAGAATTGTCGTTCCTGGTCAATCTCTGCTGCAACTGCAGCTAAAACACGGTATGGTATGGTGTGGTATGGTATGGTATGATACGGTGTGGTATGGTATGGTATGGTGTGGTATAGTGTGCTATGGTATAGTGTGCTATGTTGTGATATGGTATAGTGTGGTATGGTATGGTATGATATGGTGTGGTATGGTATGGTATGGTGTGGTATGGTATGGTATAGTGTGGTATGGTATGGTATGGTGTGATATGGTATGGTATGGTATGGTGTAGTATGGTATGTGTGGTACGGTATGGTATGGTATTGTATAGTATAGTATAGTATGGTATGGTATGTTATGGTATGGTATGGTATGTTATGGTATGGTATGGTATGGTATGTAATGGTATGGTATGGTATGGTACGGTATGGTATGGTATGGTATGGTATGATATGGTATGGTATGGTATGGTGTGGTATGGTATGGTGTGGTATGGTATAGTATGGTGTGATATGGTATGGTATGGTTTTGTATGGCATGGTGTGGTGTGGTATGGTATGGTATGGTGTGGTGCAGTATGTTATGGTGTGGTATGGTATGGTATGGAATGGAATGGTATGGTGTAGTATGGTATGGTGTGATATGGTATGGTATGGTATGGTGTGGTATGGTATAGTATGGTATGGTATGGTATGGTATGGTATGGTACGGTGTGGTATGGTATGGTGTGATATGGTATGGTATGGTATGGTGTATGGTATGGTATGGTATGGCATGTTATGGTGTGGTGTGGTGTGGTGTGGTATGGTATGGTATGGTATGGCATGGTATAGTATAATATGGTATGGTATGGTGTTGTATGGTATGGTATGATGTTGTATGGTATGGTATGGTATGGTGTGGTATGGTATGGTATGGTATGGTATGGGTGGGTATGGTATGGTATGGTATGGCATGGTGTGGTATGGTACGGTGTGGTGTGGTATGGCATGGTATGGTGTGGTATGATGTGGTATGGCATGGCATGGTGTAGCATGGTGTGGTATGGTGTGGTGTGATGTGGTATGGTGTGGTATGGTCTGATGTGGTATGGTATGGTATGGTATGGTATGGCCTGGTGTGGTATGGTATGGTATGGTATGGTATGGTATGGTATGGTATGGTATGGTGTGGTGTGGTATGGTATCGCATGGTATGGTGTGGTGTGGTGTGGTATGGTACGGTGTGGTATGGTACGGTGTGGTGTGGTGTGGTATGGTGTGGTGTGGTGTGGTATGGTGTGGTATGGTATGGTGTGGTGTAGTATATTATGGTGTGGCATGGTATTGTATAATTTAATGTGGTGTGGTTTAGTATGGTGTGGCATGGTATGGTATGGTATGGTATGGTGTGGTACGGTATGGTATGGTATGGTACGGTATGTATGACGGACCACATTTCGTCCAGTCTCAAATTTGGGGGACACGTTTGACCGGAACAGGTAAACCTGAAAAACCGGTTGGCCTGTTTACCTGGCAGCTACGCACCTGCGTTTTGTGTAAATCGGGGGAGCGAGGATTTCCCTTCAGTCTCCACAGGGCTACCGACCGAGCAACGTATTCAGAAGAGCCAAAGGGAGACTGATGGTGTGTCCTCGCTGGCGGTCAGGTATGTTTTAATAGTTAAATGGAAGCTAGGGTTTATACTAATGAAGTTGTTTGTTGTTCCTACAGGCGGTTGGGAACAGTCCAGTTCTTAGTAAAGGCCTGAAATATCTAATTGTTCCCTTGATATATCTTATGATCTGACGAGACATAGGGTGACAGTAGGAAGTTGTAGTTAGTCAATGTGTGAGTCGAGAGGTGGATGAGAAGAATGGAGTGAGAAGATGAAAGAATGTGTATTCTTATGTGTTCGGGGAAAAGTACTCTAGTTAAATCAATGTATCATCAGTGTTGTTTATCTTTTCCCTAAAGTATTATAATGATGAGTGTTGGTGAGCTCTGGAAATGAGCAATGAAAGTTATTGTGCATAGGTTATTGGAAAATGCATTCTGATTCCTCTTGTTGATACGTCTAGTGATAATGATGAACATTCTTTTCTTGATAAAAAGGGACGAACTGAAATCATTCCTTGAAATGTAATTGGACACGCCTAGTGATAATGTGAAAAGATAAAAACATTCTTTTCTTGATAAAATGGGATAAAAAGGAATCGTCCCTTTATATCTAATAATTGTACTCTTGGTACTCCGAAAAAGGGTTCCATGAGGAAATCCTTTCCTTCAATGTAAACAATCATGGTGTTACTCACAGAAAAATATTTCTATTGTAATAGATCCACTATATTGAAACATTGCAGATTTTGCTATGGGAATTTCCCCAGGTTCCAGTGAAATGTATTATGTGAAGAGTGACTGCTAGTGACAAACAAGAACGATAAATAGTTTGGAAGTAGGCTAGATAATCAAGGTATTTATCAGTTCTCCAGTTATCGGTGAAGCCCCGTGTCCGACCTGGAACTGACTGCCATCCGGGTGTGGGATGCAGCCCGTGTCCAGCCGCCGTCTCTACCCCCGTGGGAGTGTCGAGAGGCTGACCAAGTGGTCAGTAGACATCGTGTGTGTACTGCCAACCGGGTGTGGGGTGCAGCAGCAACCCAGCCGCTGTCTCCGCCCCGTGGGGGTATGAAGAGGCTGTCCGTGAGGTCAGCAACGAGCTGGAGTGTGAAAGGCTTCAGAGTTCGTCGAGACGACGACTTGTGTACTTGTTCTGTTGTGTGGGAGTCCCTGGAGGGACTCCACGAACTGCTTCCGTGAGCGGCTTTGTTTTCCGTTGAGTCGACGTGTATTTTTCTGTTGTGTGGGAGTCCCTGGAAGGCCTCCATGAACTGCTTCCGTGAGTGGTTTCCGAACTGTGTGAAGACTTGTGACCTGGGCCGGACGCGGCCAAATGCATGAATTGTTTGTGGTGACACTGCTATGGGCACCAGCTTGGCCTACGCAAGACAAAAAAAAAGTTCGATATGTCATAGTAGTAGGCCTACTTAGTGTTGTTGCGCGCCCTCGATGATAGTGGCGAGAGTTTATTGATAGTGGCATGATCTTGTTGATGTACCTGACTGCCCTTATTAGGTATTATGTACTTGTTTTGATTTGAGGGTTCAGGAAGCAAAAAGAAGGGAAGAAACTTACATTGTTGCCTAGATATCTATGTTCGTGTGGTGTGGGTGTGTGTAGGGAAAAGTCGTACGTGCATCCAAACTTCTTCAGGTGAGAGTCAGACAGCAAAACGCGCACCACACATCATCCGTAACAATATGCTATGCTATGCTATGGTGTAGTATAGATGGTGTGATATGGTATGGTATGGTATGGTATGGATGGTATGGTATGGTGTGGTATGGTATGGTATGGTATGGTATGGTATGGTGTGGTATGGTATGGTATGGTATGGGATGGGATAGGATGGGATGATATGGTATGGTATGGTATGGTATGGTATGGTATGGTATGGTATGGTATGGTATGGTATGGTATGGTGTGGATGGCATGGTGTGGTATAGTATGGTTTGGTATGGTATGGTATGGTATGGTATGGCATGGTGTGGTATGGTATGGTATGGTATGGTGTGGATGGCATGGTGTGGTATAGTATGGTATGGTGTGTATGGTATGGTATGATATGGTATGGTATGGTATGGTGTGGATGGCATGGTGTGGTATAGTATGGTATGGTGTGTATGGTATGGTATGGTATGGTATGGTATGATGTGGATGGCATGGTGTGGTATAGTATGGTATGGTATAGTATGGTATGGTATGGTATGGTATGGTGTGGTATGGTATGGTATGGTATGGTATGGTGTGGTGTGGCATGGTGTGGCATGGTGGGGTATGGTATGGTATGGTATGGTAGGGTATGGTATGGTATAGTATTGTGAGATATGTTACGTATGGAAAGGAATGATGTTGTATGATATGGTTTGTCTAGAATGGTTTATGTAATGATATGCTATAGTATGCTGTAGTATAAACTGCTTTTGTAAATTATGTAAAATATGGATTATATGGTATGGTGTGCTTTAGCAAACTGTGGCATGTTATTGCGTTCTTTGCTACGGTGTGATATGGAACGATGTGCTATGAAAAATTAAGGTATGCCATGGAATGGTATTTCAAGGTATGCTATGCTATGCAACGGGACGATATTGTATGATGTGGCTTGCCATGGTATTCAGAGGTATACCATGGGACAGTATTATCATAGTACGGTAATGTACTGTATGCACTGGCATGCAATAGGACAGTATCCTATAGTATTTTCTGCTGAAATGCTGTGGCATATGCGCTACGCTGCAATGCAGTCTGTGAAGGGGAAATCAGGCTTCCAGGAAGGCAGTCTTCATAGCATGTTTTTGTTTGTGATGACGTCATGCTTTACAGTGAGCATGTCAAGAGCTGTTGAACACCGTGCATGGCTCTCTGGATGAAAGGACCCCGTGTTAAGGACACTGTAAAGGTCACAGATTCAGAGTGTGTTTATGTCAACAGAAGTCAGGGACCCGCTGTTAAGGACACTGTAAATCTCACAGATTCAGAGTGTGTTTATGTCAACAGAAGTCAGGGACCCGTTGTTAAGGACACTGTAAATCTCACAGATTCAGAGTGTGTTCATATCGACAGAAGTCAAGGACCCCGTGTTAAGGACACTGTAAATCTCACAGAGTCAGAGTGTGTTTATGTCGACAGAAGTCAGTGACCCCGTGTTAAGGACTCTGTAAATGTCAGAGATTCAGAGTGTGTTATGTCAACAGGTGGTCGCAAAGAAGAAACGGTTCTATGCCGGCTGCACACCGGCCATTCGTATTTTACTCATTCATACCTTTTAAATTTTAAAAAGTGAAGAAGCTCCGTTGTGCATTCCATGTCATGTGCCACTCACAATGAAACATATTCTTTTAGAGTGTTGGGACTTGCACGATGTGAGACACAAACATTTTACAGCAAATTCCATGAAAACCTTGTTCAGAGATGTTCTGCCTGATGCGATCTTTGAGTTCTTGAAAGAGATTAAAATTTTTCATCGGATCTGATATTTTACAGTGGAAAGATTTTACAAAATTTCGGATGGGTTTTAAGAAAATGTATTTTAAAGAATTGTGTGAATGAATGACTTGTGACTTGATTTTAACGAGGTGACAGCCCCGATATGTCCCTTTGTGATCGGCTGGGCTATACGCAACATTACCT
>CM065729.1:68008039-68023039 GCA_033310375.1 Conus canariensis
TCTCTGCACTGTTCCAGTCTGCAGGCTACAGACCTCAGTGACGTCGTTCTCTGCACTGTTCCAGTCTCCTGCAGGCTACAGACCTCAGTGACGTCGTTCTCTGCACTGTTCCAGTCTCCTGCAGGCCACAGACCTCAGTGACGTCGTTCTCTGCACTGTTCCAGTCTGCAGGCTACAGACCTCAGTGACGTTCTCTGCACTGTTCCAGTCTGCAGGCTACAGACCACAGTGACGTCGTTCTCTGCACTGTCCCAGTCTCCTGCAGGCCACAGACCTCAGTGACGTTCTCTGCACTGTTCCAGTCTGCAGGGCACAGACCTCAGTGACGTTCTCTGCACTGTTCAAGTCTGCAGGGCGCAGACCTCGATGACGTCGTACTCTGCACTGTTCCAGTCTCCTGCAGGCTACAGACCTCGGTGACGTCGTTCACTGCACTGTTCCAACCTCCTGCAGGCTACAGACCTCAGTGACGTCGTTCTCTGCACTGTTCCAGTCTCCTGCAGGTTACAGACCTCAGTGACGTCGTTTCTGCACTGTTCCAGTCTCCTGCAGGCTACAGACCTCAGTGACGTCGTTCTCTGCACTGTTCCAGTCTGCAGGGCACAGACCTCAGTGACGTCGTTCTCTGCACTGTTCCAGTCTGCAGGCTACAGACCTCAGTGACGTCGTTCTCTACACTGTTCCAGTCTCCTGCAGGCTACAGGCCTCAGTGACGTCGTTCTCTGCATTGTTCCAGTCTCCTGCAGGCCACAGACCTCAGTGACGTCGTTCTCTGCATTGGTCCAGTCTCCTGCAGGCCACAGACCTCAGTGACGTCGTTCTCTGCTCTGTTCCAGTCTCCTTTCCTGCACTCTGAACAGACTTCTGCTGTCTGATCAGCAATATCTCCTAGAAAAGCGAGGATTTTAATATTAATATTCTTTGAAGAAATAAAACACAAATCTGCTAAAAAGATTTGTGATAATAAGGAGACTGCGCATTATATCATAATTGTGCAATGACAGCACAAAAGAGTGGCTTTTAGTATTTCCTAAAAAGATATTAAAGACAAATCTTTTAAAAGAATTGCGATAGTTTCAGTTTCATCAAGGAGTTGTCACTGGGTGCGGACTAGCCTATAATTATATGCTACACCACATCTGCTAAGTTTCGAAGCTACAGTAGCAACGATGAAATCAATAGTAAGAAGGACTTCGAAAACATTTATATTAATGCTATGTTAAACAGTGACTGTGTATTTGTCATGTCATCAGAAAGTAACATAATGCAGCTCTGCTCTTTGAGTCAACAGCCTACAGCTCACAGTAGTAGATTTGTTTCATCCACCCTCCCCATGAAACGCTGTTACATATAAACGTGTTTATGTCGTTTGCATTCTGGGCTCCTCATTGTCAGACCTTTTCTGTCACCAGTGCCTAGTAAAAGATTACATTATATTCAAGGCCATCGAAATCAGAACACCCGCAGTAAGCCCTGTGTCGACTTTTTTCTTCTTTTTTTTTTTTCTTGATAATTTCTATCACATATTTTTCAGTAATGGGAAAAGACCGTCCGATTTAAAGAAATCAATATGTCGCTGGTAATACACCGCGGACACAGAGACACGGCACGCTGACTAAAAACCGACTGCTTCCAGATTCACACGTTTTTGCCGAAAAGCAGAAAGCAAAGAAGAAAACCCCCAAAGCGTCAGCGACAATAACAACAGGACTCTGGAGACTTCGTTAGTCTTTTTTTTTTTTAAATTATTATTAGCCAGTTGTGTTTACGATCATGAATGGTCCTCATGTGTCCATTGTGTGGCTAATTGTTCACGCGACCTGTATTAGTCCCTTTCTGAACATGGCAAGTTAGTCAAATGGGCAGGATGGTTCCAGAAACGCGCAGAGCTCTGTTCTGTAGTATTACACCATGACAATTTACTGTCATGGGAGTTACCTGTGTGTACAATTCCACGTAGTCTCCATGCAGAGAGTGTGTTGCCATCATAAGGGTCACCCAAAGTTTTCTCCCTTTTCTCTGTGTATGCTGTAGTTGTGCATCTAAAGTTGGAACATATTGGCTGTATCGATGGCTATACAAATACAACGTGCGACGGGTATGTGAACAAGGAGACACACTGTCTGTATCAATTGCTATTGTTAAGTACACTGTGTGATGGTCATATGAACAAGCAAACAAAGGCATTAGATACATCCACGGCTATTACAAAGTACACCGCGTGACGGGCTTGTAAACAAACAGACACACTGGCTAAATCAATAAACAGACACACTGGCTAAATCAATAAACAGACACACTGGCTAAATCAACGGCTATTACAAAGTGCACCGTGTGACGGGCTTGTAAACAAACAGGCACACGATCTGTATCAACGGCTATAGCAAAGTACACCGTGTGAAAGGACATGCAAACAAACTGACAGGCAGACTGGTTGTAGCAACGACTTCTGCAAAGTACATAACATGATAGGCACATGAACGGTCTGGCAGACAGACTAGTTGTGCCAACGACTGATGTAAAGTATATATTATGACTAATGTAAAGTATATATTACGACTGATGTAAAGTATATATTACGACTAATGTAAAGTATATATTACGGCTAATGTTAAGTAAAGTATATATTACGACTGGTGTAAAGTATATATTACGACTAATGTAAAGTATATATTACGACTAATGTAAAGTATATATTACGACTAATGTAAAGTATATATTACGACTAATGTAAAGTATATATTACGGCTAATGTTAAGTAAAGTATATATTACGACTGGTGTAAAGTATATATTACGACTAATGTAAAGTATATATTACGACTGATGTAAAGTATATACTACGACTAATGTAAAGTATATATTACGACTAATGTAAAGTATATATTACGACGGGCATATGAAGAGACTGAGACAGACTGGCTATGGTTGCAGGTCTTAATTTCATCAACATTTTTTACCATGGTGTTAGAAAATGCAGTACATTTAACATTTGTGTTCATATGCACAGCGCTTGTTATTCACAAAGAAGACACACTCAGTATCAAATAAACTGAATGTTAAGACATGTATATGAATAATAATAAGCAAACAAAAAATGTTCACATGTTAACCAACAATATGAAAAAAATGCTCCATCCCTACTCCTCCCCCTCCCCCCTTCTTCTCTCTCTCTCTCTCTCTCTCTCTCTCTCTCTCTCTGGCATGTGACCGATACTGTACGAATCCTTCATTAGTTTCAATAGATGAAATAATATAACTAATGAGACTGACCACTTCCTGGCAGGTGACATGAGGGACAAACAATTTGTCCGTTTAGGGTATGGTTTTTTTTTTTTTTTCATTTCTCTATCGTCATCTTGATCTTTCCATTTCAAAGCCCTGGTTTTCTCCCCTGCCCAGTGTAACAACGGGTATTGCAAAATGTGCAGTGCGATGGCCAGTGAGCAGAGACACAGACTGGCAGCTTTATCAATGGCTGCTAACGAGTAAGCTACTCCAAAGTGTTCTGATCGGGAGAAACAAATACTCCTGAAAAAGAAAGAAGGAAAGAACTGAATGAATGCGAATATATAGATGGAAGAATTAAGATGCGGCAAAAAATGAAAAGACGGCAACAGCGACAATGAGAATTATGACGATGCTGCTGCTGCTGTTGTTGGTGATAATGATCATGATGACGATAATGATGACTATGTAAGAGAGAGAGAGAGAGAGAGAGAGAGAGAGAGAGAGAGAGAGAGAGAGAGAGAGAGAGAGAGAGAGAGCTGAACTGAAGGGGACGGGTGGAGCTGGCTATTAATACACTTTACACTTGTTTTATGCTTCAGGCTGCTGCTGATCGTGATGCGTTTCAGTTTTTGTCTCTTTGTATGTCTACCTGTCCCTGTATATGTCTCAGTGTATATTTCTTGAGTCCGCCGGCCTCTGTCTGTCTGTCTGACTGTCTGTCAGTCTGTTTGTCTGTCTGTCTCTCCATACCCCCTCTCTCTCCGCTTGAAAAAAGGAAAACTGTGGTAATTATATTTTGTATAGAGTTTAAGAAGCTTACGGCTACGGCACTAATGTTGATAATGATGATGATAAAACATAAGAATGATTATGATGCTAATGATCTGAACCGTATCATTTCAGCGAAAGAAATGGTGATCGTTCAAAGAAAATAAACGAAATGCGAAACTGCCTGTCTTGATGACACTGTAAGGCAGCGTTAACACAGGTTTGTAGATCAGATCTAACACTGTAGGGCAGCGTTAACACAGGTTTGTAGATCAGATCTAACACTGTAGGGCAGCGTTAACACAGGTTTGTAGATCAGATCTAACACTGTAGGACAGCGTTAACACAGGTTTGTAGATCAGATCTAACACTGTAGGGCAGCGTTAACACAGGTTTGTAGATCAGATCTAACACCGAACTTTCACTTTCATCTTTCTGTTTCTTCTGTTAATGAAAGACTTTCCACGAAAGAAGGGTGCAAGCAAGTGTTTTTGTAAATAAGGGTGGGGGATGGGGTAAGGGGGATGGGGAGTTCGGATGGGGGGGGGGGGGGGTAACAATGATCATAATAATTACCTACGCAATGTGTGCAGTGTGGTTTATAATGCTATCAGCAATAGTGTGACGAGTCTCCCGACGTTCCCCCTCGTTATTAAAAATAGAAGTGTCATATACAGGATACAGGGGGGTATGCACAGAGGCATTCATGCCTTCACAACCAAACTGCGCACACGCGTAGGCACACGCACTATCATTCACATCGGGCCTGCACAAAGGTGACGGGAAACCAATAACATTTTATGAAAAAGGAAATTTTATTCAACTTGACTCCGAATCCCCATCCGTCACTACACAACACATTTATCTATATCATGCAAAAATGAAAACATCATACAGATAATCATATGATTATGTCCCTTCTACTCAATTATTCTTGATTCAGGAGGAAAGAGAAGTTTGCAATATTCTGGTTACACACAGAGACTGACATGTGAAACACGTTATGTCCAGGGCTATTGAAGTGTGTAGCTATGGGGGTGTCCTTATTCAGGTTGACAGCCTGGAGGTGTTCCCTGAATCTATCATCCAGGGTACGGTAGGTCTCACCACAGTAGAGTTTGGAACAGAGGCTGCGTGAAAGAATGTATACAAGGTTGGAGGATCGGCAAGTGAAGGGGGATCTGATGGTGAAGCTTTTGCCTGACGGGCCCCTGAAAGTTTTAGTAGTTGTATTTAAGAAGGGGCAGGTTTTGCATCGGGATTTGTTCCAGCGGTGGTTTCCTGGTGGAGAGCTGCTCGGCGAGTCTTTGAGAGTGGCTCGTACTAGATGATCCCTGAGGTTGGTGTCTCACAGGTATGCCACTAGTGGAGGTTTGTGAAGGTGGACTTGAGTTTGGGGTCTTTGTGCAGGATGTCAAAGTTTTTCATAGGATGTTTTTGACTGGAAGGTTGTGTGGGTGGTAGGTCAGAGTAAGGACTGGTCGGTCTGACTGATCTTTGTTCTGAGATGGGGTCATGGCCTGAGTTCTGGGGGTGCGAAGGGCACGATTGGCGGCATCAATGATGACTGCTTCAGGGTATCCCCGCCTTCTAAAGAAGGAGCACATCCAGTTGACCTGCAGTCTGAAGTCATCGTCATTGCTCCACAGTCTTCTGAGGCGACAGAATTGAGAGCAAGGGATACTCTTCTTGGTAGACTGTGGGTGGCTGGATGTGAACTTCAGGTAAGAATGTGAATCAGTTTCTTTGTAGAACACAGATGTTTTCAGTTGATCTGTGCTGGTGATGGACACTTGAATGTCTAGAAAAGACACAGTTGTTTCAGAGATGGTGTAGGTGAATTTCAGGGCTGGGTGGAGTGAAGACACAAAGTGTATGAAATCCAGTTCAGCCTTGGTCCGCCTTGGCTTAAGGCTGTGTCAGACCAATTGACATAGGCTAGAACACCAAGGCTACATCAAAATGTTGTTATGCTCAGCATAGTTATGCGGGGATTGTCTTCAGTTGTGACAAGCTCCTAGCATAACATTATCAGTCTCCAAAATCCCCCGAAGTCGGAGTGTGGCTGCCCATGTGGCGGGGTAATCAAAAACGGTCACACACGTAATGTTCTCATCCCCAGCTGATGCATTTTTACCATAGTGTTCAAGTACTTCGGCTGTTTGGATGATCTCTGGAGTCTTTTAGCCAGGTTACGACAACAACAACAACAACAGCCTTGGTGCTTGTGGTGACACCTATGATGTCGTCAATGAAGCGTCTGAAGAGTGGAGGGATGCGTCCAGGGTATGAGGAGAGTATCTGCTCCTCAATGAAACCCACAAAGAGGCATGCGTAACTCGGCCCCATCTTTGTGCCCATAGGCAGCCTCGACCCAGCAGACCTGGAGACAGCAGCTTCAGACCGGGTCAGCTGGTGGTCCACCATCAAGGCCGGCATCAAGCAAGTAGAGCAGAGGAGAGAGGCCCAGTGGGAAAAACGGAGGCACCGCAGACAGCAAAGAAATGTGCCGGCACCCACAGACGCTCATCACCAAGAGTTGACCTGCAGCAACTGCAACAGAGTCTCCCACTCCAGGATCGAGCTCTCCAGCCACAGCAGGCGCTGCAACTCCACAACTGACTGATTCATGGCGTAACTCTGCTGTTTCTCGAGACAGACAAATACCAACAACACCTGAACTACGGGGACCGAATGTTACTGCCGTTTACGGTAGGAAATGTCACTTGTCACCGCAATTGCCAAATGATCAAGTCTATGGCGACACTGACCAGTATCAATTGCTTTTACTTTCCACTGTTAAGGATTTTAAGTATTGCTCACAGATGACATGAAATGAAAGTTTACAAACTACTTAATACGGTATAATGGACTCGGATTCTCAGGATTGGAAAAGCAGAGTGAGAAATAAGCTGTAGTGAAATGTGGTCGCATGGCTTGGACAAGGTGTAGGATCTGTTAGTGATTTTAGCATCTGTTTCACAAACAACAGGTTGAATGGAAATATCAAGGCTGGAACTTTTGTGTTCAAAATAACGCGATATTTGATTCGTATACAATAATTGCATTTCCAGACAACCTCTTTGATCAACAAGGAGTATATTATTAAGTTTAGCATACAGATGTCATAAAGAACGAAAAGTAAATTGTTCAGCTTGGTGTGGAAATGTCATGAAATGAGGAGTATATTATTCAGTTTAGCATAGTAAGGTCTTAAAGAAGGAAAAATAAATTGTTAAGCTTAATGTGGAAATGCCATGAAATAAGGAGTATAGTATTAAGTTTAACATATCAAGGTCATAAAGAAAGGAGTATAGTGTTAAGCTTAAGAAAGCAATGTCCTAAAGAAAGCAACATACTGGTAAGTTTTGTATGGTAATGTCCTAAAGAAAGCAACATACTGGTAAGTTTAGTATGGTAATGTCCTAAAGAAAGCAACATAGTGGAAAGTTTAGTATGGTAATGTCCTAAAGAAAGCAACATAGTGGAAAGTTTAGTATGGTAATGTGATGAAGAAAGCAACATAGTGGTAAGTTTAGTATGGTAATGTCATAAAGAAAGCAATATATTTGTAAAGTTATTATGATAATGTCTTGAAAAAAAAAATATTGTTAAGCTTATCTTGGTATTGTCATTAAAAAATAAGTATGTTGCAAAGCATGGTATGATGATATAATACATACAGGAGTTACTGTTAAGCTCCATATGGTAATGTGATAAAGAACGGTATATATTGGTAAGCTTAGTATAGTAATTTAACGAAGAAAGGAATATATTAGTAAGCTTAGTGATGTTAAAAAAGGAATGTATTTGTAAGCTTAGTACAGTAATGTAATAAAGAAACAAAGATGTTAGGAAGCTAAGTATAGTAATATCTGAAGAAAGGAATATATTGGTAATACCAATAAGGTAATAATCATCATGATTTAGGAATATACTTGTAAACTTAATGTAGTAATATCATAAATAAAGTTTCATATCAGTAAGCTTAATAGAATAATGTTATAACGAAAGGAAGATACATTTGAAGACTCGTCATGTATTTGAAGAAAGCATTAATATTCTGTCAGAATAACGACTTAGTCTTGAACAAATACTTTTACCTTAACTGAGAGTGGATGCGTTAATGATTAATAACAGTCCTCGATGTTTGCATTTTCACCGGGGAAACACATTATTTTCAGTTAAAAAAAACCAAACAAACAATCAATAGGTGAGAAGATTTTGAAGCAGGGGTAAATTACTCTTTCCACCAGTGTTTTCTTTGCCGTCAGGAAAGATTTTGGTGTATAACCTCTTCACAAAAAGGTCACGTGTGTACATTTATGCTGCCGTTTTTGCCAGCATGAACAGGTTCATGCACAAAACCCACTGCATCAAATGAACTCAGATACAATAGCATTCTCATATTATCCACGCAGTCTCAAAATCACCATTACGGCTTCAACAAAATGATGCCTGTTCTAGACAAAAGCCCTCCCACAGTGACAGGCACTGATGTCGGACCAGCAGGCGGCACTGTGAAGGTGGGGTCCACTTTCCTGGACTGCACGCGGCACTCTGAAGGTGAGGTCCACTTTCCAGGATTGCTGGCGGCACTGTGAAGGTGGGGTCCACTTTCCTGGACTGCAGGCGGCACTCTGAAGTGAGGTCCACTTTCCAGGATTGCTGGCGGCACTGTGAAGGTGGGGTCCACTTTCCTGGACTGCAGGCGGCACTCTGAAGGTGAGGTCCACTTTTCATCCTGCTGAATCGGCTAGGCGAGATGAAAAAGTACAACCGACCAAAAACGTTACCATTTTTTTAACAAGTAGAGGAAGGAAGGAGCAGGTCAATGGGGGTTAGGGATAATGTTCAATCATTCTTTAGACAAGAGTTCCGTTATAACCTCTGACCCTGAAAAACATCTTGTTCCCATCGAAGATGAAGCGGACTTCAAAAGGTCAGCGGATGAATTACTAACTGAATTGTTTTAAACTGCGCCTTTGTCACTTATACACTTGCACACTTGTCTATCTATCTATCTGTCTATCTGTCTGTCTGTCTGTCTGTCTGTCTATCTATCTATCCCCGTCCCTTTAGGATCGCTTGGAATGTATCGTGGCTGCGCGCACAAAACGGCATGTGGTGACGTGCAACAGTGGGCATTTGTGGAGTTGTTGGTGGGAAAGAAAGGTCTGCAACTGTCTGCGACTGTTTCTGCAACTGTCTGCGACTGTCTTCCAGATCCACTGCAACCTGGTCCCAGAGATTCTGGAATGGTGATGGTGCCTGTGACCAGCGCATGGGGGTCAAGGATCATGTGATCATCACTGTGCGTGTCTGAGTCATTTTGTGAATCTGAAATAACATGTATTGTTGGTTGCCTTCCTAAAATAAACAAGATGCAAAGCATATAAACGCACTCCGAGTTTATCGTGAATACAAATACTTTCTGAGATATGCCATAAAGAAGAAAAAACGGTTTGGGCCGTTATAGCCGTTTGTAACGGCTATTCTGGTAAAATAAAACATCGGGCATCATTCATGACCCATAATGAACATACGTACACATTTTCTGAAAGATCGGCCCAGAAGTTTTGTCTGGAGCGAGTGGAACACATTTTGACCACGGACAGACCCACAGACAGACACACAGACAGCATTTCTTGGTTCCCATTGTAAAGTACTCCCTGTTCTATAAGAACTGGAAATAGAAAAAGAGAATACAGTATTAGTTAGCTAGAGAGAGAGAGAGAGAGAGAGGAGAGAGAGAGAGAGAGAGAGAGAGAGAGAGAGAGAGAGAGAGAAATAGAGTGGGACAGACACAACAGTGTGAAAGAAAGGAGGAAGAGAGCGAGGGCGGCAGGGGTGAGAGGGGGGAGGGTAGTGGAGGCGAGGGAGACGGATGAAATAGAGAAAAATCTTGTGCAATGTGATCTATAATGCAAAACAAATTGTGTTGTGTGTGTGTGTGTGTGTGTGTGTGTGTGTGTGTGTGTGTGTGTGTGTGTGTGTGTGTGTGTGTGTGTGTGTGTGTGTGTGAGCGCGTACGCGTGCACTCGTGTGTGCATTTTTGTGTTTGAATGTGTGTGTCCGTGAGGGGAGGGAGGTCGGGGGAGGGGAGGGGACTAGGGGTGCGTAATTGCATGTGTGCGTTGTTTAAAAATCAGGGAATACTTGTGTAATGTGTGTTGAATTTCTTGTATTCACAGCATTGATGACCCTAATATGCTGGACATTGTTTTTAACTCAGTGTTCTGCGTGGCCTGTTGATTAATAACTATGAACTGTCACAACAGAAAAAATAACACTGGGTTGGTTTTTCGTGTCGTAGAGTATGCGTGCGAATCATAACTTTGTGATCAAACTAGAGAGAGAGAGAGAGAGAGAGAGAGAGAGAGA
Organism: Conus canariensis; assembly: GCA_033310375.1. NCBI lineage: Eukaryota > Metazoa > Mollusca > Gastropoda > Neogastropoda > Conidae > Conus > Conus canariensis. Next base: position 68,018,422 of record CM065729.1, read on the forward strand.
GAGAGTGTGTGTGTGTGCGCGCGCGCGCACGCGCGCGCGTGCACACGATTGTATGAGTATGTATATATATGTGCATGCGCAGGGATGTATGTGAGTGTGTACATGCGGATGTGTGTTAACTTGCTTGCACTCTCTCCAATTTATGTGATTTGCATGTACCTGTATGTATGTCTGTGTGTGCATGTATGTGAGAGAGAGAGAGAGAGAGAGGAGAGAGAGAGAGAGAGAGAGAGAGGAGAGAGAGAGAGAGAGAGAAGAGACGCTTGACGCTTGACGCGCGCTTTCAGAGAGAGAGAGAGAGAGAGAGAGAGAGAGAGAGAGAGAGAGAGAGAGAGAGAGAGAGAGAGAGAGAGAGAGAGAGAGAGAGAGAGAGAGAGACGGACAGACAGACAGACAGACAGAGAGACTTACTTACTTACTCAGGCCCATAGCTCAAGGGTGAGCACAGGCCATCGACAACACTCCGCCATCGCACTCGGTTCTGGGCTGCTCACTGAATGCCTGTCCAGTTGGTCCCCTGCCTCTTTATCTCTGCCTCAGTGTCTCGCCTCCAGCTGCTGCGAGGTCGGCCTCTCTTCCTTTTCCCCTGCGGGTTCCATGTCAGGGCTTGGCGTGTGGTGCTGGATGCTGGCTTCCTGAGAGTGTGTCCAATCCAGCCCCACTTCCTCCGCAGAATCTGCTTGGCCACTGGTTCTTGTCCTGCTTGCTTCCATAGATCTTCATTGTTGATCTTCTCTGGCCATCTGATTTTGAAGATGCGCCTCAGACAGGTGTTGATGAAGGTCTGAATTTTTGTTGTTGTATTGCCTTGGCCATTCTCCAAGTCTCGCAGCCGTAGAGCAGAACCGACTTCACGTTTGATTTGAAAATACACAATTTTGTCGTCCTTCTGATCTCTCCTGAGGCCCAGATGTTCTTTAGCATGATGAATGCTGCTCGCGCCTTGCCTATCCTGGCCATGATGTCTCGGTCGGTGCCTCCCTGATTGTCAACTACGCTTCCCAAGTAGACGAAGGAATCTACTTCCCTGATGGGCTCGCCTCCGACTGTGACTGGGCTGCTGCCTGTGGTGTTGATATTCATCAGCTCGGTCTTCTTCTTGTTTATCTTGAGCCCTGTTCCTGCTGATGTTGTCTCAAGGCGGGTGGTCTTGTTCTGCATCTGTGTGCGACTGTGGGAGAGGAGTGCCAGGTCGTCAGCAAAGTCAAGGTCATCTAGCTGCGTCCAGAGTGTCCATTGTATCCCATTGTTCCTGTCTGTTGTTGTAGTCTTCATGATCCAGTCGATGACCAGGAGGAAGAGGAAAGGTGACTACAGACATCCCTGGCGCACTCCTGTCTTCACCTCAAAACCATCTGACAACTGGCCTGCATGAGTCACCCTGCAGTTCATATCCTGATAGGTGCACTCGATGAGAGAGATGATCTTCTCTGGTATTCCATAGTGTCTCAGTAGCTTCCATAGTGTCTCTCTATCTACACTGTCAAAGGCCTTTTCATAGTCGATGAAGTTGATGTAAAGGGGCGAGTTCCACTCCAAGGATTGTTCGATGATGATCCTGAGGCTGGCAAAATGGTCGGCACAGGATCTGTTTCGCCGGAAGCCCGCCTGCTGGTCTCGGAGCTTTGGGTCAACTGCTTCCTTTATCCTCTCCAATAACACTCTGTTTAGAACCTTGCCTGGCACTGACAGGAGCATGATCCCTCTATAATTACTAGAGAGAGAGAGAGAGAGAGAGAGAGAGAGAGAGAGAGAGAGAGAGAGAGAGAGAGAGAGAGAGAGAGAGAGAGAGAGAGTCATCTTCATTTCCACAGGTCTATCATGCTTAAAAATGATAGCGATCATCGTTATTGTTGTTGTTCGTGTTTGTTTTAAGGGAAAAAACTATACATTTTTATCATCTTTGGAAAACAAGAGTGTTATTTCTACTGCTCTTACCGTGTTGTGAAATCAGCTGGGTTAGTTGTGAGGACTGCAAGTTTGTAGGGTTCACCTCAGCTTTGGTGCGAGGAGATCATGAAATTGACATTATTCCGCTGCACGAAACGCCGCTGTGTGTGTGTGTGTGTGTGTGTGTGTGTGTGTGTGTGTGTGTGTGTGTGTGTGTGTGTGTGTGTGTGTGCGTGCGTGCGTGCGTGCGTGCGTGCGCGCGCGCGCGCATGTGTGTGTGTATGTGTGTGTGTGTGTGTGTGTGTGTGTGTGTGTGTGTGTGTGTGTGTGTGTGTGTGTGTGTGTGTGTCTTTTCTCTACACTAGAAAGCAGAGAATCTAATGCTCTTTCAGACGACTTTATCGATTTCGGCGATAAGAAGGATATTTCTTTTCGTTTTGTTCAATTGTTCTTGTATGTGATCTTGTGACCACACCTGGATCAAGAGTTTGGTTTTGTCCCCACTCCACACACAGTCCCCATTTTCTCCATTCATTTTTACTTTTACGTTCCCGTGTCCTTCAACCGCGTGGCGAGAATCTTTCGCATGCAGTGACCTCAACAGCGCAGGCGCTCCCACCACAGACGGGGGGCGGAAAGGAGGCAAACAGATTCCAGACATTTCTGGAAATCGGATCCGCGCCGAGCGCTACCCAGCTCACATCGGCATCAGGGCTGGGCGCGACCGTTTTTCAGCACGGATCTGTGTAGTGTAAATGCACGAGTTCGCACTGAGTGCGGGCTCAGCCTGGAAAAAAAAAATTACAAGTGTAAATTGCCTTTATCTATCTATCTATCTATCTATCTATCTATCTATCTATCTATCTATCTATCTATCTATCTATCTATCTATCTATCTATCTATCTATCTGTCTGCATGTCTATCTATCTATCTATCTATCTATCTATCTATCTATCTATCTGTCTATCTATCTGCACTGATCATTCTATTAGTGAGCACGTACATAAAATCATCAAACAGCACGTTGGACCATACGAAGACCTAATGACATTAGCTGAGAAGTGAAATCTTCCTTCACATTGCTGTGGAAGAAGATATAAAAAAAACCTTGCTAAAAGAATCCTCAATGGAACTGTTGAGCGGGGGAGATGGAGGGGAAGAGAGGAAAGCAACCAAACAGAGGATTGACAACACTGCAGAATGGATAGGACAACTCTACAGAGGCCCCGGCCCTGCCAAATGAATGACAGAACTGAAAAACCCGGTGAGCCGTTCTTCAAAGTGCTAGACGAGTGACTCCAAGGAGAATCGGGACAATAACAAGAGAAAGAAAAAAGATTTCTTTAAAAAGAATGAATCGCCAGAAGAATGTAGCCCTAGAAACATAATTAGTGGGAAATGATTGAGACGGGATACCCACCCATCCAGTCCACGTATTTTGCACCAAATTTTATCTGATTCCAAAATTTTGATTTCAAGGATACTTACAGGGACAATGGGATCCATTCTCATGTTTTGGGGGTAGTATCGCTCTGCCAGTGGGCCAGCCCTCACACGATAGGATGACAACCCGTCACTGTCCCAGTGTTCTGTGGGGAATCTGAATCACTAATCCTGATGGCTGTTTTGATCGTGTGACTGGCCTAGAGGTGATGTGACACGCCACTGTTTCCAGGTGAAAGACCCTTTGGAAAGCCTGTCACACGGTGAAACAGAGCAGACACACAGTGATACAACCCACCATCTGCATTGCCGTTTTGTTCGATCTGTGCACATCACCAACAGTCAGTGCCGCGCACCTTGTATTCTGTGGCTGTTTTGTTCAGTCGTCAATATTTCATCCCACAGTTCAAGTGGGAATGGAACAAATCAGCTCTACCCCCCCCCCCTCCCCTCCTCCCCTTCCCCAGTTTTCGTCTTGTTAAGATTGGAATGGAATCATTCAGCTCCTTTCCCTCTTCCCCAGTCTGTATCTGGTTAACAATGGCAATGAGGTCTGTCTGAATGGCAATGGGGTCTGTCTGCTTCTTGCTGTTTGATCGTCAACTGTGGCCTAGTCACAAGTCGATCAACAGCGCGCTAGCGCCGTGCAGTAGCTCATGATGCGAACTACAAGATATGTTTCGCCCGACTAGAGCACCCTATCAAAGGAGAAATGTTTCGCCAGACTAGTGCACCTTATCAAAGGAGACATGTTTAGACAGACTAGAGCACCTTGTCAATGGAGACATGTTTAGACAGACTAGATCACCTTGTCAATAGAGACATGTTTAGACAGACTAGATCACCTTGTCAATGGAGACATGTTTAGACAGACTAGATCACCTTGTCAATGGAGGCATGTTTAGGTAGACTAGATCACCTTGTCAATGGAGACATATTTAGACAGACTAGATCACCTTGTCAATGGAGACATATTTATATTTAGACAGACTAGATCACCTTGTCAATGGAGGCATGTTTCCCCAGACTAGATCACCTTGTCAATGGAGACATGTTTCTACAGACTAGAGCACCTTGTCAATAGAGACATGTTTAGACAGACTAGAGCACCTTGTCAATAGAGACATGTTTAGACAGACTAGAGCACCTTGTCAATAGAGACATGTTTAGACAGACTAGAGCACCTTGTCAATGGAGGCATGTTTAGACAGACTAGATCACCTTGTCAATAGAGACATGTTTAGACAGACTAGAGCACCTTGTCAATAGAGACATGTTTAGACA
>CM065729.1:68035539-68043039 GCA_033310375.1 Conus canariensis
TACTCCAACCTGAGTTAAACTTGACCCCGTAATGTCACATATACTGCTCCTATCTGAGTGAAGTGTGACCCGAAAGTGAATCAGATACAATGCTCCTACTGAATTAAGCATGACCTTAAATTGTCACATACAATGCTTCTATTTGAGCCTAAATGTGCTTTATGTAATTCTTTTATCGAGGTGATCATGAACCAAAACTGTAATAAAAACAATGCTCCTATCTGAGCAACGCGTGAGCTTATATTGTGCCAAATCAAATGCTCCTACCTGAATTAAGCGTGATCCCATAAGTGTCACATACAATGCTCCTGTCTGACCCTAAACGTGTTGCATATAGTTCCTTTATCTGAGGTCATCATGAACCTAACATGTAACAGAAACAATGCCCATGTCTGAGTTGAGCGTTTTACTTTAAAGTGTGTTCAATACAACGCTCTTACCTGAGTGAAACGTGACCATAAAATTCGTCTATATATCAACGGAGTTCAACGTAACCCATAAACCATCATACACAATGCTTTTGACTTAAGCCTGACCCTGAAATGTGTCACATTGAAAGCTCCTGTGTTAAGCATGATTCTAAAGTATGCAACATACAATGCTCCAAAGTGATTTAAGAATGATTCTAAAGTGTGTCACATACCATGCTCCTAGCTGATTTAAGCATGATTCTAAAGTGTGTCACATGCAATGCTCCTAACTGATTTAAGCATGATTCTAAAGTGTGTCACATACCATGCTCCTAGCTGATTTAAGCATGATTCTAAAGTGTGTCACATGCAGTGCTCCTAACTGATTTAAACATGATTCTAACGTGTCGCATACAATGCTTCTGACTAATCTAAGCATGATCCTAAAGTGTCACATACGATGCTCCTAGCTGATTTTGTAAAGTATTTCGCATGCAATGCTCCTAACTGATTTAAGCATGACCCTAAAGTATGTCACATACAACGTTCCTGAGTTAACTGTGATTATGAAGTGTTTCACCTCCAATTGTCCTTTTCCTAATTAAGCATGGCCCTAAAGTGCCTCACATATGAAGCTTCTATATCATCTAACTACGACCTAGGGGTGTGTCACATATGATCTATTTTAGATAAGCATGACCCTAAAAGTATGTCTTACACAATGTTCCTGTCTAAAACTGTGACATAAAATGCTGTTGTACGAGTTAAGCGCGACCTTAAAACTGTGTGCCATAAAATGCTGCTGTATGAATTAGGCGTGACCATAAGACTGTGTGACCTAAATTGCTGCAGTATGAGTAAAGCGTGACCCTGAAACTGTGTGACATAAAATGCTGCTGTATGAGTTAAGCGTGACCCTAAGACTGTATGACATAAAATGCTGCTGTGCTAGTAAAGCGTGATCCTGAAACTGTGACATAAAATACTGCTGTTAAACTGTGCGACATGAAACGCTGCAGTATGAGTTAAGCGTGACCCTAAAACTGTGCGACATAAAATGCTACTGAATGAGTTAAGCGTGACCCTAAAACTGTGCGACATAAAATGCTACTGAATGAGTTAAGCGTGACCCTAAAACTGTGCGACATAAAATGCTACTGAATGAGTTAAGCGTGACCCTAAAACTGTGCGACATAAAATCCTACTGAATGAGTTAAGCGTGACCCTAAAACTGTGTGAGATAAATTGCTGCTGTACTAGTTAAGCATGGTCTTAAAACTGTGTGACATAAAATGCTGCTGTGCTGGTTAAGCGTGATCCTAAAACTGTGTGACATAAAATGCTGCAGTATGTGTTAAGCGTGACCCTAAAACTGTGACATAAAATGCTGCTGTACTAGTTAAGCGTGACCCTAAAACTGTGTGACATAACTGCTGCTGTATGTGTTAAGCGTGACCCTAGAACTATGTGATATAAAATGCTGTAGTATGAGTTAAGCGTGATCCTAAATTTGCGTGACACAAAATGGTGCTGTATGAATTAAGCGTGACCTTAAAACTGTGTGACGTAAAATGCTGTTGTACTAGTTAAGCGTGACCCTAAAACTGTGTGAGATAAATTGTTGCTGTACTAACTAAGCGTGGTCTTAAAACTGTGTGACATAAAATGCTGCAGTGCTGGTTAAGCGTGATCCTAAAACTGTGTGACATAAAATGCTGCAGTATGAGTTAAGCGTGATCCTAAAACTGTGCGACATAAAATGCTGCTGTATGAGTTAAGCGTGACCCTAAAACTGTGCAACATTAAATGCTGCTGTACTAGTTAAGCGTGACCCAAAAGCTGGGTGACATAAAATGCTGCTGTTTGTGTTAAGCGTGACCCTAGAACTATGTGACATAAAATGCTGTACTATGAGTTAAGCGTGACCCTACAACTGTGTGACATAAAATGCTGCTGTAATAGTTAAGCGTGATCCTATAACTGCGTCACACACAACGCTGCTATCTGACTTCAGCGTCACAATGAAAGTATCACAAGCAATGTTCTTGTCGAGGACTAGTTCGATCCTACAGTCTGTCACATACAATGTTCGTGTCTAAGGTTAATTGGATTCTACAGTATATCACAATGTTCTTGTCTAGAACTAGTACGACGATCCTACAGTCTGTCACATACACTGTTCCTGTCCTGGGTCAATAGGATTCTACAGTATGTCACAATGTTCTTGTCTAGGACTAGTACGATCCTACAGTCTGTCACATACAATGTTCTTGTCTAGTAACCCTAGATTTAGTTCGATCCTACAGCCTGTCACGTGCAATGCTCCTGTCTAGTGTTAGAACAATCCTACAGTCTGTCACATGCAATGCTCCTGTCTAGTGTTAGAACGATCCTACAGTCTGTCAACTAAAAGCTCCTGAGTTAAACGTGGCCCTACAGTGTGACGCATATAATGATCGTACTCCGGTCTGAGTAAAGCGTGAACTAAAAACCTGTCACATACAATGCTGGTATCTGAGTTGGGCGTGATCCTAAAAGCTTGTCACATACGAAGCTCCTGTCTCAGTGTAGCGTCACCATAAACGTGTCACGTACAATACTCTTATCTGATTACGTATGACCCTAATAGCGAGTCGCTCACATTACTCCAATCTAATTTGAGCTCAACGCTAATGATATATCGCGTACAATACCCTTATCTTAGTTAAACGTGACCCTAAAGTTGTGTCACACTCAATGCCTCTATCTTATGACAGTGTTACCTTCGACGTATCATATGCAAATTGTGACAAAAATGCGTCCCATACGATGTTTATGAGTAAAGCATGGCTTTGAAATTGCCACATGCAGTGGTTCTGAGTTAAATACGACCCTCAAAATGTAACACACACAGTGTCCCTGTCTGGCTTAAGCGTGACTCTAAAATTGTGTCGCAGACAATGTTTCTCTGTGTATTAAGCTGTATACTATAATGTATCAAATACCATGTTCCTATACGAGATAAAATTAACCCTAAAATTGTCTCGCAAACAATATTTCTGAGTTAAACGTAACCCTAAAAATGACAATGTGTCACACACACACACACACACACACACACACACACACACACACACACACACACACACACACGCACGCACGCACGCACGCACGCACGCACGCACGCACACACACACACACACACACACGCACACACGCACACACACACACACATCTCCTTTTTGAGTTAAGCCTGATCTTGTAAGTGTGTTAATGCAATGCCACTACCTGTCTGAATTCAGCATGGCCCTAAAACTGTGTCACAGACATACTCCTGTCTGAATTTAGCATGGCCCTAAAACTGTCACAGACATACTCCTGTCTGAATTCAGCATGGCCCTAAAACTGTGTCACAGACATACTCCTGTCTGAATTTAGCATGGCCCTAAAACTGTCACAGACATACTCCTGTCTGAATTTAGCATGGCCCTAAAACTGTCACAGACATACTCCTGTCTGAATTTAGCATGGCCCTAAAACTGTCACAGACATACTCCTGTCTGAATTCAGCATGGCCCTAAAACTGTATCACATACGATGCCCCTATCTGAATTCACCAGAAGACTTGCATGTTTCACGTAAAATGCTGGTTCAAGCGTGGCCTCAAAATTGCGTCACGTACAATGTTGCAATCTGGATCAGTTGTGACCCTAATATTGTGCTTGACATAATGTTTTTACTTGCATTGAGCGTGAACCTAAAATACTGTTCTTATCTGTATGACATCTGATTTCAAAGTGCGTCACATAGGTTTCCCCTATCTGGGTTAAGCATGACCCTACAAATATATTATTATATGCCGTGCATTCCATCGTGTCTCTTAAAGTGTCACGTACTGTGTTCCTATCGAGGGTAAGGGAGATCCTAAAAGTCGCCTCACTCATACAGACATTTCTTTTGTTTGCTTTTACCTGGATCCATCGTGACAAAAAGGCAGGTCTCTCATACGGTGTCGCCACTCTTAGTAACTTCAGTTGCCTTATTTAGCTTGAACGTGACTCTGAAGCAATGTGATTCATAAACTACTCTCACCTGGATTACACGCTACCGCGGCGACCCCCTCTCACAGTGTTAAAATAAAAAAAAACAACACACACAAACAAACAAACAAACAAAAAAACCCCACCGTTACTCTAAAGTCAAATTATGCATTAAGTGCCTCGAGCTGGACTCATTATATCGTTTACATCATATCAAACGAATATGGGTGAAACTAGAACCCTAAATCACACATAGTGTACATGCGGTGCGTGGCCCTAACACACGTACACTCTTCATGTTCGGGTTAAACCCGAGCCTATATCTATTTCACGCCGGTGTGGCTAGGGACGGAGAGAAAGAAACGGCGGGTGAGGTTGGAATATAGACATCGATGGGACTATCAGTGCCGCCGCCATGGCATGGTTGACACAGTGATATTGTTGGCGAGGGTGGCAGTACATGACCATGGTTGGGATCTTGAAGATGCCAAGCGAAGAAGGAAATCTGAGCATCAGCCACACATCCTGTACCATGCTGAGAGCTCTGACATCAACAGGGCACTGACCGCATCTGCTAACATGACTACTCTCCGTTGTCAGTACCGAAGAGCGGGCAGGTTTTAAATCAATGAGAAATGCCTTTGACCAACTCTTCAACTTGCGGGCATTAGTAAAGAAATACCTGCAACATCAACGAACTTGTCGTCTTTTCGTTGATCTCAGGAAGGCTTTCGAAGGGGGGAAGGAGTAGGGAAGGAAGGGGGAGGGGGGGGGGGAGGAAGGTGACATGAGTCTCGAACCACCTTTTACAAATATACCATCCATGCCAGTTGAACCACCTTGTACAAATATATCATCAGTGCCAGTTGAACCACCTTGTACAAATATACCATCAGTGCCAGTTGAACCACCTTGTACAAATATACCATCAGTGCCAGTTGAACCACTTTGTACAAATATACCATCCATGCCAGTTGAACCACTTTGTACAAATATACCATCCATGTCAGTTGAACCACCGTGTACAAACATACCATCAGTGCCGTTTGAACCACCTTGTACAAATATACCACCAGTGCCAGTCTCATAACTGTCAGCGAGAACGTGTACAACAAATCCACCAGCACTGCACTATACACTGGCAGCACTGAATAACAACAAAGTCACCTCCTAGTACTGTATACTGAATAACAACAATGTCACCTGCACAGTACTGTACACTGGAGAACAACAAAGTCACCAGCACAGTACTGTACACTGGAGAACAACAAAGTCACCAGCACAGTACTGTACACTGGAGAACAACAAAGTCACCAGCACAGTACTGTACACTGGAGAACAACAAAGTCACCAGCACAGTACTGTACACTGAATAACAACAATGTCACCTGCACAGTACTGTACACTGAATAACAACAATGTCACCTGCACAGTACTGTACACTGAATAACAACAATGTCACCTGCACAGTACTGTACACTGGAGACAATAAAGCCACTAGTACTGTACACTGGCAGCATTGAATAACAACAAAGTCACCAGCACAGTACTGTACATTGGCAGCACTGGAGAACAACAAAGCCACTAGCATAGTACTGTACACTGGTTGCGAAAGGGAACAACAAAGCCCCCCACAGAGTACTGTACACTGGAGAACAACAAAGCCACCAGCACAGCACTGTACACTTGAGAACAACAAAGCCACCAGCACAGCACTGTACACTGGAGAACAACAAAGCCACCAGCACAGCACTGTACACTGGAGAACAACAAAGCCACCAGCACAGCACTGTACACTTGAGAACAACAAAGCCACCAGCACAGTACTGTACACTTGAGAACAACAAAGCCACCAGCATAGTACTGTACACTGGGGAACAACAAAGCCACCAGCATAAAACTGTACACTGGAGAGCAACAAAGCCACCAGCACAGTACTGTACAATGGCAGCACTGGAGAACACCAAAGCCGCCAGTACTGTACACTGGCGGCACTGGAGAACACCAAAGCCACCAGTACTGTACAGTGGCAGCACTGGAGAACATCAAAGCCACCTGTACTGTGCAATGGCAGCACTGGAGAACACCAAAGCCACCAGTACTGTACAATGGCAGCACTGGAGAACACCAAAGCCACCAGTACTGTACAATGGCAGCACTGGAGAACACCACAGCCACCAGTACTGTACAATGGCAGCACTGGAGAACACCACAGCCACCAGTACTGTACAATGGCAGCAATGGAGAACACCAAAGCCACCAGTACTGTACAATGGCAGCACTGGAGAACACCAAAGCCACCAGTACTGTACAATGGCAGCACTGTAGAACACCAAAGCCACCAGTACTGTACAATGGCAGCACTGGAGAACACCAAAGCCACCAGTACTGTACAATGGCAGCACTGGAGAACACCAAAGCCACCAGTACTGTACAATGGCAGCACTGGAGAACACCAAAGCCACCAGTACACTACAATGGCAGCACTGGAGAACACCAAAGCCACCAGTACACTACAATGGCAGCGCTGGAGAACACAAAAGCTACCAGTACTGTACAATGGCAGCACTGGAGAATGGTTCGGGACACACGTGGAAGTCAGACAGGGATGCTTGGTTTTTCCCTGAGACATTCATGAGTGATGCACCAGAAGAGCATGAAAGCTCAGTGAGACATTCATGAGTGATGCACCAGAAGAGCATGAAAGCTCGGTGAGACATTCATGAGTGATGCACCAGAAGAGCATGAAAGCTCAGTGAGACATTCATGAGTGATGCACCAGAAGAGCATGAAAGCTCAGTGAGACATTCATGAGTGATGCACCAGAAGAGCATGAAAGCTCGGTGAGACATTCATGAGTGATGCACCAGATCATGAAAGCTCAGTCAGTCAAGAAATTGCGTTTTGTTGGCGACCTGGATGGACTGGCAGGCAAGCAAGAAGAACTTGATTGCCCTTTGGAACAGCTGAACTTGATTGCCTTGTGGAACAGCTGAACTTGATTGCCCTTTGGAACAGCTGAACTTGATTGCCCTTTGGAACAGCTGAACTTGATTGCTTTTTGGAACAGC
>CM065729.1:68048039-68050539 GCA_033310375.1 Conus canariensis
CCTGCGGCGTGTGCGTGCGTGTGTGTGTTGTGTGTGTGTGTGTGTGTGTGTGTGTGTGTGTGTGGTGTTGTGTGTGTGTGTGTGTGTGTGTGAACGAGCGCGTAAAGCTTATTGTTGTGATCATTGATCGTGTCTTCAACTGTGCGTGGCTTTCAACTTGCGGTGTGTGTGTGTGTGTGTGTGTGTGGTGTGTGTGTGTGTTTGTGTGTGTTGTTGGTGTGGTGTGTGTGTGTGTGTGTGTGTGTGTGGTGTGTGTGTGTGCGTGCGTCGTGGTGGTGTGTGTGTGTGTGTGTGTTGGTTGTGTGTGTGTGTGTGTGGTTGTGTGTCTTTCTTTGCTTCTATCTTCGAATCTTACTTTCTGTTAGAGAGAGAGAGAGAGAGAGAGAGAGAGAGAGAGAGAGAGAGAGAGAGAGACAGACAGACAGACAGACAGACAGACAGACAGACAGACAGACAGACAGACAGAGACAGGGACAAGGGCAGAAAACAGAGACAGACAGACAGACAGACAAAGAGACATAGAAGAGACACAGACTGATAGAGAGACAGACAGACAGAGAGAGAGAGAGAGAGAGAGAGAGAGAGAGAGAGACAGACAGACAGACAGACAGACAGACCGATAGATGTGATGGTGAAGAGCAAAGCAAGATGAGAAATGACAGACAGTGACAACAAAGAGATGATAAAGAGCAAAGCAACATGAGAAATGAGAAACAGTGACAACAGAGATGGTAAAGAGCAAAGCAAGATGAGAAATGACAGACAGTGACAACAGAGATGGTAAAGAGCAAAGCAAGATGAGAAATGACAGACAGTGACAACAGAGATGGCAAAGAGCAAAGCAAGATGAGAAATGACAGTGACAACAGAGATGGTAAAGAGCAAAGCAAGATGAGAAATGACAGACAGTGACAACAGAGATGGTAAAGAGCAAAGCAAAATGAGAAATGACAGACGGTGACAACAGAGATGGTAAAGTGCAAAGCAAGATGAGAAATGACAGACAGTGACAACAGAGATGGCAAAGAGCAAAGCAAGATGAGAAATGACAGACAGTGACAACAGAGACGGCAAAGAGCAAAGCAAGATGAGAAATGACAGACAGTGACAACTGAGATGGTAAAGAGCAAAGCAAGATGAGAAATGACAAGACAGTGACAACAGAGATGGTAAAGAGCAAAGCAAGATGAGAAATGACAGTGACAACAGAGATGGTAAAGAGCAAAGCAAGATGAGAAAAGACAGACAGTGACAACAGAGATGGTAAAGAGCAAAGCAAGATGAGAAATGACAGTGACAACAGAGATGGTAAAGAGCAAAGCAAGATGAGAAATGACAGACGGTGACAACAGAGATGGTAAAGAGCAAAGCAAAATGAGAAATGACAGACGGTGACAACAGAGATGGTAAAGAGCAAAGCAAGATGAGAAATGACAGACAGTGACAACAGAGATGGCAAAGAGCAAAGCAAGATGAGAAATGACAGACAGTGACAACAGAGATGGCAAAGAGCAAAGCAAGATGAGAAATGACAGACAGTGACAACTGAGATGGTAAAGAGCAAAGCAAGATGAGAAATGACAAGACAGTGACAACAGAGATGGTAAAGAGCAAGCAAGATGAGAAATGACAGACAGTGACAACAGAGATGGCAAAGAGCAAAGCAAGATGAGAAATGACAGACAGTGACAACAGAGATGGTAAAGAGCAAAGCAAGATGAGAAATGACAGACGGTGACAACAGAGATGGTAAAGAGCAAAGCAAGATGAGAAATGACAGACAGTGACAACAGAGACGGCAAAGAGCAAAGCAAGATGAGAAATGACAGACAGTGACAACAGAGATGGTAAAGAGCAAAGCAAGATGAGAAATGACAAGACAGTGACAACAGAGATGGTGACCTGAGTTCAGAGCCGTGGCGAAGAGCAGCAAGAGAAACTGAAACAGTGACAACAGAGATGGAGAAACTGAAACAGTGACAACAGAGATGGTGAAACTGAAACAGTGACAACAGAGATGGAGAAACTGAAACAGTGACAACAGAGATGGAGAAACTGAAACAGTGACAATGGTGATGATGAGCGGCGTTAAGAGCAACGGTAAAGAGCAACAAGAGGGATGTGAAACAGCAGTGACGATACAGATAGTGAACAATATTATGAGCGAAGGTAAGAGCAACATGAGAGATGGAAAACAACAACGGACATGATGAACGTCATCACAGCAACATGAGAGATAGGAAACAACAACGGACATGATGAACGTCATCACAGCAACATGAGAGATAGGAAACAACAACGGACATGATGAACGTCATCACAGCAACATGAGAGATGGCAAACAACAACGGACATGACGAACGTCATCACAGCAACATGAGAGATGGCGAACAACAACGGACATGATGTACGTCATCAGAGCAACACGAGAGATGGCACACAACAACAGAGATAGCGACGGCATTAGGACGGATGGTGAACAGCAGCACGAGAGATGGGA
>CM065729.1:68053039-68058039 GCA_033310375.1 Conus canariensis
TGAGATGTAAAAAATATTCTGTATACTTCTTACATGACACTCATTTTGAAAAAAAGATGGAAAAGTATATCTTATCTGAATGGGGTTACAAGGCGGTTTTTTTTTCGAGTTATTCTTCAAATGCGAATGGAATCGCAATTTTGTTTAACAATAACTTTAAATTTAAGGTTAAACAAGTTATCAAGGACGAGTTTGGAAACTTTATCTTAATACATGTTGAGACACATAAGAATAGTTTCCTGTTTGTTAATATATATGGACCTAACAGGGATGACCCCGATTTCTACAACTGTCTCAAACAAAAAATTGTTGGACTTGGTTTAGAAAATGTTATAACAGGTATGGATTTTAATCTCGTCTTAGACCCGGCTAGAGATTATCACAATTATTAACACACAAATAATCCTCATGCAAAACAGGCTGTTGAAAACATGATCGAAAATTTAGACCTGAATGATGCTTGGAGGGAACTAAACCCAGAGGTCGCCGTTTTACGTGGAAGAGAACTAATCCATTTCAACAGACCAGGTTAGATTTCTTTTTGATATGAGACACACTTGTTTCTTATGCTGATGATGTAGATATTGAGTCTGGTTATAGAATGGATCATTCTGCTGTGTTGTTGAAACTAAAATAGACTTAAAACGCAATACGTTTTAGAAGCTTAACTCGTCTCTTTTGAAAGATGAGACATATTTAGATAAAATAAATATTGTAATTGAAAACGTAAAAGAAGAATACTCAATGAATAAAACAGATGATGATAAATCAGGCGAAAAAGTACAATTCTCAATCGCAGATGATCTATTTCTTGATTTCCTGCTAATGAAAATAAGATCGAAAACAATTTCGTACGCTACTGCAAAAAAAAAAAGAAAAAAAAAAAGACTAATGTAGAAGAAAAACAGATAGAGCAAGATCAGTACACTTGAAAAAAAAAGAGGAAAAGTGAAAATGATATCGAAGTCAGTTATGAGAAGAAGGAGCAACTAAAGGAAATCAGAACAGAACGAATAGAAGGAGTTTTATTAAGATCACGGGCTAAATGGATAGCACAGGGAGAAAAAGTTAGCAGTTACTTTTGTAATCTTGAAAAAAGATCCAACACAGTAAAACATGTCTAGACTAATTGATAAACAAAATAATGTTTTAACAAATTAAAATGACATACTTAAAGAAGTGCACAACTTTTATAAATCATTATATGAAGATAATGTTGTAGGACATCGTGACATAGAAGACTTAGTTGAGAACATCCTCATTGTAAATGAAATAGAAGCAGCTGAATTAGAAGGTTATATCACATTAGAAGAAGCTACATATGTCTATAAGACAATGAAAAATAATAAAAACCCCGTTTTGATGGCTTTACTGCTGATGTTTTTTTTAAAGTCTTTTGCAAACAGATAGGTGTATTTGTCGTCATAGCATTAAACGCAAGTTTTAAAAAAGGAGAACTGTCATGTGTACAAAGAGAGGGAATCATTACATGTATTCCAAAGGGTGATAAACCTAGGCAGTATATTAAAAACTGGAGACCTATTTCTCTGTTGAATGTAGTCTACAAGATAGGATCTTCTAGCATTGCAATTAGAATAAAAAGTGTGTTACCGAAAATCATAAACGAAGATCAAACTGGATTTATTATTTTGTATTAAGACGAGAAGAATGTGCCCAGGTTGCTGTTAAGTTTAGACTTTGAAAAAGCCTTTGATTCGATTTCTTGGGAATTCTTGTCTAAAATCCTTAAAGTGTTTGGCTTCCAAAAAGACATTCGTAGATGGATAAGCATTTTCTAAAAAAAAAATAAAAATAAAATAAGTCTTGCGTTATTGTTAACGGACATGTTTCAGATTGGTTCAATATTAAAAAGGGCTGTGGACAAGGAGACCCAATTTCGCCTTGTTTATTCGTGATTTGTGTTGAAATATTAGCCAACATGATTAGGGAAAATCAAGATATTCGGGGAATAGGAACAAATGAAACTGAATGTAAGCTATCTCAGTATGCCGATGACACAGAGTTTCTACTCGCAAGGGATGAAGAATCGTTTGAAACTTGTATTGACGTTCTTTTTAGATTTGACAGTGTCTCGGGTCTTCATATAAATTTGAGTAAAACGAGCGCAGTCTGGTTGGGAAGCTTAAAAAATAGTCAGAATCGCTATATGGTGCATTTGAAAATTGTTTGGAATCCACAAAAATTTCGAATACTTGGTTCACAAATGACTTGAAAGATTGCGTAGAAATAAACTGTTCAGAAAAGCTGGCAGGCGTAAATCATTGTTTACGATATGGGTAAAACGCCAGATTACGACCTTTAGGTAGAATAGCTACATTGAAATCCATCATCCTTTCAAAACTGATTCATTCATGGCTGCTTTTACCAAACCCGCCAGATGTTTTCTTTCAAACATGCCAGAAAATATGTTATAAGTTTGTATGGAATAATACAAAAAAACAAACAGCAAAAACTAGTCGAAAAACAGCTCGTAAAAGTGTACGGAATGGAGGTATTGGTCTTCCTGTGTTGAAAACATATGTCGCATCTCTAAAATTATCCTGGATCCGTAGAACTGAACGATCAAACCATAAGTGGAACCAAATTTTAGTCAGTAATTTTCCTCAATGGCCTCTTATGAGTAAATATGGTCCAGAAATTGTCGTTAGGTTCACAAAATATAACTCGTTCTGGGCAGACGTTCTTGAAGCTTTTATACCCTTTTTATTTAATTACAAATGTCTACCCCAAAATTCCGCTGAGCTACTCACAGAACCAGTATCCTTTAATAAACGTATTCAAGTCGGGAAAAGATATATTGTCTCAAAAATGCTCGGAAAGAAAGGTGTCTATTATATCGCACATTAAAAAAAAAATAATGACAAGTGTCTTTCCCACAGGAACTTCAAGGAAAAATATGATATTCATATTGATTTTCTTACTTTTGCACGATATAAGATGGCAATAATTAAATTCATAAAGAAAGTTGACATTACCATTGAAAACAATAAATGTTATATTTCTTCACTCTGTTATAAGATTCTGTTTGCCACATACAGAGGCTCAAAGACGTATTACGATGTATTGATTGATAATGAATTGAGAGCTCCATGCTGTAACAAATGGGACATGAAACTTTCACAGATTCATGATTTGGAATCGTGCTTCTTTAATGTACATAAAATAACGGATGTGAAGCTTAAGTGGTTTCAGCTGAGAATAATCCATAGATCCTTAGGAGCAAATGTAATTTTGAAAGAAATTTGAGCAATTGATAACGGTAAATGTAGTTTGCGCGGCTTATTTCAAGACAATATTGACCACATGTTTTGGAAATGTACTCACATTAAATGCTTTTGGAGTATGTTCACTGATTTAGTAAAAGAGAAATATACTCATGCACAGAGTATATGTTTAACGGAATATCTCATACCTCTAGGTTTTGATGTAACAATTAGAGTTGATTATATTTTCTAGTTTATTATTCTTCTGGCAAAACAGTATGTATATAAATGTAAGTTAGAAGGCAGTCTCCCACAATTAACAGTCTTTTTGAGAAAATTGAAATATAGGTATAGAATTGAAAAATATAATTCATATTTAACAATGAACCACGTGGATTTCCGGACAAAATGGCTTGCATATGAGTCCCTAGTCTTTGATGCTTAATTGCTTTGTCAATATCATTGGAGCATCTCTTATCTATATCGATATATGAATGTATATAATACAATACATAAAAACTAAGCACTTGACTAACAAACATGATATTTCTGCTCCTTTGCTGATGACATTCTGTGAAGCTCATGTATGTTACTCAAGGTGTGTGTGTGTGTGTGTGTGTGTGTGTGTGTGTGTGTGTGTGTGTGTGTGTGTGTGTGTGTGTGTGTGTGTGTGTGTGTGTGTTTCTTTCAAGGTTTCTATCAGAGAGACAATATGCTATGTGAAAATAGCATATCTTTATCTGCTGTGAACCAACCCATTCCGTCTTAATGGTTGTTTAATATCAGTGTGTCCGCCTGTTTGTCCTCCTACCTGTCCTTCCTTGTGCTATTCCTTTATCTTTACTGATCTCTCTTCCGCCTCTGCCTATTCTTTCATTTAAAAAAAAAAATCTAAAGCATGATTACACTACATTCAAATAATTTGCCTAAAGTAAAATGTATTGTACTATGCTGTTTATGTCGTCAAGTAACCATGCTTTAGATACATATATGATGATATGCTGAGGTTATATCTTTCTTTTTGTTTGTGTATATACGTATTTGTCTATGTATTTATGTTTAGCTTGCCTTATACCTCATTTCTGAATCTTAATGTTGTTGCTTATTTCAGTCTTTATGATAACAATAAAGCAAAATAAAAATGTTAAAAAAAGAAAAGGATGCTATCAATACCAGTCCTGTTTGGAGTCACCCCAAACAAAGGATGCTATCAATACCAGTCCTGTTTGGAGTCATCCTAAACAAAGGATGCTATCAATACCAGTCCTGTTTGGAGTCACCCCAAACAAAGGATGCTATCAATACCAGTCCTGTTTGGAGTCATCCCAAACAAAGGATGCTATCAATATTAGTTCTGTTTGGAGTCATCCCAAACAAAGGATGCTATCAATACCAGTCCTGTTTGGAGTCACCCCAAACAAAGGATGCTATCAATACCAGTCCTGTTTGGAGTCATCCCAAACAAAGGATGCTATCAATACCAGTCCTGTTTGGAGTCACCCCAAACAAAGGATGCTATCAATACCAGTCCTGTTTGGAGTCACCCCAAACAAAGGATGCTATCAATACCAGTCCTGTTTGGAGTCATCCCAAACAAAGGATGCTATCAATATTAGTTCTGTTTGGAGTCATCCCAAACAAAGGATGCTATCAATACCAGTCCTGTTTGGAGTCACCCCAAACAAAGGATGCTATCAATACCAGTCCTGTTTGGAGTCACCCCAAACAAAGGATGCTATCAATACCAGTCCTGTTTGGAGTCACCCCAAACAAAGG
>CM065729.1:68065539-68068039 GCA_033310375.1 Conus canariensis
TGATTTGTTTGTACTTAAAAGAGTTATGATTCCTTGTACTGTTCCCAAATGACAAAATTAAGCAAAAGGTGACGATTTGTTAAATACTTTCATGTAAGGTAAAGTAGAACATAGTTGATGGTTCGCTGTACCTTTCCAAGACATGGATGAGTCAGTATATCATAGTTCTTTGTACATTCCCCAGGGAGGAATGAGATAAAGGGTGAGGTTCTTTGTACCTTCCGAAGAGATGAAGTGAAAGTGAATGATGATTCTGCGTTCATTCCTGAAAGATGAGCAAGGCAATAAGTTTCTCACAGTGATCCATTGGACGTCTATTGATCGCTCTCACAAGACGACAGATTACACAGTGTGTTGCTTCTTTCAAAATTTCCATGAATAGTGTGTGTGTGTGTGTGTGTGTGTGTGTGTGTGTGTGTGTGTGTGTGTGTGTGTGTGTGTGTGTGTGTGTGTGTGTGTGTGAGGGATGGAGGGAGGATGGAGGGGACACTTCATGCGGCTAGACTAGGACCACTCCCAAGGTGTGACAGGAAGAGAGGGACGCTGCGCCGTGGTGCACCATCATCCCAGAGTCAGGCCATCTGCCCCCCAGAGTCAGGCCATCTGGCCCCCAGAGTCAGGCCATCTGCCCCCCAGAGTCAGGCCATCTGCCCCCAGAGTCAGGCCATCTGCCCCTCAGAATCAGGCCATCTGCCCCCAGAGTCAGGCCATCTGCCCCCCAGAGTCAGGCCATCTGCCCCCAGAGTCAGGCGATCTGCCCCCCAGCGTACGGGTGGAACGGCTTATGTGTCAAGGCCTTTAAAGGTAACCTTCTGTTGTAGGAGATCTGAAAGATTATGAAGGCCGTGGGTGAGAGACAGAGACAGAAACGGAGCTAAGCCTACTGCTACAGAGAGAGAGAGAGAGAGAGAGAGAGAGAGAGAGAGAGAGAGAGAGAGAGAGGGGAGAGAGAGAGAGAGAGAGAGAGAGAGAGAGATTATCACAAAATCGACTAGGCTGCTGCCCGTGGCCCCGATTCATAACGCTGATCTCATGACATCAGCAAACAGGATATCTGAGTTGGGCATGTCCTGGCATAAAGCATGCATTGATCTCATGACATCAACTAACAGGATATCTGAGTTGGGCATGTCCTGGCATAAAGCATGCATTGATCTCATGACATCAGCTAACAGGATACCTGCATTGGCATGTCCTGGCATAAACCGTGCATTTCAGCAACACGTGCCAGCTCTCAGACCCAGTCCAGACAACAGCTCTGAAATCCAAGGTCTGCCACAGAGGGTTGTCGGGTTTAACCAACTTGAACATAAAGGGTAACATCTCTGGACAACCCCATCCATATAAGTGACCAGCCCCTTTCCAACATGTTTCAACAACACACAATAGCCATAGACAGCAAAACAGGCCAGGCAGGAATAGAACAGATCAGCGCGTGTCTCTTTCCTATTGTCTCGTTTTAGTTCCCAAACATGACATATGTGGCGATGGCAGTCACTAAATGCAGGTTTAGCTGACAACAACATGGCCAAGCCGTACAGACGTTCTCCCAGATGACAACAGCATGTCAGTCACACTGAGCATCCAGAAACTGGACCTTAGTTCCCTGATCTTCCTCCAGACTAAGCAGCCATGACGGCAGTGGTAAGACCTTCCAGATGACGTCATTGACTGTGACCGAGTCACGGATAGGGCCTGACGTCATCACCACCGTCAGAATCCACATCCCTGAGTGACCTGCACTACGGCTGAACATTGCGTTGGTTTGAGAACTCATTGGCTGGCTCCTGTGGGCCGACCCTGGGGTCACCTGGATCAGAGATCTCTGGAGAAAGGTGAAGGAAGGAATGGAAGGTCTCCTACCAGTGTGATCCGAAAAAAAGTCAAGATCAGATAATCAGATGTTTACGTGCTGTATCCATCTGTCTCAAGATACATCAGTCTGGCTGGCAAGGTAGCGATGGACTGATGCCCAGACATGCCAGCAGACAGTCTTTCCTTGACCTCCACCTCAGGTCAGAGCGGTCTGTGAGGCCATGGACTCCGCTCTTCTATTGCTTTCCAGAGAAGACAGAAGAACATTGACCTTGGGATCCTGAATTAAAGTCAAGATCAGATAATAGATCATTCCTAAAACATTGAAATAAAATAAGATAAGATCAGCTTTGTTGTCTCAAAAAGAAAAAAAAAGTCAACATCATGCATTCCCTGGTTGTAGCATAAATGACACCATTCTCACCACACACAGCACGCAATGGTGTAATGGCTAGCACCGCAGGCAAGCTGAACATCCTGGGCATCACACTGTTGCAGCCACCCTTTCACCCTGAGTCACTCAGGCGGTTTGAGACAAATATAGAGACCAGACTGACCATCTGGTTCCTATAGAGACCAGACTGACCATCTGGTTCCTATGACTTTGACACCGGGAGCAAGGTCCCAGTGCAGATTGTCCGCAGTATTCTTACCAGATGCCGAAAATATGGTCCGAGGGTTCAAA
>CM065729.1:68078039-68083039 GCA_033310375.1 Conus canariensis
CACAGAGCGCACCACACAGAGCGCACAGAGCAGACCACAGAGAGCAGAGCGCGCAGAGTAAATCGCACACAATATAGCGCACAGAGCTGAAAACGCAGAGCACGCAGAGCAGACCACACAGAGCGCACAGAGCAAAGCGCACAGAGCAGAGCGCACAGAGCAAGCCACACAGAACGCACAGAGCAAGACGAACAGAGCAGACCACACAGAGCGCACAGAGCAGACTCCACAGAGCGCACAGAGCAAGACGAACAGAGCAGACCACACAGAGCGCACAGAGCAAGACGAACAGAGCAGAGTGCACAGAGCAGAGCCCACAGAGCAGACCACACAGAGCGCACAGAGCGAGACGAACAGAGCAGAACGCACAGAGCCTACCACACAGAGTAGACCTCACAGAGCGCACAGGGCAGAGCGCACAGAACAGACCACACACAGAATGCACAGAGCAGACCTCACAGAGTGCGCAGAGCAGACATGAATCTCCCTTCACAGCACGTGCCAACGGTTCCCAAGGGTCGATGAGGATCGGATTCAATTTGTATTGAACCATTTTTGGCTTTGACAAACTTTCTTTCCTTCTTTCCTTCTTTCTTTCTTCATCTCTTTCCTTCTTTCTTTCTTCATCTCTTTCCTTCTTTCTTTCTTCATCTCTTTCCTTCTTTCTTTCTTACTTACTTTCTCTGATCTTTATCCAGACACCAAAATTTACCAAAGACATAAATATCTATCGAAGACACCAGCATATGTCGAAGACACCAGTATCTATCAAAGACACCAATCTCTGTCAAAGATACAAGTATCTATCAAAGACACAAATATCTATCACAGAAACCAATATCTACCAAGGACACAAATCTCTATCAAAGATGCCAGTATCTATCAAAGACACCGATATCTATTACAGAGACCAATATCTATCAAAGACACCAGTATCTATCAATGACACCAGTATTTATTAGACACCAATCTCTATCAAAGACACCAGTATTTATAAAAGACACCAGTCTCTAAAAGACACTAATATATATATATATATATATATATATATATATATATATATATATATATCAAAGATACCAGTCTCTATCAAAGACACCAAGATCTCTCAAAGACACCAGTCTCTACCAAAGACACCAGTATCTATCAAAGACACCAATATCTGTCAAAGACACCAAGTTCTGTCAAAGACACCAAGATGTCAAAGACACCAGTCTCTATCAAAGACACCAGTATCTATCAAAGACACCAGTATCTGTCAAAGACACCAAGATCTGTCAAAGACACCAGTCTCTATCAAAGACACCAGTATCTATCAAAGACACCAAGATCTGTCAAAGACACCAAGATCTTTCAAAGACACCAATATCTGTCAAAGACACCAATATATGTCAAAAACACCAATATCTATCACAGAGACCAATATTTATCGATGACACTAGTATCTGTCAAAGACAGCAATATCTGTCAAGAACACCAATATCTATCAAAGACACAAGTGTCTGTCAAAGACACCAGCATCTATCAAAGATACCAGCATCTGTCAATGACACCAACATATATCAATGACGCCAGTATCTATCAAAGACACCAGTATCTGTCAAAGAAAACCAATATCTATCAAAGGCACCAGTATCTATCAATGACGCCAGTATCTATCAAAGCCACCAGTATCTGTTAGTGACACCAATATCTATCAAAGACACCAGTATCTATCAAAGCCACCAGTATCTGTTAGTGACACCAGTATCTATCAAAGACACCAGTATTTGTCAAAGATAGCAATGTCTGTCAAAGACACCGGTATCTGTCAAAGACACCAGTATCTGTCAAAGACAACGGTATCTATCAAAATCACCAGTATCTGTCAAAGACACCAGTATATGTCAAAGACACCAGCATCTATCAAAGTCACCAATATCTATCAAAGTCACCAGCATCTGTCAAAGACACAGTATGTGTCAAAGACGCAAACACGTCCGTGCGGTGGTATTATCGTGATGTGACATTGTGGGGAGTGAAGTAGGAGAGGAAAGGGGGCATATTGGGGATACTTTTAGAATAATGTGTGACAGCGGGATGGTAGGGGGCGGCAGGGGGGGGGGGGGGGCGGTTGGCAGGAGAGGGGGGTAATTCTGGGCGTGAGGGGTGGGCGTGGTGTGGTGGTGTGGTGGTGCAGTCGTCGTCATCATTTGCACTCCACGCTCCAGGCTGGCCCATCAGCGCCACTCCGTCTGTCGGACAATGGATCAAATCAGGGCGACGCCGCTTACAATCAGGGCACCAAGCACTCAGGAAGGACGCCACACTCCTGGACCATGTTCAAATAACCAAGAACGTTCGCGGACCATGTTCAAATAACCAAGAACGTTCGCGACGTGAGCAACTAAGAGCAAACTAACAAAAGGTTTGTCTTCCTAACGAACAACCCGGCCACGCGCAACGTCACTAAAATAACATCATAGCGACACCTTCTGCTGCAGTAACTCGTCCTATCACACAGGACGCTACGCTCCTGGAGGCGCGTTCAAACAACCAAAAATGTTCGTTCGTCACTTGAGCCACAGAAAAACACAAGTCACAAACAAAACGTTTCTCTTGGAACTTTAAAATCTTCCAAGTGGTGTGATCTGTTGACTGACTATCTATTGAACTGTTGGCTGCACTTTGTTGACCTGTTGACTGACTATTGACTGCACTGTTGACTGCACTGTGTTCTGTTGACTATTGACTGCACCGTTGATCTGTTGACTGACTATTTACTGCACTGTTGACTGCACCGTTAATCTGTTGACTGACTATTGACTGCACTGTTGACTGCACTGTTGGTCTGCTGACTGGCTATTGACTGCACTGTTGACTGCATTGTGTTCTGTTGACTGTTGACTGCACTGTTGATCTGTTGACTGACTATTGACTGCACTGTTGACTGCACTGTTGATCTGTTGACTGACTGTTGACTGCACTGTTGACTGCATTGTGATCTGTTCACTGGCTATTTACTGCACTGTTGACTACATTGCGACCTGTTGACTGACTGTTGACTGCACTGCTGACTGCACTGTTGGTCTGTTGACTGAATATTGACTGCACTGTTGACTGCACTGTTGGTCTGTTGACTGAATATTGACTGCACTGTTGACTGCACTGTTGGTCTGTTGACTGACTATTTACTGCACTGTTGACTACATTGTGATCTGTTGACTGACTATTTACTGCACTGTTGACTGACTATTGACTGCACTGTTGACTGCACTGTTGGTCTGTTTACTGACTATTGACTGCACTGCTGACTGCATTGTTGATCTCTTGACTGACTATTTACTGCGCTGTTGACTGCACTGTTGGTCTGTTGACTGACTATTTACTGCACTGTTGACTGCAATGTTGATCTGTTGACTGACTATTGACTGCACTGTTGACTGACTATTTACTGCACTGTTGACTGCACTGTTGGTTTGTTGACTGACTTATTGACTGTACTGTTGGTCTGTTGACTGACTATTGACTGCACTGCTGACTGCACTGTGGGTCTGTTGACTGACTATTGACTGTACTGTTGACTGCACTGTTGATCTGTTGACTGACTATTGACTGCACTGTTGACTGACTATTGACTGCACTGTTGACTGCACTGTTGGTCTGTTGACTGACTATTGACTGCACTGTTGACTGCACTGTTGGTCTGTTGACTGACCTGTTTCTCTGGAACGTGTTTCCGGCTCAACAGACTGCACGGCATTCTCTTTACAGACTGCACGGCATTCTCTTTACAGACTGCACGGCATTCTCTTTACAGACTACACGGCATTCTCTTTACAGACTACACAGCATTCTCTTTACAGACTAGACAGCATTCTCTTTACAGACTACACGGCATTCTTTTTACAGACTACACAGCATTCTCTTTACAGACTACACAGCATTCTCTTTATAGACTACACGGCATTCCCTTTATAGACTGCACGGCATTCCCTTTATAGACTACACAACATTCCCTTTATAAAACACTGCATTCCCTTTATAGACTACACAACATTCCCTTTATAAACTACACGGCATTCCCTTTATAAACAACACGGCATTCCCGTTATAGACTAAACAACATTTCCTTAAAAACAACACGGCATTCCCTTTATAAACAACACGGCATTCCCTTTATAAACAACACGGCATCCCCTTTATAGACTACACAGCATTCCATTTACAGACTACACGGCATTCCCTTTATAAACAACACGGCATTCCCTTTATAGACTACACAACATTCCCTTTATAAACAACACGGCATTCCCTTTATAAACAACACGGTATTCCCTTTATAGACTACACAACATTCCCTTAAAAACAACACGGCATTCCCTTTATAAACAACACGGCATTCCCTTTATAAACAACACGGCATCCCCTTTATAGACTACACGGCATTCCCTTTATAAACAACACGGCATCCCCTTTATAGACTACACGGCATTCCCTTTACAGACTACACGGCATTCCCTTTACAGACTGCACGGCATTCCCTTTACAGACTGCACGGCATTCCCTTTACAGACTACACGGCATTCTCTTTATAGACTACATGGCATCCCCTTTACAGACTACACGGCATCCCCTTTATAGACTACACGGCATTCCCTTTACAGACGACACGGCATCCCCTTTATAGACTACACGACATTCCCTTTATAGACTACACAGCATCCCCTTTATAGACTACACGGCAATCCATTTACAGACTACACGGCATCCCCTTTATAGACTACACGGCATTCCCTTTATAAACACGGTATTCCTTTTATAGACTGCACGGCATTCCCTTTATAAACAACACGGTATTCCCTTTATAGACTGCACGGCATTCCCTTTATAAACTACACGGCATTCCCTTTATAGACTGCACGGCATTCCCTTTATAAACTACACGGCATTCCCTTTATAGACTGCACGGCATTCCCTTTATAAACTACACGGCATTCCCTTTATAAACAACACGGCAT
>CM065729.1:68093039-68100539 GCA_033310375.1 Conus canariensis
TGTGTGTGTGTGCGTGTGCGCGCGCGCGCGCGCGCGCGCGTGTGTGTGTGGTGTGTGTGTGTGTGTGTGTGTGTGTTGTGTGTGTGTGGCATGACACTTTCATTTTCAGAGATGTTTAGTTATAAAAAGAGGGAAACAGAAAAGAGAAAGCGAGGGATGGGGCCGGGAGGGGTTCAGTAGTAAAGTGCCCTGAGGGTGGGGGGTAGGGGTGGGGGTGGGAGAGGGGGTGGGTGGGAAGGAACTTGCGGATAGCCGGCTGTGCTGAGCAGATGAGCAAGTAATGCAGTGGTTAATGCCCTTTAAATGTTAGCTCCCTTCCCACTATCATGTGCGGCTCATCCTTTGTCCCCTACCCATTCTCACCACGTGTTCCCCTTCCTCGCCCTTCTTACCACGCTCCTCCCCGTTCATCACACCCACTCTTGGCGGCAGTCCTGTCCAATGGCCTCTCCCACAGAATCTTGGTACAAGAAATGTGGTAAACCAGGAAGACGAGGGAAAGTGTGGGGAGAAAACTGGTCAAGCCATACCCAGTGTGGGAGAACAGTGGTTAACCCATACACAGCGTGGGAGAACAGTGGTCAACCCATACACAGCGTGGGAGAACAGTGGTCAACCCACACACAGTGTGGGAGAACAGTGGTCAAGCCATACACACTGTGGGAGAACAGTGATCAAGCCATACACACTGTAGGAGAACAGTGGTCAACCCACACACAGTGTGGGAGAACAGTGGTCAACCCATACACAGCGTGGGAGAACAGTGGTCAAGCCACACACACTGTGGGAGAACAGTGGTCAAGCCACACACTCTGGGTACAGTGATCAAGCCACACACTCTGGGTACAGTGGTCACGCCACACACTCTGGGTACAGTGGTCAAGCCACACTTTCTGGGTACAGTGGTAAGCCACACACACTCCGGGTACAGTGGTCAAGCCATACACAGTGTAGGAGAACAGTGGTCAAGCCACACACAATGTGGGAGAACAGTGGTCAACCCACACACAGTGTGGGAGAACAGTGGTCAAGCCTCACGCAGTGTGGGGGTGCAGTGGTCAATTCACACACACTGTGGGAGAACAGTGGTCAATTCACACACACTGTGGGAAAACTGGTCAAGTCACACACACTGCGCCTTGTTGGACTGAAGCCAGACAACAGTCTGTGCATGTTGTGACAGGACAACCAGGACCCTGACCGTAAGGACAGAACAAACGTAGAACAGAAGAACACGAGAAGGAAGTTGAGCACACACACACACACACACACACACACACACACACACACGTTCTTGGAGTTAACAAAACGTCAATGGTACTCCCTGTATTAGGAGAATTAGGCAGATTTCCCATAAGTTTAAAAATAAGATGTCAACAATATCCTATTGGCTACACATTATCGGATCTGTCAGAAAATTCTCTTGCCCATAGATTGTATAAATGCATGCGTTATCAAGAGGCCTGAAATGATCCTAGGTTGGCATTTGTTAAAGATATATTGATAAACATAAATATGGGCCATGTTTGGACAAATCAATTTACATTCAATATACAGAGACTAAAAGTTGTAATATCTGAAAAGTTAGAATATATTTGATACTGGAAAGAAAAGAAAAATAACTCATCAAAACTTAGTTTTCACAACACAACAGCAATCGTTCAAATGCATTAGAAGACGAAGCACATTTTCTTGATCACTGTGAAAGTTTGATACCAACAGAAATATTTAATGAAAGGCATACAATGTCTTAATATTAGTGCTGCAAATATTGTTCCAAACTAGTTAATGACTGTGGAGAATGTTCAGTCAGTATTAGGGAAATTTGAGTATGACTGTTTTCTTCTGTGATAGTCTCGCGCGCGCGCGCGCGCGCGCGCGCGTGTGTGTGTGTGTGTGTGTGTGTGTGCGTGTGTGTGTGTGCGTGCGTGCGTGTGCGCGCGCGTGTGCGTGTGTGTGTATGTGTGTGTGTGTGTGTGCGTGCGCGCGTATATCTTGGTGGTGTGGGCCAGGGTATAGAGTTTGAATGTGTGGGCACAAATCGAATGTAGTTATCTAATTTAAACTCAGTTTGCTGATCTTGCAAGCTTTCCTCCCCGTCTCTCTATCACCCTTGAAAAAAAGAGAGAAGGAGATGAAAGCACAAAGGATAAAGGCAACAACACATTTTCAGCGACCAATGCACGTCAGTCGAAAAGCGACCAAACAATTTATTTCACTGAAGGGGAGACTACCCCGCCGATAGTGATCGACACAAGGATCTCTCTCTCTCTCTCTCTCTCTCTCTCTCTCTCTCTCTCTCTCTCTCTCTCTCTCTCTCTCTCTCTCACTCAAAACCCACATCTTAGCCTGGCTGTATAGAGAGTCTGACACACCGCCACACATCAAACCCACAGCTTAGCCTGGCTGTATTGAGAGTCAGGGCTGTGACAATTCCGCAACAGTGTAAATCTGAGGATAAATGTGCCCCCATAACCACATTCCCACCCCTCTGGTTTTATGTAGACACGATTCAAATATTCTGCCCTGTAACAAAACCCGTCTAATGACATACAAGTAGGATAACTCTTGCTCCCATGATGGAATAATTTCAGGGCTTATAACTCCCAACGAGTGCTGCTTATGACATCGAATCGTCCAGCTCAAATGACAGCACAGAGCACACATGACAGCACAGAGCACACAGAACAAACAAGGAGACATCCCCTTTTACCATGGGAGCAAGAGTACCCTTACTTGTTTGTTATTTACTGTTTACTGTTCCCTTCCTCTTTTAAGATTTCCTTTCTTATTAATCAAACTGAGCTTACCTGTATTTGCTACTGTTCGTCTGTGTGTTTGTGCGATTATATTAAAGATCGAACAGGCCATGCCAGTCTTCAATAAATATTAATTTGTGTTTCATTTCCCCAGCTGTTGCTGCTGTGTAGATGTGAAAAGTACAGGATGTAAGGGCAAGCTTGGAGCATCCTTTTTTTGAGATGTCTCCTGGTTTGTTTTGTGTGCTCGGTGTTGTCATTTATGCTCAACGATTTGGTGTCGTAAGCAGCATTCGTTTGGAGTTATGGTCCTGTAATTATTTTATTATGGAGCAAAGGTTACTCTACTTGTTTGTTATTTACTGTTTTATGTTTCCTGCATCACTTGAAATTTGTTTTTAAAATCCATTTGAAAAACAAGAATGAGTGTTCCGTTTTGCTTTATTTTCCACGCACTGACAGAAATGATTAGAACAATTTTCAACGCAATAACAATATTAGTCTGGAGACTATCTGTGCCATTTCTACCTTGTACACAGTGACAACATATGTCTGAAAACTGTCTATGCCATTTATGCCTTCTACACACTGACAACATCAATCTGGAGACTGTTTGTGCCATTTCTGCCTTGTACACAGTGACATTATCAATCTGGAGACTGTCTGTGCCATTTCTGCCCTGTACACAGTGACAACATCAATCTGGAGACTGTCTGTGCCATTTCTGCCCTGTACACAGTGACAACATCAATCTGGAGACTGTCTATGCCATTTCTGCCCTGTACACAGTGACTGTGTCAGGATGAAGACAACGCCACGCCCACCTTGTTGTTCACACATAACGCGTGGCCTGAGGATAACTCTCTTTTTCCATGCGTTCCATACAGTGGTAGTGTCAGTATGAAGGTAACAACACTGTCGTTGTCACTTGTTTTATTTGCAGTAACCCCATATAATCCAGAAACAACGTTGACACTTCATTTTGCATTCTGCGTTATAGCAATCAGATTGTCATTTTTCTTTCTCTTTTTTTTTCCACGCAGCACGAGTATTTCACTAAAGATCACGATCGTTTCACCTTATTTTACCGTTCAACCAAAGACTACTCGTCTGGAGATAAGTGTGTCGTTTTGATTTATTTGTTCTGTGGTAACGGAATCAGCCTCAAGAAAACTATACCCTGTTTGCCTTATTTCCCATGCAGTATCAGTATAATCCACACAACAAGCCATTTTATCTCGTTGTCCTCCGCATCAACAGCATAAAATTCAAAATAATCGAGTCTTTTGCCTTGTTTCCCACGCCGTGTTAGTGTGAGTGTCAAACTAACCAAGCCATGTTTCTTCTTTCGCACCGAGTACCAGTACGACTGTAAAGATAGCCCTGCCCGTTTGACCTTTCCCTGTGGTGATGGTACAAGCCTGGGCACCCCAAGACCCTCATCACTTTGATGTGGACATCACTGCCATGACTACCCTCCCCTGTCCTTTCCTCCGCTCAGCAGCAGCAGCGGCAGTAGCTGTGCACATTGTCTGATGCCTTTACAGAGTAGCTCCCTCTGCTTGTCGCCAAGTTCAGCGGCAGAATCCTGGCTAGGGTACGCAGACGTCACTCGCTGTCTCGGTCGTCTACAGGACAAGCTAGTCAGAGAAGAAGTGTCTGGAACATTCCTGACTGTTTTTCTCTGAAAGGCTTTCCTCTCTTTTCGGCGGCCTCGTTATGTGCCGACAGCGTTGGGAAAGTGCATTTTCTTTTCTTCTCGTTACTTGGTCTTTAACATGTCTTCCACTTAACCCAGTGCCAGCACCATCACAGACCCACCCACGCTTCTTTACTTCCTTCTTCTCTCTCTCTCTGTTTCCCTCCCTTTCTCTCCCAACCCCCCTCTCTCCCTCCATCTTTCTCCCTCCCTCTCTCTCACCCCTCCCCCTCTCTCTCCCTCCCTCCCCCTCTCTCTCTCCCTCCTTGATCCCCCTTCATTCTCTCTCTCTCCACTCTCTTTCTCTCTCCCCCTCCCTCCCCTCTCTCTCCCCACACTCTCTCCCTCCCTGCCTCCCCCCTCTCTCTCCCTCCCTCCCTCTCTCTCTCTCTCTCTCTCTCTCTCCCCACCTCTCTCTCTCTGTCTCTCTCCCCCACTCTCCCCTCCCTCCCCCGTCTCCCCCTTTCCATTCCTCCCT
Source organism: Conus canariensis (assembly GCA_033310375.1). Classification (NCBI taxonomy): domain Eukaryota; kingdom Metazoa; phylum Mollusca; class Gastropoda; order Neogastropoda; family Conidae; genus Conus; species Conus canariensis. The sequence goes on from CM065729.1 coordinate 68,097,976, forward strand.
CCCTATCTCCCTCTCCCTCTCTCTCTCCCTGACCCCCTCATTCCCTCTCTCTCTCTGTCTGTCTCTGTTCAGGATCCCAGAAATCTAAGTTCACTTTCAGCCAACCATTGTTTCTCTCCACTCACCAGTAGTGTTGTGTGAGACCCTCCCTACAGGGACAGGGCTCACAGGTCACACCATAGTATACGTACTGTCCATTAGTGTTGTTAAAGTAACACCATAGTATATGTACTGTCCATTTGTGTTGTTAAAGTAACACCACAGTATACGTACTGTCCATTTGTGTTGTTAAAGTAACACCATAGTATATGTACTGTCCATTTGTGTTGTTAAAGTAACACCATGGTATATGTACTGTCCATTAGTGTTGTTAAAGTAACACCATAGTATATGTACTGTCCATTAGTGTTGTTAAAGTAACACCATAGTATATGTACTGTCCATTAGTGTTGTTAAAGTAACACCATGGTATATGTACTGTCCATTAGTGTTGTTAAAGTAACACCATGGTATATGTACTGTCCATTTGTGTTGTTAACGTAACACCATGGTATATGTACTGTCCATTAGTGTTGTTAAAGTAACACCATGGTATATGTACTGTCCATTTGTGTTGTTAAAGTAACACCATGGTATATGTACTGTCCATTTGTGTTGTTAAAGTAACACCGTGGTATATGTACTGTCCATTAGTGTTGTTAAAGTAACACCATGGTATATGTACTGTCCATTTGTGTTGTTACAGTCACTTTGGTTCGTTCGTTCGTTCTTTGTTTTTACGTCTTTTCGCCATAAATGATATTATATATTACTGTCACTTTGGTGACAGGCGTCACAAGTTCATATTCGGACACCATAGTTTCAGCACTATCCAGTGTCGATGTTAGAACAACAGTGGTGGCAGAAGTCACGAGTGTCTATGTGTACCCTAAGGAGTCTGTATACTCCAACGCTGTTGTCAGAGTTACTATGGTAACAGGGTCACAGGTAGCTATTCACACAGCGGGTTTCTGTGCTGATCGGTGGGTTTTCTGTGCTGATCGGTGGGTTTTCTGTGCTGATCGGTGGGTTTCTGTACTAATCGGTGGGTTTTCAGTGCTGATCGGTGGGTTTCTGTGCTGATCGGTGGGTTTCTGTGCTGATCGGTGGGTTTCTGTGCTGATCGGTGGGTTTTCAGTGCTGATCGGTGGGCTTCTGTGCTGATCGGTGGGTTTCTGTGCTGATCGGTGGGTTTCTGTGCTGATCGGTGGGTTTCTGTGCTGATCGGTGGGTTTTCAGTGCTGATCGGTGGGTTTCTGTGCTGATCGGTGGGTTTCTGTGCTGATCGGTGGGTTTCTGTGCTGATCGGTGGGTTTCTGTGCTGATCGGTGGGTTCCTTAGTGGTAGGTACACATGTATGGGGAAAGAAAAAAAGCCCAAGGCAGTTTTCCCAAACGTCACTTCCGATCTTGAGGCCATTTCCGCCTCTTCGTCTGCATGCCAGACAGAAGTTCAGAAGACTCCCGTACACGGAAATGGGCAAGTAGGGACAAGTAAGAAAGGGCGTGTGCGTGTGTGCGTTGTGTGTGTGTGTGTGCGTTGTGTGTGTGTGTGTGTGTGTGTGTGTGTGGGGGGGTGATAAGAGGGCGGAGGGAAGGAAGTAAAGGATGGAGAACGGACCGGGAGGGAGGGGAGAGGGACGGGAGAGGGGGGGGGGGGTGTTGTGGCGTGATGATTGGGGAGAAAGAAATGAATGGGGGGTGGGGTGGGGGGAGAAATGAACTATGGAGAGAGGAAGAAAGCAGGAACGAGGAGGTGGGGAAAGGAGGGCGGAAAGAAAGGGTTAGGAGGGGTGAGGAACTGTGAGGGAGCGATTTGTGTGTGTGTGTGTGTGTGTGTGTGTGTGTGTGTGTGTGTGTGTGTGGTATGATAGTGATGGTGAATACTACACTATCGGGAAGTGAAAGGAATGGGTTGGAAACAAGGTCCTTTTAGAGAGAAATATCTAGAACACAAAATGTGTGTGTGTGTGTGTGTGTGTGTGTGTGTGTGTGTGTGTGTGTGTGTGTGTGTGTGGGGTGTGTTTGATATGGTCCACTGAATTCACTCCAGTTTCTGCTTCTATATTTCAACGTAATACAGTCATTGTTGTCCCTGATTCACACTATGGGAACATTTCAACGTAATACATAGTCATTGTTGTCCGCGATTCACACTATGGGAACATTTCAACGTAACACAAAGCTTACATGGTCCACTGAATTCCAACTGGTTGAGACATTTTTGTTGAAAACATTGCTTACCTGATCCATTAAATTCACTCTGTTTAACATCTTCATGCTTCTTATACCGCTTTATGGCCCACTGAACTGACTCTTTTTGAAACCTGTGTGCTTCTTACATCGCTCCATGGTCCACTGAATTCATTCACTCTAGTGGGAACACTTCTGCTTCACTTACCGTGACATGGTCCACTGAAGTCACTCTAGTGGAACCATTTCAGCTTAACACATCGTTTTCTGGTCCACATGCGGTTGCATGTCTTGCACATGAATATTCATTTAACAAGACCTCATTCTTACTCC
>CM065729.1:68105539-68108039 GCA_033310375.1 Conus canariensis
GCGGGAGTGGGTGAAGGAAGTAGAAGATGAGGGGTGGGGTGGGGGCGGCATTGTCCAGATATTGACCGGCGATGAAGAGAGAAAGACGACATCTTGTGAGAAAAAAAAAGAAAAAGAAGCTAATCCCAATATCTGCAGGCAGATGCGGAACAGTCCTATTCCGGTTTTATTGTTGACGAACACAACTATTGGCAAAAGCCCTAGACCTCACGCAAGGTTCTGAAGGCAGATTGGCTCCTTACAGGCAGGAGGAAGTATTCCTGTAACAACCAGCTAGCCAAGCTCATTGCTTGGGATGCAGAAGGAAGGAGGCAAGCTTACCAAGTCTTCGTATGTGCACAAGCACAGAATACAGAACGTAGGATACTTTCAGGTTTTGCAAGGTAGATACATCCCTGTGCCGTGCCATGAAAAAAAAGAAAAACACCACAATCTAAATATTGGCAATAAATCACAGGAGAGAGAGAGAGAGAGAGAGAGAGAGAGAGAGAGAGAGAGAGAGAGAGAGAGAGAGAGAGAGAAAGAGAGAGAGAGAGAGAGAGAGAGAGAGAGAGAGAGAGAGAGAGAGAGACAGAGAGGGGGTACTGACTCTTTGACATTTCACTGTCATTACTTGAAAGGTCTCTTGACGAAGAGATTAACAGTTTCTTTTTTTTTTTTTTGGTCGTCACTGGAGATAGACAGCATAATTAATCTTTAGGAAACTGATTAAAGACTAAATATAGACGACTCAGCAAGAAAAATAACCTATCTCGGTCAAACTCTTGCACAACATTACACATTGTTCCAAAAGACGGTCCAAATAAAGTAGTATGGAGACGGGCATAGTTACAAAGGATGACGCAAATAACAGTGGTATACAGGGAAACATCAGATAATAAAGCGGAAGAGAAAAACTAGACAGGGAAAAATCGGTTAATACAACAACAACAATGAATACTTATATAGCGCCTATTCTCGGCTAGAGACCAAGCTCTAAGCGCTTTACAATCAACACTCGTTTACACAACGGGATGCCTACCTGGGTAGTGCCGACAGAAGAGCTGCCAGCTGGCGCTTCATTCAGTCGTTTCCCCTGTCATCCAGTCAATATCGTTCACTCAGTTTCCTTATTTCCTTCATTCTTTCCATTTCTCACGCAGGGTGCATGCTATGTGTAACCTGTCATCCATACCAACGGCAAGACTGGCCTACTCTTCCGAAAGTTGGTGATGGGATTTTACGTGTGTGCAAGATATTATGCGTGCTTTCACACACGGAACCTCGGTTTATAGTCTCATTCGAAGGACTGTATGGGAAGTGGAATCAGAACCAATCTTGACTCCGAGGGAAAAATCCCCGTGTACCGAAACGGCCCGACGGAGATTCGAACCCGCAACCCCAGGATCACCAAGATTACGAGTCCGGCGCTTTACCAACTGAGCTACTCCGACTCATAATAAAGCAACAGAGAAAAACGAGAAAGGGAAAAATCAGATAATAAAGCGAGAGTAAAACGAGACAGTGAAAAATCAGATGATAAAGTGATGGGGAAAAACGAGACAGGGAAAAATCTGATAACAAAGTGACAGAGTAAAACGAAACGATCAAATGGCTGTAGCAGCTCCATTATGTGGTTCCACAGCTTGAACGGTTTGTTCCGCTCGTGTAATGGTTGGGTCCACTCATGTAACGATTGGGTCCACTCATGTAACGATTGGGTCCACTCATGTAACGTTTGGGTCCACTCATGTAACTGTTGGGTCCACTCATGTAACTGTTGGGTCCACTCAAGTAACGGTTGGGTCCACTCACGTAGCGGTTGGGTCCACTCATGTAACGATAAGGTCCACTCATGTAACTGTTGGGTCCACTCATGTAACAATTGGGTCCACTCATGTAACGTTTGGGTCCACTCACGCAACGATGCTACACAAGCAGCCTCTGACCAAAAGGATTTGTTTCGGATCGCTTCTGTCGGTGGTTTCACTGTAAACAGATGTAGCATTACATGACCGAGGGTGACATCTCCTGCATGGGTCGGTGGTTTCGCTGTAAACAGATGCAGCATTATATAACAGATAGTGACATCTCCTGCATCTGACGGTGGTTTCACTGTAAGCAGATGTGGCACTATACAACCGATGGCGACATCTCCTGCATGACGGAATATGACTCCGAAACCAATGCAGTCAATGTGGGCCCAGAGAAGCGGTGTTAGTGTGGACACCAACACAATGTTAGGGTCAATGGATTTCAGTGGGGGTCTGCGCACTTCCATGTGCCCTGCTACAAGGGAAAGTACCCACACATACACACTACCATGTGCCCTGCTACATGTGGAAGCACCCACACAGACACACTACCATGTGCCCTGCTACATGTGGAAGCACCCACACAGACACACTACCATGTGCCCTTCTACATGTGAACGTACTCACACAGATACACTCCCATGTGACCTTCTACATGTGAACGTACTCACACAGATACACTCCCATGTGGCCTTCTACATGTGAAA
>CM065729.1:68110539-68118039 GCA_033310375.1 Conus canariensis
GTGAGCGTGCGTGCGTGCGTGCGTGCGTGCGTGCGTGCGTGGTGTGTGTGTGTGTGTGTGTGTGTGTGTGTGTGTGTGTGTGTGTGTGTGTGTGTGTAAACATATAGAGAAAGACATAGGTACGCTGAATGAGCGAAATAGAAAAAGAGAGAGACGGAGGGTGATTATATAATGTGCATTTGTGTGTTTGTTTGCTTGTTTGAGAGAGAAGAGAGAGAGAGAGGAGAGAGAGAGAGAAGAGGAGAGAGAGAGGAGAGAGAGGAGAGAGAGAGGATTTTAGATTAACTTAAGTGAATTTAAGATTTTCCCTATTTCCTGCCGGGCTGCCTTCCTCAGCCGGAAGTCAAGAAAATGAGGTATATCGCATGGATAAGGAGAAATAGCACATGGAAAAAGGAGGTATATGGCACGGAAAAGGAGGTATATGGCATGGAAAAAGGAGGTATATCGCATGGAAAAGGAGGTATATGGCACGGAAAAGGAGGTATATGGCATGGAAAAGGGGGTATATCGCATGGAAAAGGAGGTATATGGCACGGAAAAGGAGGTATATGGCACGGAAAATGAGGTATATGGCATGGAAAAGGAGGTATATCGCATGGAAAAGGAGGTATATGGCACGGAAAAGGAGGTATATGGCATGGAAAAGGGGGTATATCGCATGGAAAAGGGGGTATATGGCATGGAAAAGGGGGTATATCGCATGGAAAAGGGGGATATTGCATGGAAAAGGGGGTATATGGCATGGAAAAGGTGGTATATTGCATGGAAAAGGGGGTATATGGCATGGAAAAGGGGGTATATTGCATGGAAAAGGGGGTATATGGCACGGAAAAGGAGGTATATTGCATGGAAAAGGGGGTATATGGCATGGAAAAGGAGGTATATCGCATGGAAAAGGGGGTATATCGCATGGAAAAGGGGGTATATGGCATGGAAAAGGGGGTATATCGCATGGAAAAGGGGGTATATGGCATGGAAAAGGGGGTATATCGCATGGAAAAGGGGGTATATTGCATGGAAAAGGGGGTATATGGCATGGAAAAGGTGGCGCGGGTGAGTTAGGTGGAAAGGAAAGAGCAAGAAATATAAGCTTCTACAATCTCTCTCTCTCTCTCTCTCTCTCTCTCTCTCTCTCTCTGGCCTTGCTAAAACAATTTTTTAATGGAAGTGCAGGAGGGAGACGAAGGGGAGAAGAGAGAGAGAGAGAGAGAGAGAGAGAGAGAGAGAGAGAGAGAGAGAGAGAGAGAGAGACAGACAGACAGACAGACAGACAGACAGACAGACAGACAGACAGACAGTCAGGGTGGGGAGATGAGCTGACAACCTGACAGACTGGACAGGCATCCCGTTGGCAGAGACCCAGCCATCGGCACACAGCTGTCAGAAATGAAGAAGCCTGATGAACTGTTCTTCACTAGGGTGTCGCCATGATTCCAAACGAGGGCAGGGGAGAAGAAGATAGAGATCTATATATCACGAAAAAAGAATAAGAGAGAGATAGAGAGAGATAGAGTTAAAGAGAAATAGAGAGAGAGAAATAGGGAGAGATAGAGAGAGGGGGACAGACAGACAGACAGACAGAGAAAGAGATGAATATACAGATGGCGGATAGACAGACAGATAGATAGTTATCTTGATAATCATAGACAGACAGATAGATAGACAGATAGAGAAATAGACAGATAGATAGATTGATAGATCGATAGGAAGATAGACAGATGGATGGATAGATAGACAGACAGACAGATAGTTATACAAATAGATAGATAGATTGATTGATTGACAGATAGATAGATAGATAGATAGATAGATAGATTGATAGGTAGATAGATAGATAAATGGATAGATAGGTAGGTAGGTAGATAGATAGATGGATAAATAGGTAGATGAATAGATAGATAGATAAATAGATAAGTACTTAGATGGATAAGTGATGCAGCTACGGCGTCAGGCATCGCCAATCCCAAACCATTCTGAAACAGTGTCTAACGAAGACTTGAAGCCTACCACCCATGTTGATGACATTAATCTACCATTCTGTCTGCTCCTGCTTTGCCAATTGTAAGCTTGCTTTTCAGTTATCTATGTTATTTCCAAATACCCGCTGTGCAATACTGCACTCGAGGCCCTATCTACCCATGAAGAAACTCATTTAGCGTTTCGAAACTGCCCTTCAGAGCACATAAAGGGACGTTTATAACATGAACTGCTACACGAAGTTATCGTCTTCCTTCACCATGACGAGCGACTGGCAACAGGAGGCAGTGTGTTGAAACACACTTAAGGCTACACGTGTGGAGCTGTAACGACCGTGTACAACAATCCTTCCAATATACCGGACTACCTGAAAGGTCAAAGTGATCAGAGAGAGAGAGAGAGAGAGAGAGAGAGAGAGAGAGAGAGAAGGAGAGAGAGGAGAGAGAGAGAGAGAGACAGAGAGACAGAGAAAGAGAGAGAGAGAGAGAGAGAGAGGAGAGAGAGAGAGAGAGAGAGAGAGAGAGAGAGAGGAGAGAATTCAAAACAAAGACCTCAGCTCAATACCAAGCTTCGAGTTATCGACAAAACCAATAGAAACAAAGAAAAAGACAAAGGAGGCAACAAGAAGAAAAGGAGCAAAGAAAGAAACTGGAAGTCAAAGGAAAGAGAGAACAAAGAAGAAAGTTAGTGTCCAAGGAATCCCCAGTGACGACACAAACAAAGGAGAGTAGAAATTCCATTTCTGTTTTCCACCGACTACTGGCAGAGACAAAATAGTCCGCCACCCCCAATTCACCACTTTCTGTTCCTCTCTCCCCGACATCCGCTTACTCTTCGTCCTTTTTTTTAAGAACTGGTGGACACACACAAAAAATGACTCTAAGCTTCCAGGAAAATTGGATGGATAATTGAATGCCAAGCTGCCGGTAACCAGGCGCTTAGCGGCTTTTCCTGCGCAGAGAACGGTCTGGGGTTTTTCCGTTGTTGTGGGGTGGCCATCCCACACAAAGGGGTGTGGGTGTATTCTGTTGTTTTGGGGTTGGCCTTCACACAGAGTGGTGTGGGTGTATTCTGTTGTTGTGGTGTGGCCACCACATAGAGTGTGCGGGTGTATTCTGTTGTTGTACAGTGGCCATCATACAAAGAAGTGTGGGCGTATTCTGTTGTGGTGTGGCCATCACATAGAGTGGTGTGGGTGTATTCTGTTGTTGTGGTGTGGCCATCACACAGAGTGGTGTGGGTGTATTCAGTTGTTGTGGTGTGGCCATCACACAGAGTGGTGTGGGTGTATTCAGTTGTTGTGGTGTGGCCATCACATAGAGTGGTGTGGGTGTATTCTGTTGTTGTGGTGTGGCCATCACATAGAGTGGTGTGGGTGTATTCTGTTGTTGTGGTGTGGCCACCACATAGAGTGGTGTGGGTGTATTCAGTTGTTGTGGTGTGGCCATCACAAACAGTGGTGTGGGTGTATTCTGTTGTTGTGGTGTGGCCATCATACAAAGTGGTGTGGGTGTATTCTGTTGTTGTGGTGTGGCCATCACACAGAGCGGTGTGGATGTATTCTGTTGTTGTGGGACTTGCCACCACACAGAGTGGTGTGGGTGTATTCTGTTGTGGTGTGGCCTTCCCACAGAGTGGTGTGGATGTATTCTGTTGTTGTGGGACTGGCCACCACATAGAGTGGTATGGATCTATTCTCTTGTTGTGGTGTTGGCCTCCACATAGAGTGGTGTGGATGTATTCTGTTGTTGTGGGGCTGGCTTTCACATAGAGTGGTGTGGGTGTATTCTGTTGTTATGGGACTGGCCTTCACACAGAGAGTGGTGTGGGTGTATTCTGTTGTTGTGGGACTGGCCACCACACAGAGTGGTGTGGATTTATTCTGTTATTGTGGGACTGGGCACCACTGCTTACAGGGGCAGCACACAGCACCGCTCTCTTCGCCACGCAGGCCGATGCCTTATATTGTGTGCTCTTCATCTCTTCTGTCTCCCGTTATAGCCCCCCCCCTCCCCTTTCCACACCCCACCACCTCCTCCGCCTCCTTCCTTCCTTCTCTTCCCTATTTCACTGAGGTTGGTGTGGGATGGATATATGGGATGGGGAATGGGGTGGGGGTGGCGGAGGGAGGGGAGAGGGTAAGGGAATGAGGGGATGATAGAGGGGGGATGGGAAACAGGGTAAGGTTTGAGGGGATGATGGGGGTGGGGGGGAATGGGAATAGGGTAAGGGGTGGTGGGGTAATGGAGGGGGTGGGAAGGGGAAATGGAGTAATACTTTTGTTTTTATCGCACTACCAATGTTTCGCGCGGATCCTAATTCAAATGTCTCGCAGAGATCCTACTACAAATGTTTCGCACGGATTCCACTATAAATGTTTTGCAGATCTTACTTCAAATGTTTCACAGATCCTACTACAACTGATGAACACCCATTTCTGACGCCTGACGCTTAACTTAATTTGTTCTTGGGACATAAGAGACGGGTAAGTTCAGTTATGTTCAAACAGAAAATATCAAACGTGTCTCTTATGTGCTAAGTTGCAGGAGGGGAGGGGTGGGGTGGGGTTGGAGGATAGAAAATGTGAAAGTGTGTGTGGGGGTGGGGGTGGGGGGGGGGAGGGAGGTATAATTGAAATTGTAATCACTTATCAGTTTCTTAAACAGGGCTTCTCTCTGTGTTCTTGTTGAGGGGCTTTCAGTTTGCGGCATTGCAGGCCAGCCACATGGCCAAGCTTGTTCGTCAGCTGCCCATGATAAGTGACGACAGTCGGACAACGGGGGGCATAGTCCTCCTTTCTTGGCATTACCGTTGTCTGGCACTTTCTCCACACTGTCTGTCACCTGCCTCTTCCATGAAAGTGGGCGTGTTCTGCGCGCGCGCGCGCGTGTGTGTGTGTGTGTATGTGTGTGTGTGTGTGTGTGTGTGTGTGTGTTGTCGTTCACGTGCCTCACTGCTATAAATAAACAGACTGTTCAATCAACGCGGTTCCTGTCACTTGCTCATAAAAGAGTTCCCAACTCCCCATCCAGCCTCAACCTTACCCCCACCTACCCCGTCACCCCGTCTCCCCATCCACCCAAGTTTTGTCAAATCCTTCCTGGAGGAGGGGGGGGGGGGGTAATTCAGTGTTTGTCAAAAACGGCTTGTGTGGAGACCTAGACACAGCCCAAGGTGCCCGTGGATCTGGAGAAGCACTGTGGAGAACTAGACACAGCCCCCGCCTTGGCTTAAGGCTGTTGTCAGGCCAATTGACATAAGCTAGAACACCAAGGCTACATCAAAATGTTGTTATGCTCTGCATAGTTATGCGGGGATTGTCTTCAGTTGTGACAAGCTCCTAGCATAGCATTATCGGTCCTCAAAATCCCCCGAAGTCGGAGTGTGGCTGCCCACGTGGGGGGTAATCAAAAACGGTCACACACGTAATGTTCTCATCCCAGCTGATGCATTTGTACCATAGTGTTCAAGTACTTCGGCTGTTCGGATGATCCCTGGAGCCTTTTAGCCAGGGTACGACAACAACAACAACAACAACAACAACAGACAGTCACAGCCCAAGATTCCCGTGGATCTGGAGAAGCAGTGTGGATCAATTTCAGACCAAGCTGCCGGGAGCAATCCTGCACCCCCCCCCCCCCCCCCATGGGAATGACCTCATGTCGTGCCTGCACCAACCGGCTTGGAGCCAGTCAGTTTGTTTAGACATGAACTGGTAAGGGAGACAAATGTGGGAACTCTCAATCAACACACGCCTTCAGTGATGAATATTGCAGTGGTTGCCAGGGTTGGTCTTTTCTGTGTCAAGTTTGGATTCTCTCTCACTGTCTGTCTGTCTGTCTGTCCGTCTGTCTGTCTGTATGTCTGTCTGCCTGCCTGTCTGTCTGTCTGTCTGTCTGTCTGTCTGTCTGTCTGTCTGTCTCTCTCTCTGCGTAGATATTTGATATGATATGATATAATATCATATCGCATCATATATCACATCATATCCTCTCATGTCATGTCATATCACATCATGTCATATTGTGCTCTGATATTTCATCCTCCGTTATGGTAGCTTATCTTGAATCATACATTGTATTGTACTATACTACATTGCAATGTATAATATTGTATCAATAACATTACAGTATATTACATTACATTACATTGCTTTACGTATGTTTTGTTATGTTATGTTATGTTACTTTGTATGTCATTTTATGTTATATTTTATCATGAAACATATGATATCACATATTGCATTGTGATAATTACATTTGTATTAGATCATGTTACATTATAGCATTTAACATCATACTATAATAGACCTGTATCATATTTATCATATCGTTCAAAGCAAAGACATTTTACTGTGTGTATCTTTATGTAACACTTACGATCCATTGCTCGTCCACTCGCATGGTCAGTACTCACGTCTATTGTCCACAAACGTAGTCAGTCCTCTCCATCGTCCACTCTCGTGGTCAGTCCTCTCCATCGTCCACTCACATGGTCAGTCCTCACGTCCATCGTCCACTCACATGATCAGTCCTCTCCATCGTCCACTCACACGGTCAGTTGTCACGTCCATCGTCCACTCACACGGTCAGTTCTCACGTCCATCGTCCACTCACACGGTCAGTACTCACGTCTATTGTCCACTCACATGATCAGTCCTCGCGTCCATCGTCCACTCACATGATTAGTCTTCACGTCCATCGTCCACTCACATGGTCAGTCCTCACGTCCATCGTCCACTCAAATAGTCCGTCCTTACGTCCATTGTCCACATACATGGTCAGTACTCACGTCCATTCGTCCACTAACGTGGTCAGTCCTCTCCATCGTCCACTCACATGGTCAGTCCTCACGTCCATCGTCCACTCACATGGTCAGTCCTCACGTTCATCGTCCACTCACATGGTCAGTCCTCACGTTCATCGTCCACTCACATGGTCAGCCCTCACGTCCATCGTCCTTTGAAGTGGTCAATCCTAATGTCCGTCGGCTGGAGGCATGGCTGCCAAGGTCCGCACCAACCCTTCATCTAACCAGCGTCGAGCCCGCCTACTTGGACCTCACTTCGATCGGAGGGACGGGGTGTTGGAGGCAGAGGGTTGGAGAAAGGGAGGGGGGAGGGTATCCATAACTATGGAGGATGGACAATGTATCACAGTGAATGCTGCATGAATGCGAGTCATGCCAGGGAGGCTGCAGGGGAGGAGGGGAGGAGGGGGGGAGTCTACGAGATGCTGAGCATCAGTTCCTCTGGAACCGTGCCTGGCTTGACGTTTGGCAGTATTAAGGCAAACCTGCCCACCACAGCAGTGGGGGACACTGAACACCAGTGGCAGTCTTCCTCTCCCTGTGTGTTTGCACACGTCTGACCATGTGGTATTCCTGTATAAACTGAACACTGAATACAGCCTGACTACCAGCGGCAGTCTTCCTGTCCATGTGTGTTCTAAAACCTCTGACCATGTAGTCAAAATGTAAGTTTTGCATCAGCCCGCTGTGGTGAGTAAATTCACCTACCTT
>CM065729.1:68123039-68125539 GCA_033310375.1 Conus canariensis
ACGTGCACACACAGTAGACCAACCCTACACACTTGTGACGTACACACACAGTAGACCAACCCTACCCACTTGTGACGTGCACACACAGTAGACCAACCCTACACACTTGTGACGTAAACACACACAGTAGACCAACCCTACACACTTGTGACGTACACACACAGAAGACCAACCCTACACACTTGTGACGTACACACACAGAAGACCAACCCTACACACTTGTGACGTACACACAGAGTAGACCAACCCTACACACTTGTGACGTAAACACACACAGTAGACCAACCCTACACACTTATGACATACACACACAATGGACCAACCCTACACATGGACCAAACCTACACACTTGTGACGCAAACAAACTGTACGCTAAACCATTACGCTTGTGACCTTACTCAATCTTACACGCCCACGACGTAAACAAAACGTGCAGCAAACGAAACCCTCACACGCATGTCGTAAACAAACATCAGATAGACACACGCACTCCTGACATAAACAAACAGCAAACTCACACACTCCTGACATAAACAAACAGCAGATAAACTCACACACTCCTGACATAAACAAACAGCAAACTCACACACTCCTGACATAAACAAACAGCAAACTCACACACTCCTGACATAAACAAACAGCAAACTCACACACTCCTGACATAAACAAACAGCAAACTCACACACTCCTGACATAAACAAACAGCAAACTCACACACTCCTGACATAAACAAACAGCAGACAAACTCACACACTCCTGACATAAACAAACAGCAGATAAACACACACTCCTGACATAAACAAATTTATTTTATTATTTTGTTCATTTCATTTTTTAATTCATTTATTCATTCATTTGTTCACTTATTTATTTGTTTATCAATTAATTTATGTATTTATTATCTATTTATTTACTTACTTATTTTACTTATTTATCTATGTATCTGTGCATGTATATATATATATATATATATATATATATATATATATGCATTCATTCATCTATTTATTTATTTGTTCGTTTATTTACTTATTTATTCATTTATTTATTCATTCGTTTTCGTTCGATTTATTTTACTGTTACTTTTCTACAGAAAGCTTTTGCCGATTCCTGTCGAAAGAAATGTGTTCAGACTCGTATTACATTCAACACTAATATCATGGTTTCACAGTGTTGGATGACTAAATGATGTTTGTTGACTCAACAGCCTTTGCATTACGCCCATATGTATTTCAACACTAATAGCATTGTTTCACAGTGTCTGATGACAAAATGATGGCACTGATGTCATGGTCTCACAGTGTCTGCTGACAAAATGATGGCTGTTACTTGTTTGTTTGAGTGTTGACCTCAGTATTCCTTGCCTGCTGGGCCGGATCATGATCATGGCGTGTGTTATGACCAGACACACATCCATCATGACATTGACCAGACACACATCCATCATGACATTGACCAGACACACATCCATCATGACATTGACCAGACACACATCCATCATGACACTGACCAGACGCACATCCATCATGGCATGCCAAACATCATCCTGACCATGACGTGTTGAGGTCAGTTAGATGGGCATGGTGGGGTCCACACCCCCACAGGAAGAAGGTCAGATACAGAGAATGGAAGATGGACTGGTAGAGAGTTGAAGATGGGCAGGTAGACAGGCAGGTAGACAGGCAGATAGACAGGTAGACAGGCAGGTAGACAGGCAGGTAGACAGGCAGGTTGACAGAAAGAATTGAAGATGGGCAGGTCGACAGGCAGATAGACAGGCAGGTAGACAGGCAGGTAGACAGGCAGGTACACAGACAGAAAGAATTGAAGATGGGTATGTACACAGGCAGGTACACAGGCAGGTACACAGATAGAACGAATTGAATGCAGGCAGGTAGACAGGCAGGTAGACAGGCAGGTACACAGGCAGGCACACAGGCAGGTATTGAATTAGGGAGATTGGAAATGGGGCACGTCGACAGGCAGGTATATAGGCAGGTAGACAGGTAGACAAACAGGTATACGGATAGGGAGAATGGAAGATGGGCTGGTAGACAGACAGGTAGAAAGACAGGTAGACAGTCAGGCAGACACACAGGTAGACACACCGGTATTCAGATAGGGAGAATGGAAGATGGACACGTAGACAGACAGGCTGACATGCAGGTATACACACCGGTAGGCAGACAGGTAGACAGGCAGGGTTAAAACAGGGAGAATGGTAGACAGGCAGGTAGACAGGCAGGTAGACAGGCAGGTAGACAGACAGGGGGTCAAAAAGGGAGAATGGAAGATGGGCAGGTAGACAGACAGGTAGACAGACAGGTAGACAGACAGGTAGACAGACAGGTAGACAGGTTGGGTGTCAAATAGAGAGAATTTAAGAGGGGCATGTACACAGGTAGGTAGACATTAAGTTGGGTTTCGTGTCTGCACGGATGCATATATGTACCTGTATGTAGTTAACACAGTAAAAACTTGTTTGTATAAAAAAAGCAAG
>CM065729.1:68128039-68138039 GCA_033310375.1 Conus canariensis
TCTCTCTCTCTCTCTCTCTCTCTCACACACACACACACACACCCACACACGCACACACACACACACACACGCTCTCTCTCTCTCTCTCTCTCTCTCTCTCTCTCTCTCTCTTAGAATTCGTTTGATGTTTTTCCTTTCCATGTATACCCTTTCTGTCTAACTTTCTCTGTCACTCTGTCTATCTCTATCTTACCATTTACCGTCTTCTGTCTGTCTCTATTTTACCATTTACAGTCTTCTGTCTATCTCTATCTTACCATTTACCGTCTTCACCAGTTGCCTTCTAAGATCTCCACTCTCCTCCCACCTCTACGTTCTCCCTGCTCTCTCTTCCCCTCCCCATCTCTCCATTTCCCTCTCTTACTCACGACGCCACTCTCTTTCCACTCCCTCCTATCTGATTTCCCCTTTGCCCTTCCCACTCTCTCTCTCTCTCTCTCTCTCTCTCTCTCTCTCTCTCTCTCTCTCTCTCTCTCTCTTTCTCTCTCTCTGGAAGTTCAAACGTTTTTGGTCTTTTTTTTTTCAACACCACGCCATAATCAAATAAAGGCAATTTGACATCAAAACACTCAGCTAACCAACACGTGTAGAAATCAACGTATTTCAGTTAGGTGTAAGGGTGGCTACAAAACACCTTACTTTTTGGTTTATAGCTGTATTAGCTGAAGAGCACCTTTCATCCCAGCTCACTCTGGTATATTCCAGGATATCCTGTACCTCAGCTTGAGGCTGGGCATTCAGAGTCAGATCCAGTTTCTACCGGCTTTTCTCCTAATAAAGCCCCCAGGATTTCCCCCACACTCTGTTCAAAAGGGGCAGTATTGAAGTCTACGTGACCCCCCCCCCCCCCCCAGCTTCATCTCATTTCATCTCACACCTTAATCGTTTCCTACTGTGCTATGGCTCTTTGTGCTGAACATGTAGACCTTTTGTCCCTAATTGTTTCTGACACTGTGCTAAGCCATTGTGCTGAACATGTAGACCTGTTGTCCCTAATTGTTTCTGACACTGTGCTAAGCCATTGTGCTGAACATGTAGACCTGTTGTCCCTAATTGTTTCTGACACTGTGCTAAGCCATTGTGCTGAACATGTAGACCTTTTGTCCCTAATTGTTTCTGTCACTGTGCTATGGCCCATTATTCTGAATATCTAATCCTTCTGTCCCTAATTGTTTCTGACACTGTGCTATGCCATTGTTCTGAACATGTAGACCTTTTGTCCCTATTGTTTCTGACACTGTGTTATGGTCCATCGTGCTGATTATATAGACCTTTTCTCCCTAATTGTTTCCAATTGTGGTTAGTCTCATTGTGCTGGACACTCAGACGACATGTCCACTGACAGAACTAACACTTCATTGGCTTTCAGTCACGATGCTTCTCTGGGCGGGGAAGAGGTGGATCATCTTGTGTGGCTGGAAATCTTGTGGTTCGGGTTTGATTTTGTTTGTCTCGTCATGTGTCCCTCTGTTTTCTCCTCTCTTTCCGCTTTCTAGAATTATTCTTCGTCTGCTGATTGGTCAGACGTATACATGTGGAGGACGAAAAAAACGCGCGCGCCCCCCAGTTCAAGCCAAAACCCAGTGCCAGACGGATGCGTGAAAGTTGTTTTCCAAGTGACTATCTTGCGTGAATAATTTCCTTGGACCTTCATAATTCCTTTCAGGTCGGTAATACATGTCATGATCACAGTAGAATCATTAGATTCTAACAATCTAAGAAATCACTTTTCCAAAGTTTATCCTATTAGACTGGTCTGCTTTCTGATCGACACTGGTAGTCTTGATCCTTTGTGCTCGGCTCTTTCAGAAGTTGAACTTTTGAGCACACATCGGCGACTCTTTCAGTAGCCATGTCCGAGGGTCTTTCAGAACCCACGGACAGCAGCGGGCCCACAACAGTCCCAGATTAAAGAGCTAGATGCCAGCTGGAACAAAAAAAAATTCGAGACCCTAGTGGGACTACTTAGGCCTAAGGGGAAAGTTCCAGACAAAGACGGCGCCGCAGACCCCGCCAAATTTGCCTGAGTTTCTGGAGACGATTTAGAGTCAGAACAGGAACACAACAGTGATAATTTGGAGCTGAGAGAAGATGGGGAATTGGAAGAATTAGAGGAAAAAGAGGCACAGCTTTTCGCGTCGCAGAATAAAAAAGCTGACCAGTCAAAGACAAATCTGACCTGCTGAAAAAAAATAACCGCTGAACTGGCCGGTACGGACGAACCTGTAAGCGAAGAAGTGAGAAAGGAACTGGCAGAAATTGTTAATGCTCGGTTCACGAACAAACTTAGCCCAGATCTGCAGAAGAAGAAATCTGAAGCCTACAACAGACCGGCAAATTGTCACAAATTGATCGTCCCGACAGTAAATAACGAAATATTGTCAAAATTACTGTCTGAGGTCATTAAAAACGACCTGAAAATGCAACAATTCAGAGAGCGGTCATCAAGGCGGCGGCTGCGTGCGTGCGTGCCGCGAACGGATTACTTGATAGACTGGCGGCTTGCCCAGTTCAGAGGCCAATTCTGAAGCCGTTCAGCATTGCACCAATGTGGTAGTTATTGTGGGTCACGTTTCGCGCGAGATTTCGTTGCGCAGACGCAGTGGCATCAGACCACATGTAAACAAGCAGTTTTCGCGGATCAGTGATAAATCGGTCCCGATCACAGACCAGGAGAATTGTCCATGACACTGAAAGACGCGCGTGAGACCGACCACATCAGCTCCAGTGTAGGGCATGAGTATGGATACCACGGAAATGCCCGCTACTATCGTGGACAAGCGGGCGGTTCTTACTACTCTGAGTCGGGTCGTGCACGTGGTCAATTTTTAGTCCAAAGGAACAGACCAAACAAAGACAGCATTGGTTCCAGCAGAAACGGGGACATTAGAATCCCGGCTCCCGATAGAAGACGTGAGCTTAGTTCCATATTTAAAACATCAGAAACATGAGTTTACTGCTGGGAGATTAAGACAGTTTGAAGATGCATGGTCTAAAATCACTTCAGACCCAGAGATTTTAAGCATGATAGCAGGGGTTAAGGTTGAATTTGACTGTCCTTTAGACCAGTTACGCGGGTTATCCTGCACAAAAACAAATGTCACAAATCAGAAAGAGTGGAAGGTCATTGATTCAGAAGTTCAAAAGTTGAGAGCTGAGAAAGTAATTTCCCCTTGTGAACATTGCCCTGGTGAAGTTATTTCTCCAGTTTTTACCAGGGAAAAGAAAGATGGATCTTATCGCATGCTTTTAAATCTAAAAAGACTCAATTTAGAAGTCAGCTATCATCATTTCAAAACGGATACTCTGAACACAGCCCTGACTTTGATAACTCAAGGATGCTTTATGGCCTCAATTGATCTGAAGGATGCCTATTATAGTGTAGAAATCCATGAACAGCGCAAGAAACTACTCAGATTTCAATGGAGAGATCAACTCAATGAATTCAATGTTTTACCCAATGGCCTATCATCAGCTCCTCGTTTGTTCACAAAGCTGTTGAAACCTGTTATGTCTATGCCTCCCTTAGAATGAAAGGTCATGCATATACGGGGTCATGCATTTACGGGGTTTGGGGATGATTCTCTGTTGACTGGACTCACAAAGAGCGACTGCTTGAGGAATGTTACAGACACCACTGATTTGTTTCAAAAGTTAGGATTTATCATTCATCCAACCAAGTCGGTT
Organism: Conus canariensis; assembly: GCA_033310375.1. Classification (NCBI taxonomy): domain Eukaryota; kingdom Metazoa; phylum Mollusca; class Gastropoda; order Neogastropoda; family Conidae; genus Conus; species Conus canariensis. The sequence continues at coordinate 68,131,727 of CM065729.1, forward strand.
ATTCGGCCCACAACAAGGATTCAATACCTTGGAGTCATCACAGATTCTGTATCCATGAAAGTCACTCTTAGCACTGAAAGGGCTGTCAGCATACTGTCTAGATGTCAAAAGCTTCTTGATGAGCAAAGTCACACAATCCATGAGGTTGCTCAAGTTATAGGAAAAATCGTTGCTAGCTTTGCTGCTGTCAAGGATGGACCTCTCTATTACAGACAGCTTGAGAAAGACAAAAAAATAGCTTTGAAGAGGAGCAGAGGTGACTTTGACCAACTCATGCAATTGTCTGAAGAGAGTAAGGAGGAACTTAAATGGTGGATTGTCAATGTGTCTGATACAGAGAATGACATTTGCAGTACTGAACCAGATATAGTTGTCACCAATGATGCTAGTGGCACAGGCTGGGGGTGTGAGTGTGAAGATACAGCTTCACATGGACATTGGTTGCCGCATGAAAGGGTCTTTCACATTGATTACTTGGAATTGAAAGCTGTTTTACTTGCTTTGCAGTCATTTCAGGGAAAGCTGGAAAAAAACGTGTCTGGGTAATGATAGACAATACAACAGCAGTCAGGTGTATCAATCGCATTGGAACAGGTCATTTAGATGCTTGTGATGACATCACATTTACAATTCGGTCATGGTGCATTTCTAAGAATATCTGGATCAGTGTAGCGCACATTCCAGGGAAGTAGAACAGCACAGCTGACAAGGAGTCCAGGCGTTACTGATGCTTAATGGAAACTTGAGCAGGCTCTGCAGTCGGCCTTCCAACAGCTCAGGGCTTCTCCAGATATTGACCTCTTTGCTTCCAAGTTGAACTTTCAAATGCGGCGATACATTTCATACAGGCCAGATCCAGAAGCTGAAGCAATTGATGCTTTTTCCATCTCTTGGGAGCATTTACAGTGGTATGCATTTCCACCTTTCAGCATCATAGGACGGGTGCTGCAGAAGATCCGGAGAGACCATGCAGAGGGGATAATTGTGGTACCCTACTGGCCGACGCAACCGTGGTTCGCCGTGCTTCAACATCTTCTCTGCTGCCCTCCAGTAGAACTCTCGCCACCTTCTTCACCTACCCAGCGACTTCAGAGCAGTCTATCTTCTCATTCAGAAACGTCGGATAAACCTGCTTGTCTGCAAGATCTTGGCAAAAATTTTCTTAACATCTGGTTTATCAAGAAATTCAGTTGCTCTAATCATGGATTCATGGAGACCCAGCACCCATAAGTCCAACAACACCTACATTCAAGAATGGCAGAAACTTGTAAGCAGAAATAAAATCAATACTTGGACTCATGTGCATGTGGTAAATGTTTGGCAGAACTGTATGCTGCAGGTGTTAGCAAAAGTACAATTAACCTTGCTGGGAGTGCGGTTTCAGCATACGTCTGTCCTGATAACGCAGAAACAATAAGTCAACATCCTGTAGTCTGTAAAATTGTCAAACTTGTGTTCAACGATAGACCACCCTTCCCAAAGTACTGTGACACATGGGATGTAGATACAGTAATTGATATGCTAGCACAGTGGCCAGATGCAGAACAGCTCAGGTCTCTGAAACTCACATTCAGAACACTTATGTTACTTGCTTTAGTCTCTGGTCAGAGAGGACAGACTCTCCATAGTCGTACTGTTGATGATGTAAAAATCCATGAGTCTAAATGTGTGCTTGTATATAGTTCTCTTTTAAAACAACCCAACGCAGGGACTCACTTAAAGCTTTTAGTCATACCTTGTTTTGAAAACAAGGGATTGTGTCTGGTTCACCACCTTCGGCAGTATTTGAAAAAGACTGCCCACTTACAAACTGAGAAAGCACTGTTTGTCAGTTGCATAAAGCGTTTTGCACCTGTGAAAAGAGATACTATTTCTCGTTGGATGAAAGATGAGCTGCTTATGGCTGGAATAGACGTATCGAAGTACTCGGCACACAGCACTCGGGCTGCTAGTACTTCTGCAGCATTAAGCAGAGGTGTACCAAGAGAAAGCATCCTTCATGCAGGTGGATGGTCAAACAGGAACATTTTGTCAAGATTCTACCACCGGATCATTAAACAGAATGAAGATGGAAATGGCGGTTCTACAAAGACTAAAAGTTTTTTCCCAGACTGTGCTGGATACATTTGTAGACAAAGGGAAGTAACTCTCATTATGAGCTCATTGCCTTTCAGAGCCTGACGTGTTAAGGAACAACATGTGATCCCCGACGCTAAAACATCCACATGTAAACGTCTGACCAATTAGCAGACGAGGAATAATTTGAAAATTAAACGAGACTTACCTGGAAGCTGAAGCTTAATGGAGATTATTTCGAGGATGCTGTTGGGTAGAGGTATACATGTGCCCACCCATCAGCAACTCGAGGTACTTCCATTGAACCCTTCCTTCCGAGTTTGGTCTCGGGGATCACACGTAGCTGAAGTCTGTGGCGCCCGCGAGGATTCGTCCTCCACATGTATACCTCTACCCGACTGCATCCTCGAAATAATATCAATGAAACTTCAACTTCCAGGTAAGTCTCGTTTATTTTCAAATTATGTTTTAATCAAATATTTCTTTTTCCAGTGAGACTCATGTTATTTTTGTTTCTCCATCTTCATATCCCTTATATCTCATACGTACACACACATTGACCTCCCCCATCCTTTTCCACATACACACGTGCACACATGTACATATGTACATGCATGAACGCGCATGCGCGTGCGCGCGCGCGTACACACACACACACACACACACACACACACACACACACACACACACACACACACATATGCATCCAATACCCGACCAGCACTTTGGAATAACGTGCGGGCTTATCATTTCCAAAGTCTGGTCCATAAAACTCTCTCATCAAATCTTTTCCTCTCAGTTATTCATCTATCAGTTTCATTAATTCACCCGTGGCTTAGCAGACGTAGCAGACTGGTGACGTAGCAGACTGGTGACGTAGCAGACTGGTGACGTAGCAGACTAGTGATTTAGCAGACTGGTGACTTAGCAGACCGGTGACTTAACAGACTGGTGACGTAGCAGACTGGTGACTTAGCAGACTTAGCAGACTGGTGACTTAGCAGATGGTGACTTAGCAGACTGGAGACGTAACAGACTGGAGACTTAACAGACTGGAGACTCAGCAGACTTAGCAGACTGGTGACTTAGCAGATGGTGACTTAACAGACTGGAGACTTAACATACTGGAGACTTAGCAGACTGGAGACTTAGCAGACTGGTGACTTAGCAGACTGGTGACAAGGAGACTTAGCAGACTGGGAACACAGCAGACTGATGACTTAGCAGACTAGTGACGTAGCAGACTGGTGACGTAGCAGACTTAGCAGACTGGTGACTTAGCAGACTGGAGGCTTAGCAGACTGGTGATTTAGCAGACTGATGACTTAGCAGACTAGTGACATAGCAGATTGGTGACTTAGCAGGCTTAGCAGACTGGTGATTTAGCAGACTTTGCAGGCTGGAGACTTAGCAGATGGGTGACTTAGCAGACGTGGTGCTTGGTGAATGGATCAGTCTGAATGCAGTGCCACCTCCGTGATGAAACTCCAACTGAAACCCTCTCTGCTGCGCGCAATGTGGAGAGTGGAAGGGAGCAGTCACGTGACCAGAGAAATCCTCGTCCCCTGAGACACAGACACATCCACCCCCTCACACAGAGGGTGGGTGATGGTGGCGGTTTGATGGGGGAGAGGAGAGGACAGGAGTGCAGGTGGCGAGGAAATGGGGCCCAGTGGGAATCCCACTCGTCTTGGAAACGAGAAAACTCGGATCCATCGTTCCAGTCTCCGAAGAGTCTGTTTTCTGATTCTGTGCAATGCGGTGCACGCGCTGTTTTCTGATAGTGTGCAATGCAGAGCACACGCTGTTTTCTGATAGTGTGCAATGCAGAGCAAACGCTGTGGTCTGATAGTGTGCAATGCAGAGCACACGCTGTTTTCTGATAGTGTGCAGTGCAGAGCAAACACTGTTTTCTGATAGTGTGCAATGCAGAGCACATGTTGTTTTCTTATAGCGTGCAATGCGGAGCACAAGCTATTTTCTGATTCTGTGCAATGCAGAGCACACGCTGTTTTCTGATAGTGTGCAATCAATGGCACTGGCTGTTTTCTGATTGTGTAATCAATGGCATAGCCTGTTTTCTGATAGTGTGCAAGCAATGGCACAGGCTGTTTTCTGATAGTGTGCAATCAATGGCACTGGCTGTTTTCTGATTGTGTAATCAATGGCATAGCCTGTTTTCTGATAGTGTGCAAGCAATGGCACAGGCTGTTTTCTGATAGTGTGCAAGCAATGGCACAGGCTGTTTTCTGATAGTGTGCAATCAATGGCACAGACTGTTTCCTGATAGTGTGCAAGCAATGGCACTGGCTGTTTTCTGATAGTGTGCAAGCAATGGCACAGGCTGTTTTCTGATAGTGTGCAATCAATGGCACAGGCTGTTTCCTGATAGTGTGCAATCAATGGCACTGGCTGTTTTCTGATAGTGTGCAAGCAATGGCACAGGCTGTTTTCTGATAGTGTGCAATCAATGGCACAGACTGTTTCCTGATAGTGTGCAAGCAATGGCACTGGCTGTTTTCTGATAGTGTGCAAGCAATGGCACAGGCTGTTTTCTGATAATGTGCAAGCAATGGCACAGGCTGTTTTCTGATAGTGTGCAGTCAATGGCACAGGCTGTTTTCTCAAAGTGTGCAAGCCATAGCAAAGAACAAAGAAGCCTTTGCGTACTGCTTTCATACATATATGCATTGCTTCTATCCGTAACTTTTCAAAGTTGTCCTTTGCGCAGTCCTTTGAGACATACATACATGGCTTCTATCAATAACCTTTCAAAGTTGCCCTTTGCGGATTCCTTTAATACCTTCTATCCATAACTTTTCAAAGTTGCCCTCTTCATAGTGCTTAACAGATGTTTGTATTGCTTTTATCAACAACTTATAAAAGTTGCCCTTTTTACACTGCTTTAATACATATATTTATTGCTTCTATCCATAAGTTTTTAAAGTTACCCTTTTCATAAAGCTTGAATACAAATATTTTCTGCTTCTATCCATAACATTTCAAAGTTGCCCTTTTCTTAGTGCTTTAATACATATTGCTTCTGTCGAGAACTTTTCAAAGCTGCCATTTTCGTTGTGCATTTATTGCTTTTATCTGTAGCTTTTTAAAATAACCCTTTTCATAGTGCTTTGATAGATGTATTTATGGCTTCTATTCATAACTTTTCAAAGTTGCCCTTTACATCCTGTTTTAATACATACATTTATTGCTTCTATCCATGATGTTTCAAAGTTGCCCTTTTCATAGTGCTTCAATACATACATATTATTGCTTCTATCCAAAACGTTTCAAAATTGTCCTTTCAAGCAACAAAACAAGAAAACTCATCATAACACAACACAGAACACTACAAAACTGGAACGTAATAAACCAAAAGAGAATGCAGCACAGTAAAATAAATTGCAATACTTGACAGTAATGCTGTAAAACATAGTACAGGGAAATACAAATGCATCGCCGTATATACGACAATGCACTGTGATGGAGTAAAACAGAATGCAACACAGCAATACAATAATGCAAAAGACACTGCAATTGATAAAAAAAGATCATGCTGCAGTAGATCCAGCGCATTGCTAAACATTCCTCTATGTCACTGTATCAGTAAAATATTACGTGAACATGTATCGAGGAAAAGAAAGAATAACAATTTTGTAATCCTTTTACCGTGAATTAAAAAAAAATTATTATGTTTAATCGAGCTCACTTCTCAACTTTTCAAATTGAATTCACATATTCTGCGTGGACACTGATCCAAACGTTTGCTGGCAAGTATGTAGCTTCCATTTCTTCTTCTTCTTCTTCTTCTTCTTCTTCTTCTTCTTCTTCTTCTTCTCCTCCTCCTCTTTTTCTTCTTCTCTTCTTCTTCTTCTTTTTCTTCTTTTTCTTCTTCTTCTTCTTCTTCTTCTTCTTCTTCTTCTTCTTCTTCTTCTTCTCTTCTTCTTCTTCTTCTTCTAAAATAGATTTGGTCCACTTTCCCACAGATAAAAAGAGAAAGTTCTTTCTCTCATGGAGTTTTAACTACCGCAGAATTCCACCCCAGCCCCCGCACACCCATCCCTATCCCCGTCCCTATGTACCCCACAGCCTCCCAACCCTCCCTCCTTCCCCCAGGGGCGGCCAGACCGCAGGCTGACCTTTTCCCGCCTTGATGTGGAGTCCTTGTTCTCCCTTTAATAGCACCACCTCTTGTTTCATCATTAGACTCCACCACCCCCCTTCCCCTCCCAACACC
>CM065729.1:68148039-68153039 GCA_033310375.1 Conus canariensis
CACGGCCTTTCCACATCCACGTTCTTTCCAAATCCACGGCCTTTCCACACCCTCGTTCTTTCCACATCCACGTTCTTTCCACATCCACGGCCTTTCCACATTCACGTTCTTTCTACATCCACGTCCTGTCTTCATCCACATACTTCGGTCAACTACAGTGGCCGGTGTCGGCAAAGTGATCGGGCGTGAGATAGAAAGGTTCATTACTTCCAGTCCTTCACGCTGTCTAGTGGTGGTGCCAGATGGTAATATTCTCAGTCATGGGCAACACGGCAGAGGAGCTGTCATCAGTCCAGCCTTAAACGTTGTCCAGTGGTGGTGCCACATGTCAACTATGGACATGTTCTCCTCCACCATCTGATCTGTGGCTGGAGAGCTGCTCTCCCCATCACCACCATCGCCACATGTCTACGTCGGTGATGTATCATTTTCAACATCCCAACCCCACCATCTATCATTTTCCAAAAGCATGTTATCTATGAGTGGTAATTAACTCTTTTACGTACACCCAGGAGTCTTGTCGTGCTGGCGTTCGTTAAGGGACCATCATAAATCTGTTCAAAGGAGCGTTCAGTCATGTACGTCCCTCTCCTCCCTCTCCCACTCTATCAAGCTTCCTCCCGTTTTGCTTTGGTGAAAGAGAGCGAGGTGGCACTGGGCGGGCTGCAGGGTGCTGAGTGGTTCACTGACGCGAAGGAAGGCGCTACACCCTAAGCAGAACCGGAATCATGTTTCTGTATGTGCCAGTGGCTACACGCTCTCTAAGCTGCTTGTAAAAGAATGCTTCACAAGACCGAACACCGTCGACACGCCTGTCTGTCCGCCTATTTCTTCACCTAGTTTTAGTTATCCGTCTGTCCACCTATGTGTTGGTTTTTCCCCCCAAAACATTTCCACATTTGTTACCTATCATCTGTCTCTGTCTATTTATCTGTCTGTATGTCATTCCTTGTCGTAAAACCTCATCATCATAACATAACTATTTCGTCATGTGAAAGTTAGGCTGTTTCCCTGAGGTGAGGACATGTCCACGGTACAAGCCACCATATTCTTCCCTCTTACCTTTCTATCGGCCTGTTTCTGCTGTCCTACCGGCCTGTTTCTGCTGACTTACCGGCCTGTTTCTGCTGTCCTACCGGCCTGTTTCTGCTGACTTACCGGCCTGTTTCTGCTGACCTGCCGGCCTGTTTCTGCTGACCTGCCGGCCTGTTTCTACTGACCTACCGGCCTGTTTCTGCTGACCTACCGGCCTGTTTCTGCTGACCTACCGGCCTGCTTCTGCTGACTTACCGGCCTGTTTCTGCTGATCTACCGGCCTGTTTCTGCTCACTTACCGGCCTGTTTCTACTGACCTACCGGCCTGTTTCTGCTGACCTACCAAAGTAGAGGTTTTATTCTGTCACGTGACAGCTCCCTTGTTGTCGTGGGATCTGTTACGTGCGCCATAGGCATGCTGCACTTGGGAGCAGGTGTATTGTCTCATGGTCTGAAAGACTAGGACTCATACCACTGTAGGTCTAAGAGGAAAGAGGAGACATGCCTGTCCTGTGCGACACTTGAATGACGCATTCTGGGATTCTCTCGTTTCCTAAGCAAGTGTCTTGTTGGTGTAGCCGACCTTTCACTCATCCGTTCTCTCTCTCTCTCTCTCTCTCTCTCTCTCTCTCTCTCTCTCTCTCTCTCTCTGTGTGTGTGTGTGTGTGTGTGTGTGTGTGTGTGTGTGTGTGTGTGTGTGTGTGTGTGTGTGTGATCGGTCTATCTGGTTTTTCCTGATACCCATGTGTCTGCTTGTTGTCCTGTGTGTCTGTGGACTGGTCAGTGTGTCTACTGTTGTCAGCTGACTAGGTCCACCTCTCGCTGTCCTCCTCTTAGCGTGCGCTAAGGGAAGTAGTTCGATTCTGTACAGGAATGTGTGATGTAAAACACTCAGGACACGCTGAAGCATCACACCCATTGGTTTCAGTGATGTTGTTTGTGTCACTCTCATTCTTTTAATGATCGTTGTAGTCCTGTAGTAGTCATTGGCATCTTCGTTGCCATGACGATGACATCACCATAACCGTCACAACCATCGTCATTCTCACTACCATGATAAAATTATCATCATCATCATCATCATCATCATCATCAGCAGCAGCAGCAGCAGCAGCAGCAGCAGCAGCAGCAGCAGCATTATCATCATCATCATCATCATCATCATCATCATCATCATCATCATCATCATCATCGTCGTCGTCGTCGTCGTCGTCGTCGTCCTCAGTTTCATGAAAGATTAATCATTAAGTACAAAACATCCGAGGCACGGGCGATCATGAACATAATGTCAGACAAACATTTCGTCGTTATGAAAACTGATTCAACAAATAGTGACGTGGAAATAAAAGACAAGAAAAGAAGGGATGGGGAGGGAGGCGGAAGAAGAGGCGATGTGAGAGGTGCTAAAGCGTGACTGTTAAGCCGTACACTTACAACACATGTGACTGTTAAAACCCTACACTTACAATACATGTGACTGTTACAACCTTACCCTATGACTGTTAAAACCTTACCCTACAACACATGTGACTGTTAAAACCTTACCCTACAACACATGTGACTGTTAACATCCTACGCTCACAACACATGTGACTGTTAACACTCTACCCTTACACACATATGGCTGTTAAAACTCTATACTTACAACATATGTGACTGTTAAAACCCTACTCTTACAACACATGTGACTGTTAAAACCCTACTCTTACAACACATGTCACTGTTAAAACCCTACACTTACAACACATTTGACTGTTAAAACCCTACACTTACAACACATGTGACTGTTAAAACCCTACACTCACAACACATGTGACTGTTAAAGCTACACTTACACACATGTGACTGTTAAAACCCTACGCTTAAAACACATGTGACTGTTAAAATCCTACTCTTACAACGTATGTGACTGTTAAAACCCTACGCTTAAAACAAATGTGACTTAAAGCTACACCTACAACACATGTGACTGTTAAAACCCTACGCTTAAAACACATGTGACTGTTTAAAACCCTACTCTTTCAACACATGTGACTGTTAAAATCCTACTCTTACAACATATGTGACTGTTTAAGCTACACTTACAACACATGTGACTGTTAAAACCCTACGCTTAAAACACAGGTGACGGTTAAAATCCTACGCTCACAACGTATGTGACTGTTCAAACCCTACACTTACAACACATATGATTATTAAAACCCTACGCTTAAAACATGTGTTAAAACATATGTGACTGTTAAACCCTACGCTTAAAACATATGTGACTGTTAAAGCTACACTTACAACACATGTGACTGCTAAAACCCTACGCTTAAAACACATGTGACTGTTAAAACCCTACGCTTAAAACACATGTGACTTTTAAAACCCTACTCTTACAACGTATGTGACTGTTAAAGCTACACTTACAACAATGTGAATGTTAAAACCCTAGGCTTAAAACACATGTGACTGTTAAAATCCTACTCTTAAAACGTACGTGACTGTTAAAACCCTACACTCACAACACATGTGACTATTATAACCCTACACTTACAAAAAAACACACCATACGTGACTGTTAAAACCCACACGTACCGCACACCCACAAATTATGACTCCTGACAGTGCAACAGACGACTGGGCAGATCACACACACACACACACACACACACACACACACACACACACACACACACACACACACGCACACACACACAGAGGCAAAGGGGGAGGGCGGGAGGAAGGGGGAGGGGGTCAAGCCTAACCTTTCTTGCAGCAGGATGGCGCGGAGGACTTTACTCCGTGGACTCTCCCTCCTGTCCGACAGACGGCCTCGGGTCAGCAGAGTCAGCATGGACAGCAGGAGCTGGAACACACAACAACCAGTGGTGACTTTAACGTCGTGATAGAGCAGCACCGCTCACCGCTCACCGCTCCCCACCCCCCCACAACACACAGCCACCAATGGTGACTTTAACGTCTGGTTAGAGCAGCACAGCTCCCCCACTTAACACACAGCCACCAATGGTGACTTTGACGTCCTGTAAGGGCAGACGGCTCCCCCCCCCCTCCCCCCAATACACAAGCCAGCAATGGTGCTTTTAACGTCCTGTGGGGACACGCTGCTCCCTTCCCCCTCCCTACCTCTCCAATGCTGAGGGTAACAAAGTTAACAAGCAGTTCTGTACTCTATAGTAGGCCGTGGAAGGTAACAAAGTTAACAAGCAGTTCTATACTCTATAGTAGGCCGTGGAAGGTAGAGTTAATTAACAAGCAGTTCTGTACTCTATAGTAGGCCGTGGAAGGTAAAGTTAATTATCAAGCAGTTCTGTACTCTATAGTAGGCCGTGGAAGCTGTCAACGCAAAGAGGGTCACCGTGTCATGTGCACCATATCGGGGTCACCATGTCATGGTCATCGTGTCAGGGTCACCGTGTCAGGGTCATCGTGTCAGGGTCATCGTGTCAGGGTCATCGTGTCAGGGACGGCAACCGACCCCAATTCCTCCGCCGTCTTGACGTTCCTGAGCTGAGGGAGGTGCCTGTGCAGGTGAAATGAGGGGGGGGGGGGGGGGGGTCAGAGGGTGTTCAAGCTGTACAACCTCCACACCACCTGCCCTTAGGTTTGACATCATGATCGTCAGCTTTGACGGCGAATGTTCTGACCACTTGACTGCGCACATCCCTCCGAGGTTCAAATTAATGTGCTATTAGTGCAAACTTCCACCCGCACCCTCATCCCCAAGATAGTGAAATTAACGTGCTTAAGTGCCCCCTCCTTCCTCGTCACTCCCCTCACCCCAAATACCGAGATTAACGTGATTATAGGCCCCCTTCCCTTCCCCATCAATTCCCTCACCATAGATGGTGAGATTAACTCCTTAAGCCCCCCCCCCCCCACCTCCCTTATCAGATCAATGTGACGAAGCACCATTTCACACCCCCCCCCCCCCATCACCCGTTTCTTTAGTCTAGGCTGGT
>CM065729.1:68160539-68168039 GCA_033310375.1 Conus canariensis
GGTCAAAGGATGATAGTGCATGGTAGTCACCAATGTATGAATGGGTCAAAGGATGACAGTAGTCACCACTGTATGACTGGGTCAAAAGATGACAGTAGTCATCACTGTATGGGTCAAAGGATGACAGTGCATGGTAGTCACCAATGTATGAATGGGTCAAATGATGACAGTAGTCACCACTGTATGACTGGGTCAAAGGATGACAGTAGTCACCACTGTATGACTGGGTCAAGGGATGGCAGTGCATAGTAGTCACCACTGTATGACTGGGTCAAAGGATGACAATACATTAGTCACCACTGTATGACTGGGTCAAAGGATGACAATACATTAGTCACCACTGTATGACTGGGTCAAAGGATGACAATGCATTAGTCACCACTGTATGACTGGGTCAAAGGATGACAGTGCATTAGTCACCACTGTATGACTGGGTCAAAAGATGACAGTGCATTAGTCACCACTGTATGACTGGGTCAAAAGATGACAGTGCATAGTATCACCACTGTATGACTGGGTCAAAGGATGACTGTGCATTAGTCACCACTGTATGACTGGGTCAAAAGATTACAGTGCATAGTAGTCACCACTGTATGACTGGGTCAAAGGATGACAGTGCATTAGTCACCACTGTATGACTGGGTCAAAGGATGACAGTGCATAGTAGTCACCACTGTATGGCTGGGTCAAAGGATGACAGTGCATAGTAGTCACCACTGTATGACTGGGTCAAAGGATGACAGTGAATGGTAGTCACCACTGTATGACTGGGTCAAAGGATGACAGTGCATAGTAGTCAGCACTGTATGACTGGGTCAAAGGATGACAGTACATAGTAGTCACCACTGTATGACTGGGTCAAAGGATGACAGTGAATGGTAGTCACCACTGTATGACTGGGTCAAAGGATGACAGTGGCCACCACTGTATGACTGGGTCAAAGGATGACAGTGGCCACCACTGTATGACTGGGTCAAAGGATGACAGTAGTCACCACTGTATGACTGGTCAAAGGATGACAATGCATGGTAGTCATCACTGTATGACTGGGTCAAAGGATGACAGTAGTCACCACTGTATGACTGGGTCAAAGGATGACAGTAGTCACCACTATATGACTGGGTCAAAGTCAGCACCGTATGACTGGGTGAAAGTCAGCACTGTATGACTGGGTCAAAGGATGACAGTGCATGGTAGTCACCACTGTATGACTGGGTCAAAGGATGGCAGTGCATTAGTCAGCACTGTATGTCTGGCTCAAAGGATGACAGTAGTCACCACTATATTACTGGGTGAAAGTCAGCACTGTATGACTGGGTCAAAGGATGACAGTGCATGGTAGTCACCACTGTATGACTGGGTCAAAGGATGACAGTGCATGGTAGTCAGCACTGTATGACTGGGTCAAAGGATGACAGTAGTCACCACTGTATGGCTGAGTCAAAGAATGACAATCCCTGCCAGTTTTTCAGTTGGACCTCGTCACCACTGTAGGCACCGGCTCGTCCCCCGTCGCCAATGGACAGCCATCTCTCGGCCTTGCTCTTCAAAGTAACCTTGACAAGGACACCGCCAATTCCTTCATACCGACATTTTGAGCACGACAGTGTCTGCATGGTCTCGCTAGCATGATGACCTGTGAACCTCAGCGCCGAGTGAGTCATCTTCCCTTGCCATTCTGCCCTGTTGGATGGACCAGACTTTCGCTCGGACCTCTGGCAGGCTGAACTCCACAGTCCCCTGCACCACTTCTCTTCCGGGCTCATTCACATTCAGATTGAACTCGTTTATATCGCGGCTGTGCTGTAAGTGTGAAACCCGAGGAGAGAAGGCCGATTGTATGAGGAGAGAGAGAGAGAGAGAGAGAGAGAGAGAGAGAGAGAGAGAGAGAGAGAGAAGAGAGAAGAAAGAAGAAAGAACAGAACCATCAGGGGGCCAGGGAACGTGTGTCTGGTCACCGTCCAAGCTGTTAGTCAAACGCTTTGGCGGAGTCTCAGTTTTGGACATTTTGCATTTTTTTGGTCATTATTTTTTAGGATAAGCACAGATATCGGCATTGCTACGGTACTACTTTACCTTCATCTCTTTTGTGATACTGATTAAATTGTTCGCAAGTTGCTTATGGCAACAACAATAGCATCAAGGAGCATGAGGACTGGCAGGTGCTGCTGCTGTTTTGAAGATGTTGAAGACGTAGGGGGAGAACCGTGAGCAGAATGAGGAATGGCTGGCAGTACCCTGCACTGTCCATAAAGATGACATCAACATGAATTGTCCACACATGTGACGTCACCATCTATTGTCAACACTGGTGACGTCACAATAAATTTGTCCAAAAAGGTGACGTCAACGTCAGCATGAATTATCCACCAAATGTGAAATCAGTATGAATTGTCCAGACTCGTGACGTCAGCATGAATTGTCTGCACATATGACGTCAGTTTGAATTGTCTACACAGATCACGTCAGCATGAAATCTCTAAGCAAGTGGCATCAGCATGAATTGTCCACACTGGTGACGTCACCATGAATTGTTAACACAGGTGACCTCAACATGAATTGCCTACATATGTGACGTCAACATGAATCGTTCACACAAGTGACGTCGACATGAATTGTCTACATATTTGACGTGAATATGATTGTCCACACAGGTGACGGCAACATGAATTGTCCACACAGGTGACGTCAACATGAATTGTCCACACAGGTGACGTCAACATGAATTGTCCACACTGGTGAGTCAACATAAACTGTCCACGCAAGTGACGTCAACATGAATTGTTCACACAGGTGACGTCAATATGGATTACCCACACAGGCAACGTCATCATGAATTGTCCAGACAGGTGACGTCAATATGAATTGTCCACACAGGTGAGGCGACGTCAACATGAATTGTTCACAAAGGTAACATCAACATGAATTCGTTCTTTGCCAACTCCCAGACATCTCTCACACCATTCAGTATCTCTCCCCTTATTCATCCACCCTCGCCATCCCCTCCCTTTCTCTGTGCTTCATGTTGACAGTAACATGGCTAAACTAGCCCTTTCATTTCCATCTGATGGGGCTGAGAAGTGTTGTGGCCTGTGATGTGTACAGTCTATGTGACAGAAGTGTTGTGGTCTGTGATGTGTACAGTCTATGTGACAGAAGTGTTGTGGTCTGTGATGTGTACAGTCTATGTGACAGAAGTGTTGTGGCCTGTGATGTGTACAGTCTATGTGACAGAAGTGTTGTGGCCTGTGATGTGTACAGTCTATGTGACAGAAGTGTTTGTGGTCTGTGATGTGTACAGTCTATGTGACAGAAGTGTTGTGGTCTGTGATGTGTACAGTCTATGTGACAGAAGTGTTGTGGTCTGTGATGTGTACAGTCTATGTGACAGAAGTGTTGTGGCCTGTGATGTGTACAGTCTATGTGACAGAAGTGTTGTGGCCTGTGATGTGTACAGTCTATGTGACAGAAGTGTTGTGGTCTGTGATGTGTACAGTCTATGTGACAGAAGTGTTGTGGTCTGTGATGTGTACAGTCTATGTGACAGAAGTGTTGTGGTCTGTGATGTGTACAGTCTATGTGACAGAAGTGTTGTGGTCTGTGATGTGTACAGTCTATGTGACAGAAGTGTTGTGGTCTGTGATGTGTACAGTCTATGTGACAGAAGTGTTGTAGTCTGTGATGTGTATAGTCTATATGACAGAAGTGTTGTAGTCTGTGCTGTGTACAGTCTATGTGACAGAAGTCTTGTGGTGTAAAGTGTTGTGGTCTGTGCTGTGTACAGTGTTGTGGTCTGTGCTGTGTTCAGTGTTGTGGTCTGTGCTGTGTACAGTGTTGTGGTCTGTGCTGTGTTCAGTGTTGTGGTCTGTGCTGTGTTGTGGTCTGTGCTGTGTACAGTGTTGTGGTCTGTGCTGTGTTCAGTGTTGTGGTCTGTGCTGTGTACAGTGTTGTGGTCTGTGCCGTGTACAGTGTTGTGGTCTGTGCTGTGTACAGTGTTGTGGTCTGTGCAGTGTACAGTGTTGTGGTCTGTGCTGTGTTCAGTGTTGTGGTCTGTGCTGTGTACAGTGTTGTGGTCTGTGCTGTGTACAGTGTTGTGGTCTGTGCCGTGTACAGTGTTGTGGTCTGTGCTGTGTACAGTGTTGTGGTCTGTGCAGTGTACAGTGTTGTGGTCTGTGCTGTGTACAGTGTTGTGGCCTGTGCTATGTGCGGTCCAGCCAGCCGGAGACCTGAGTTGAAAGACGGTCAATCTTATAAGGCAGAGGCAAAGGGAGATGATTCAGTCGGTTAGAAACGTGATTCATAGTCAGATAGCGGAGCAGAGAAGCAGAGATAGCAATATTCTCATTGTCGTACTGAATTGATCTGTCACAGTACATTCATCGTTTCTCGAGACAATCATTTGCCCGTGGAAAACGCGGATTACTTGTTCGAACGCTCGGTTTCTGGTTTCTTGCAACACAGACCAGGACATTCATAGATGGTTACACCATACTATGTGGTTCTAACCATTTGAATATGTAGGAATTTGGTTCGAACCACACAACACACACACACACACACACACACACACACACACACACACACACACATTTCCAACGAAATGCGGTGGATCGTGAGCAGTGTCTCCACACACAGGACTACCTCAGCAAGACATCAATGTCGGAGCTCATCTCCATTTAAAACCGTTGCGAGCAACAATGGCAGCTACAAGGTGTTCAGGTCCAGCACCTCCACGTGCGCCGTCCCCGAGTGACGGGCAGTGTGTTGAGGGGCAGTGTGTTTGGGAGCAATGTGTTGAGGGGCAGTGTGTTGAGAGGCAGTGTGTTGAGAGGCAGTGTGTTGAGGGGCAGTGTGTTGAGAGGCAGTGTGTTGAGGGGCAGTATGTTGAGGGACAGTGTGTTGAGGGGCAGTGTGTTGGGGATTAGTGTGTTGAGAGGCAATGTGTTGAGGAGCAGTGGGGCACTGCCGCCACATATGTCCTCGTCCTGAGCCGCTCTGGTGCCGGTCCTGCCATCCGGTGTCGCTGTGGTGGTCCAGCAATGAGTCATCCTTTATTCCTGCTTCACCCCCACTGTCCGACCATCATCCTCACTGCTGACACTGAACGCTTTGAATAGTGCCAGCGCGCGAAAATGAAAGTGGTGAGGGTAGGGGTGGCGGGTGCCATCGGAACAGATAGGAAGGATGGAGAAGTTGCAACACAGTGATTTAAAAGGATGGTAACCAGGTGGAGGGTGGGGTGTTCGTGGGGTTGAAGTAGGTGTGCTACAAACGGCTGGAGGTGGTCCTTGTGGCAACATTCTCTGGCTGTGTCTGCTTCCGTGAACATATCTATGGTTTTATAGCTTTTTCTTTCTTGTGTGTGTGTGTGTGTGTGTGTGTGTGTGTGTGTGTGTGTGTGTGTGTGTGTGTGTGTATGCGTGCGTGCGTGCGTGCGTGCGTGCGTGCGTGTGTGTGTGTGTGTGTGTGTGTGTGTGTGTGTGTGTGTGTGTGTGTGTGTGTGACATGACAGACACATTGTATCATGAGCACGTAAATGGCGCACACAGTGAAGACCAATCGAAGGACTAGCTATTCAAGGTGCCAGCAACAACAGTGGCGGTACATGATCAGACCAGGTGTCTTTTCTGACTCTTAGCTTTTACACACAACAATGGCATGGTTTGGATGTTCAGTAATATCATCAGTCATACAAACCTAAGCGACCAATATTCACTAGCCATGTCGCAATGACTAACGTCGCGGATTCCGTGCTGCGAAGTCGTGGGTTCAATTTCCACCAAAGCAATATATTCATTGGATTTTTCGGCCCCGACCGACTCCTATCCAGGTCTGAGTTTGCTATGGGATGATTTGGGAAGACTGGCACCGCACAGTCGAGTTTCATCTACTTATTGTATCCGTCACTGACGTGATGCTCAAGTTTCTGACTAACACCGCAGGTGTCTGTGTCTCTCGGACCTTTCTGACGTCAGGATACACAATGAAAATATTCGTAGAGTGCAATCTCAGACCAGATACATCCTCATGATTCTCATACGCACTGACCAGCACAATAAGGCTCAATTAGGTGCCCTTCTTGTTCTTCTCTCAGGATCACTCCAGCGTCGATGTACTCTTCACGTCCATGCCTTGATGACGTCATGTCAAGTGGTCGGTATGGACATGTTCTTTCGGACTGTCGTTGGACGGCGTAATGGCGCCCTCTGGTAGGAGACGCTTGATCGCACTGGTTTCACGACTAAGCGACTATTGTCATCAGTGAGGGGCTTCATAAGTGTTGTCCTATGTGTGATGGACCCCAACAGGTATCACTGAACACCATCCACATGACTCGGCAGCAGTGCAGTGTCTCCTTTGGTGGGCTGCCTCATGGAGACTTGACATTGACATTGCTCCCTGTGGATTGCCGGAGCTGGAGTTGCAAAAAGACCTGTCAGGATGTGGCTGTGGGCCTAGAGCCGGAATGGGTGATGTAGAAATAATGTCAGTGACGTCATACAGGAGATGAGAAAGAAACAATGGAATACTTCCTTTTTCATGGTAATCTTTTCAAGGTCATCCACCATTTTACGTTGGAACAATAACAACCAGAAACTTAGACTTGAATGGATCATACAAACTGACACTAACGTAGCGATAACCATCACCGTGACTCTCAGGACGTTAGTCTTCAATGGATCATACTAACTGACACTAACGTAGCGACAGCCATCATTGTGACTCACAGAACGTTAGCCTTGAATGGATCATACAAACTGACACTAACGCAGCGATAGCAATCAGTAGTGACTTTCAGAACGTTAGTCTTGAATGGATCAAACAAACTGATACTAATGTAGCGATAGCAATCAGTACTGACTCTCAGAACGTTAGTCTTGAATGGATCATACAAACTGACACTAACGTAGCGATAGCAATCAGTACTGACTTTCAGAACGTTAGTCTTGAATGGATCATACAAACTGACACTAACGTAGCGATAGCAATCAGTAGTGACTTTCAGAACGTTAGTCTTGAATGGATCATACAAACTGACACTAACGTAGCGGTAGCAATCAGTAGTGACTCTCAGAACGTTAGTCTTGAATGGATCATACAAACTGACACTAACGTAGCGATAGCAATCAGTACTGACTCTCAGAACGTTAGTCTTGAATGGATCATACAAACTGACACTAACGTAGCGATAGCAATCAGTACTGACTCTCAGAACGTTAGTCTTGAATGGATCATACAAACTGACACTAACGTAGCGATAGCAATCAGTACTGACTCTCAGAACGTTAGTCTTGAATGGATCATACACACTGACACTAACGTAGCGATAGCAATCAGTACTGACTCTCAGAACGTTAGTCTTGAATGGATCATACAAACTGACACTAACGTAGCGATGGCCGCCATTAGTGACTCTCCCGCTCCTTTCTTCCCTTCTTTCCGTTCCCTGGAAGCATTCTGGATTCAGAAAGCCAATGAATCCTGTCAGCTGGGTGGACA
>CM065729.1:68175539-68180539 GCA_033310375.1 Conus canariensis
TGTCACGTCAGGTCACGCACGTCCCTGGGCTACTCCAATCATGCGTGCACAATCCGTGTGCACGCCGATGCGCATGACTTACCCTGTGTACTGTTCAAGTCCCCGACCTGGGCAGTGCCAATCCAAAGGAGATAAAAATAGCCCGACAGACAGACAGAAAGAAAGAAAGGAAGAGGAAAACACAACACGAGTTGCCTGCCTGGTTGGTCACGGGGGACTGACTGAACGGCGGTGCAATCAATAGGACAGATTCCGTCAGACCCGCAAACCTTTCAAGTCCTCCCAAGGGGGCCTAACTCACTCCACCCTCCCCACCCACCCCCTTCCTCCTCCTCCTCCCACACCACTATCTCCTTACAGACTGGTTAGCGAGGGGTGGACGAGAGAGTGGAGGCGAGGGAGGGTGCGTGTGATCTGCGAGAAACCCGATTAAAGGACTTAACGGCCTCACGCACCTGTCTGTGTCCCCGTGTCTGTTGACACTAAAGGACTAACACCTGTCTGTGTCCCTTTGTCTGTTGACACTAAAGGACTAACACCTGTCTGTGTCCCCGTGTCTGTTGACACTAAAGGACTAACACCTGTCTGTGTCCCTTTGTCTGTTGACACTAACGGACTAACACCTGTCTGTGTCCCCATGTCTGTTGACACTAAAGGACTAACACCTGTCTGTATCCCCGTGCCAGTTGACACTAAAGGACTAACACCTGTCTGTGTCCCTGTGTCTGTTCTCACTAAGGACTAACACCTATCTGTGTCCCCATGCCTGTTGACACTAAAGGACTAACACCTGTCTGTGTCCCCATGTCTATTGACACTAAAGGACTAACACCTGTCTGTGTCTCCGTGTCTGTTCACACTAAGGACTAACACCCGTCTCTGTCCTTGTGTCTGTTGACACTAAAGGACTAACACCTGTCTCTGTCCTTGTGTCTGTTGACACTAAAGGACTAACACCTGTCTGTGTCCCCATGTCTGTTCAAACTAAGGACTAACACCTGTCTGTGTCCCCGTGTCTGTTCACACTAAGGACTAACACCTGTCTGTGTCCCCGTGTCTGTTCACACTAAGGTCTAACACCCGTCTCTGTCCTTGTGTCTGTTGACACTAGGGACTAACACATGTCTGTGTCCCCGTGTCTGTTCACACTAAGGACTAACACCCGTCTCTGTCCTTGTGTCTGTTCACACTAAGGACTAACACCTGTATGTGTCTCCGTGTCTGTTGACACTAAAGGACTAACACCTGTCTGTGTCCCCATGTCTATTGACACTAAAGGACTAACACCTTTCTGTGTCCCCGTGTCTGTTCACACTAAGGACTAACACCCGTCTCTGTCCTTGTGTCTGTTGACGCTAAGGACTAACACCTGTATGTGTCTCCGTGTCTGTTGACACTAAAGAACTAACACCTGCCTGTGCCCCCGTGTCTGTTGTCACTAAAGGACTATAACACCTGTCTGTGTCCCTTTGTCTGTTTACACTAAAAACGACTTGCTCTTGACCCTGCACGCATGAACTTCACCCTCCGCAGTCCTACCCTCCAACTACTCTTCCTCCTGCCTCTGCACCCCCCCTCCCCCCCTGCCCTCCCTATCGCCTGCTCTCTCTCTCTCTCTCTCTCTCTCTCTCTCTCTCTTTCTCTCTCTCTATCTCTCTCTCTCTCTCCTCCATGTGCCTCTGACCCAATTTCATCCGATCCTGTAAGGCCCTCATCTCATGACAGTCTGTACGGAGGGAAGTTCTGCAACCCAGGTACCATCATCACTGGAGTCATAGAGAACAGACACTCTGTATGTGTGTGTGTGTGTGTGTGTGTGTGTGTGTGTGTGTGTGTGTGTGTGTGTGTGTGTGTGTGTGTGTGTGTGCGTGCGTGCATGCGTGTGTGTGTGTGTGTGTGTGTGTGTGTGTGTGTGTGTGTGTAAGAGGAAGCAGCCGCAGTGGTGAATGTTGATTGTGGTGATGGGTCATGTGTTGGTCTTTGTGGCCTTCTGGGGTTCTTTCTTTTCTGAATACAAAGTTTCGCTTGAGAAACGCATAGCTTATTTCGTCTTCTTCTTTCGTAATAAAAAAAACCATGGGGTTGAAAATGCATAAGGGCACACACACACACACACACACACACACACACACACACACACACACACACACACACACACTCACACACACACACACACACACACACACACACACACACACACACACACACACACACCACGCACGCACGCACGCACGCACGCACGCACGCACGCACGCACAGCACACACACACACACACACACACACACACACACTTGGAGTCAACCTGAACCAACCCTCCGCCAACTGTTCTCGTTGTCTTCCATCACCAGGCCTGGCCAACACGCAGATTTCCGGAAGTGCAGCGCATGTCACGGTCGCCGGAAACAAGGAAAGGAACATGAGGAAAATGGCGCTGAGAGGCATGATGGGAATGGTTGAGGAATGAAATACAAAAGGCTAGCTCAGTCACACTAGCATCTTCTTTACAGCGGAGATCATGATGAATCACTACTTTCCTTAACAGCGGAGATCATGATCAATCATTACTTTCCTTAACAGCGGAGATCATGATCAATCATTACTTTCCTTAACAGCGGAGATCATGATCAATCATTACTCTCCTTAACAGCGGAGATCCTGATCAATCATTACTCTCCTTAACAGCGGAGATCATAATCAATCATTACTTTCCTTAACAGCGGAGATCATGATCAATCATTACTCTCCTTAACAGTGGAGATCATGATCAATCATTACTCTCCTTAACAGTGGAGATCATGATGAATCCCTACTGTCCTTAACAGTGGAGATCATGATGAATCACTACATTCCAAAGCTGTCTTTTGATAATGGAGGACAACTTCCTGTCGTATTGGATAGCACGAAAATTTGCTCTCTCTCTCTCTCTCTCTCTCTCTCTCTCTCTCTCTCTCTCTCCTCTCCTCTCTCTCTCTCTCTCTTTATGTCTGTCTGTCTGTCTGTCTCTGTCTCTGTCTGTCTGTCTGTCTGTCTGTCTGTCTGTCTGTCTCTCTCTCTCTCTCTCTCTCTCTCTCTCTCTCTCTCTCTCTCTCTCTCTCACGCCTCGGATCGATGTTTTGTGTCTCCTAGATTTAGAAGATCAGATAAGCTGGAAGAAATCATTTCTACGGTGTAACAAGTTTGGAGGAGAATGTCGATCAAATGGTGTTGCCGTGAAAACAGTGGTGAGGAACGTACCTATTGCTAAATGTCGATCAAATAGTGGTGTCGTAAAAACAGTGGTGAGGAACGTACCTATTGCTTAATGTCGATCAAATGGTGTTGCCGTGAAAACAGTGGTGAGGAACGTACCCATTGCTTAATGTCTATCAAATGGTGTTGCTGTGAAAACAGGTGTGAGGAACGTATCTATTGCTTAATGTCGATCAAATGGTGTTGCCGTGAAAACAGGTGTGAGGAACGTACCCATTGCTTAATGTCGATCAAATGGTGTTGCCATGAAAACAGTGGTGAGGAACGTACCTATTGCTAAATGTCGATCAAATGGTGGTATCGTAAAAACAGTGGTGAGGAACGTACCTATTGCTAAATGTCGATCAAATGGTGGTATCGTAAAAACAGTGGTGAGGAACGTACCTATTGCTTAATGTCGATCAAATGGTGTTGCCGTGAAAACAGTGGTGAGGAACGTACCTATTGCTTATCGTCGTCTCCCTTTTTTCCCCAAAGAAAACCGAACCTTGTTGATAAATGGATGGTATATCAACTGGCAGATCAACGCATAATTGATCAGAACTCATACTGATTGATTATCAGATAAACTGCCTTGCTGATCAAAAAGTGCCATGAGAAAGGATCTGTCAGATTAAATAGAGGATCAATCTGACTGAACAGAAGGTCTATCAGACTAAACATAAAATCTATCAGACTGAACAGAGGATCTATCAGACTGAACAGAAGATCTATCAGACTGAATAGAGGACCTATTAAACCAAGCAGAGGACACATCAGACTGAACAGAGGATCTATCAGACTGAACAGATGGTCTGTCAGTCTGAACAGAGGATCTATCAGACTAAGCAGAGGATCTATCAGACTAAGCAGAGGATCTATCAGACTGAACAGAGGATCTACCAGACCAAGCAGTCAGCTGCTCTGGGTTCTGGTCAATGATCAGCCGGGCGAAAACATAATAATTCAAACTTCTAGGAATAAACACAGAAGTCACAGTTTACAGCACACCTCCCCTCAACACACACACACACACACACACACACACACACACACACACACACACCACACACACACACGCACACACACACACACACACACACACACACACACACACGAACACTCGAACACAGGGGGGGGGGGGGAAGAGAGAGAGAGAGAGAGAGAGAGAGAGAGACAGACAGACAGACAGACAGACAGACAGAGACAGGGGGAGGGAACTGTAGCTCCCACAGCTGTGGTGCACAGACTGGCAAAGTCCACCTTGCAACCGTTCCATTTCCGGTCGGTCCATGACGTCCCCCGCCTGCTGAGGCTGAAATGCAGGAGAAGACAACTGCAGGCCACGCTGAGGGGCATGCAGTGAGACGTAATCCATGGGAACTGGGGCAATCCATGGGGACTGGGGCAATCCATGGGGACTGGGGCAATCTATGGGACTGGGGCAATCCATGGGGACTGGGGCAATCCATGGGGACTAGGGCAATCCATGGGGACTGGGGCAATCCATGGGGGCTGGGGCAATCTATGGGACTGGGGCAATCCATGGGGACTGGAGCAATCCATGGGGACTGGGGCAATCTATGGGACTGGGGCAATCCATGGGGACTGGAGCAATCTATGGGACTGGGGCAATCCATGAGACTGGGGCAATCCATGGGGATGGGGACTGGGGCAATCCATGGGGACTGAGGCAATCTATGGGACTGGGGCAATCCATGGGGACGGAAGCAATCCATGGGGACTAGGGCAATCCATGGGGACTAGGGCA
>CM065729.1:68193039-68198039 GCA_033310375.1 Conus canariensis
AGAGAGAGAAAGAGACAGAGAGAGAAAGAGACAGAGACAGAGACAAAGACAGAAAGTGAGAGAAAGAGAAAGAAAGGGGGGGGGGGGTAAGGTATGAGGTAAGGTAATGTTGCTTATAGCCCAGCCGACCGCAAACGGGAGGGGGTGAAGAAGAAGGTGTTTACAAATCAATATTCAACTCTTCCTTGACGGCTTTTGTGGTCCACAAACATTCCAGTCAGGGGACAGAACTGTTGCCTTACAGCTGGAGGGCAGGGTTAGCTTTCGCCTCCTGCGCCATGGTCGTCAGCAGCGACAGTCGCCCGATTGTGCTGAACACAGACATGAGCAGCTAGAACTCACAGCAGCGACAGTCGCCCCATTGTGCTGAACACAGACAGAGCAGCTAGAACTCACAGCAGCGACAGTTGCCCCATTGTGCTGAACACAGACAGAGCAGCTAGAACTCAAAGGAAGTCTCACCACTCCAAAGGCAGACAACTCAAACAGATCGCTTCCGCCCCAACACCCCCCCCCCACCCCCCTCGCCATGCAGCCACACACTAGTGAGAGAGGAAAAGGAGATGAAAATGCCTGAGAGAAACGTACGGCTAAAATGCAATACAAAATGAACAATAAAGGGGGAAAAGCCTTAGGCTTGGCACTGAGAGAGAGAGAGAGAGAGAGAGAGAGAGAGAGAGAGAGAGAGAGAGAGAGACAGAGACAGAGACAGAGAGAGAAAGAGAGAAAGGGGGGAAGGAGAGAGAGATAGTGGGAGAGAGGGAGAGAGATCACAGAGAGAGGGAGAGACAGACAGACAGACAGAGACAGACAGACAGACAGACAGACAAACACACACACAGAGACAAAGAGACAGACAGAGACAAAGAGACAGACAGAGACAGACAGACATTCAGAGAGAGAGACGGGCAGTCAGACAGACACAGACAGAGAGTGAGAGAGAGAGAGAGAGAGAGAGAGAGAGACACAGACAGACAGACAGACAGACAGACAGACAGACAGACGGACTTAGACAGAGACAGAGACAGAGACAAAGAGAGAGAGAGAGATAGACAAGACAGACAGACAGACAGAGACAGGGACAGACAGACAGAGCCGACGCTAACCACAGGGACTACAGGTCGCCTAGTGCCATTTCTCAGCAGTTCTTTTTAGCATAGATCTTTGGAATGAAGGGCTATTCACGCTGTGGGAAAATTCCATTATAACGGCTTGTGCGCGCGCGCGCGCGCGCGCGCGCGCGTATGTGTGTGTGTGTGTGTGGCTAAGGAGCGGGCGGAGAAAGGAGGTTATTGGGGTTGGGAGGGACTGAGCGATGGGATGGTGTGCAGGTTTGTGTAGGAATGACGTGACCTTTTTCGTGCAGTGTAAAGAGGGCTCAGCGTGTTCACATGCCTTCGATTTAAAGTAGGGACTCAGTCTACATGGCTCACAGCACTGACGACCACATGTACCCGAACTCGACACAATGAATAAAAAGTTATATGTTGATATTACGACATACCCCCACAAAACTCGCTGAGGTATTTGTTGCCGCGTCACAAGAACCGTGAATGGGTGCGGTTAAGCTAAATCTATTGAAGGACGAAGTATCTGTACCCCGACCCCCTCGCCCCCCCCCCTCCCACACACACACACACACACACACACACAGAGAGAGAGAGAGAGAGAGAGAGAGAGAGAGAGAGAGAGAGGTCGATCATTTATGAAAACAAGATGAAATGCACTCTCATATAAGCTGACTTTTTACGCAGTGTAAGAGAGAGAGAGAGAGAGAGAGAGAGAGAGAGAGAGAGAGAGAGAGAGAGAGAGAGAGAGAGAGAGAGATATCAGATGCAAAGAACTGAACACAGCAGTCCAGCTATGTTACAAAATGAAATGAAATAAAAAGAAAGCCAGGTTGTAAAGTGTAAAGTGATCTATGATGCGTGAAGCAGTAGAATGCGTAAACTCGTTTTTTTTGATTCGTGTCTCGGATCATGTAGCTGACGACTGGTGCTGGATTTCCTATGAAGACATTGAACGACCAGATCCCATTTCGCTTTGGAAAGAGGAAACATGAAAAAAAAAAAAACATCGGGCAAAAAAAAAAAACTGAGAAGGAACAGAACAGAAACAAAAAAGAAGAAGAAGAAAAAGAAAAAGAAGAAAAAAAAGAAGACAATGAAGACGGAAAGTCAGTCAGAAAAAAAAAAGGATGGAGAGACTGAAAGAGACAGAGAGAGGAAACACATGAGAAATAAGGTTTGAAAGAAGAAACGAAAAAAAAAAAAAGAAGAAACAAAGAAAACAAAGAAGGCGGGAATGGAAGAAAGAAGAAAATACGAAACAAAGATGAGAGAGAGAGAGAGAGAGAGAGAGAGAGAGAGAGGAGAGAGAGAGAGAGAGAGAGAGAGAGAGAGAGAGAGAGAGGAGAGAGAACTCCTACGGCCAAGCGAACAGACTGGAACACAGCGCGGGGTTCCTTGTTCACAACTCAGACACCGTGCGCTGTGGAAGGGACTGCTGTCTCGTTGAGAGAAAGAAAGAAAGAATGGTGGAAATAGAGAAGAAACACAGAAAGAAAGGTGGAAAAGCGACAGAAGGAAAGGATAGTGGAGAAAAAGAAAGAATGAAAGAAAGATAGGAACAAAGAAAGAAAGAAAGAAGAAACATTGAAAAAAGGGATGAAAAAAAAACGAAAAAAAAAACCCCGAAAAAATAGAAAAGACATCACAGACCTGCAAGATGAACTGCCGTCCCTCGTTGGAGAAGGGAAAAGAGAGAGTATAAAAGAAAGACAGAAAGGTGGAAAGAATAAATGAAACAAAAGAGAAAAAAAAGAGAAAGAAAAGAAAGAAAGAAAGGAGGGAAGAACTGAAGAAGAAAAAAAGAAAGGAAATAAGAAACAAATGAAGGAAGAAAGACATAAAGAAAGAAAGGAAGGAAGGAACGAAGGAAGGAAGGAAGAAAATAAGGAAGAAAAAATAAGAAAGAAAGGAAGGAAGGAAGAAAGAAAGAAACGAAGAAAGGACAGAAGGGAGAAAAAAGAAATAAAGAAAGAAAGAAAGGAAGAAAGAAAGAAAGAAAGGAGGGAAGGAAGGAAGAAAGACATAAGGAAAGAAAGAAAGAAAGAAAGAAAGAAAGAAAGAAAAAGAAAGAAAGACATCGTGGACTGTGTGGAGGACTGCCGTGTGTAGCTGGTCACTCATACAGAGAGAACAGGGAGGGCAGCCCTCCATGCTCCAGTTCTGTTCTCACTACCAACGCTCCAGTCACAAGCTCACAGAGCTGGGTGAGTCACGTACTCCGCCGACACATAGTGTGACAGACATGAAATACACAAGCGATCTTTCAAACGGAGTGTGATGAAGGCTTCCTTCTGTTCAAAATTCACCTGATCTTCTACACAATCATGTTGTAGTACCCACAATGTGTAAAGACAATCATGTTGTAGTACCCACAATGTGTAAAGACACCTTGACCAGCTCCGTGCCGCCATAATAATTATCCTCACCCTTCCACCCCGGCACCATGAATAGTTCCGTCCACCGATTAGTGCATGACATGACTGACATTCACATTGTCCCCTACGATCAAGAGATGCACCGTTCACCATCACCATGCTACCTACACCTGTGAGCCCCAGGGGCTGACCAACCGTGTACAAACAACAACATCAGGGTATGTTATATATTGTAGTGAGAACAACATCAGGGTATGTTATATATTGTAGTGAGAACAATATCCAGGTATGTTATGTATTGCAGTGAGAACAACATCAAGGTATGTTAGATATTGTAGTGAGAACAACATCAAGGTATGTAAGATATTGCAGTGAGAACAACATCAAGGTATGTTATACATTGTAGTGAGAACAACATCAAAGTATGTCATATATTGTACTGAGATCAACATCAAGATATGTTATATATTGTAGTGAGAACAACATCAGGGTATGTTATATATTGTAGTGAGAACAACATCAAGGTATGTTAGATATTGTAGGAAAGTTAGGAAAATTTCTGCTATTGATATAGAGGCTTTCAAATCTGATCTGAGCACGGCCATACCGAGCGAGCCATCGGCCTGTCAGCTGACCTCTGCCCTCCGTGCCATGCTTGATAAGCATGCTCCAGTGAGCAGGCGCTTGATCACTGATCGCTCACTGTGTCAATGGCACAACACAGTGGGTCCCGAGTTGTCCGAGGCCAAGCAGGAGAGGAGGGGGGCTGAGAGGCGATGGCGCGCCACGGGACTGACTGTGCACAGGGAAATATATCAAACTGCGAGAAATCATGTTACTGACATTGTTCATCAAGCAAAAACTTTGTTCTATTCTTCAAAGATATTGGCCTGTAATACGGCCAAGCAACTATTTAATGTCACAAATAGTCTCCTAGGCAAAGTCAGCTACTCCCCCCTTCCCACCATCTTCCAAACTCAAGAGCTCCCTCAGAAATTCTTAGAGTTTTTCAATGGAAAAATTGACACTATCCGTGAAAAGCTAGATTCTACTGCACCTGTACATCCTCTGAATGACAAAGTTTACTGTGGACCTCCTTTGGCTTGTTTTAGTCCTGTTAGTCAAGACTATGTCAAAAAACTTTGTTTGCGATGCAGCCCTAAATCATGTGAACTTGATGCCATTCCCACTAACTTGCTCTTTCAGTGCATTGATGATGTCCTACCCCATCTTACTCATGTTATCAATACCTCTTTGTCCTCTGGTCACGTTCCTGAAATCTTCCGGTCCGCAGTGGTACGTCCATTGATCAAGAAACCTTCATTAGATAAAAATGTTTTAAAGAATTATCGGCCTGTATCAAATTTGTCATTTCTATCAAAATTATTGGAGAAGATCGTTTTGGAACAAATTCTAGAACATCTCGAAAAGAATCACCTTTTGAATCCTCATCAATCTGCTTACAGACAAGGCCATAGTTGTGAGACAGCACTCCTCCGTTTTGTCAATGACCTCCTCTGCGTGCTTGACGATGGGAACGTTTCCTTATTAGCGA
>CM065729.1:68203039-68213039 GCA_033310375.1 Conus canariensis
GTGTATAGTGATGCCAGTGACATCAATTCCATCACCAGGGGAAACTACTTGATGTGTATAGTGATGCCAGTGACATCAATTCCATCACCAGGGGAAACTACTTGATGTGTATAGTGATGCCAGTGACATCAATTCCATCACCAGGGGAAACTACTTGGTGTGTATAGTGATGCCAGTGACATCAATTCCATCACAGGGGAAACTACTTGGTGTGTATAGTGATGCCAGTGACATCAATTCCATCACCAGGGGAAACTACTTGATGTGTATAGTGATGCCAGTGACATCAATTCCATCACCAGGGGAAACTACTTGATGTGTATAGTGATGCCAGTGACATCAATTCCATCACCAGGGGAAACTACTTGGTGTGTATAGTGATGCCAGTGACATCAATTCCATCACCAGGGGAAACTACTTGATGTGTGTAGTGACGCTAGTGGACGTCAATTCCATCACCAGGGAAAATAATTGATGTGTGTAGTGATGCTAGTGGAAACTAGCTGATGTGTGTAGTGATGCTAGTGACATCAATTCCATCACCAGGGGAAACTAGTTAATGTGTATAGTGATGCTAGTGGACGTCAATTCCATGACCAGGGGAAACTAGCTGATGTGTGTAGTGATGCTAGTGACATCAATTCTCACCAGGGAAAACTAGATAATGTGTGTAGTAATGCTAGTGGACGTCAATTCCATCACCAGGGGAAACTGGTTGACGTGTGTAGTGATGCAAGTGGAAACTAGTTGATGTGTGTAGTGATGCTAGTGGAAACTAGTTGATGTGTGTAGTGATGCAAGTGGAAACTAGTTGATGTGTGTAGTGATGCTAGTGGAAACTAGTTGATGTGTGTAGTGATGCTAGTGGAAACTAGTTGATGTGTGTAGTGATGCTAGTGGAAACTAGTTGATGTGTGTAGTGATGCTAGTGGAAACTAGTTGATGTGTATAGTGATGCCAGTGACATCAATTCCATCACCAGGGGAAACTACTTGATGTGTATAGTGATGCCAGTGACATCAATTCCATCACCAGGGGAAACTACTTGATGTGTGTAGTGATGCTAGTGGACGTCAATTCCATCACCAGGGGAAACTAGTTGATGTGTGTAGTGATGCTAGTCATCCGGGAAACTAGTTGATGTGTGTAGTGATGCTAGTGGAACTAGTGATGTTGTGCAAGTGGAGTTTCCATCACCAGGGGAAACTAGTTGATGGTTTGCACGGCACTGTGAAGACAACAACACGAAAATCGATGACAAAGGAAGGAAAGTTAAAGGACTGGAGAGAAACACGAAAGGTGCGACATGGTGACCACATCAATGAACAGTACAGAAACACTTCCGATACAGCCCAGTGATCATAGCCGATACAGCTCAGTGATCATAGCCGATATAGCACAGTGATCATAGCCGATACAGCCCAGTGATCATAGCCGATACAGCCCAGTGATCATAGCCGATACAGCTCAGTGATCATAGCCGATACAGCTCAGTGATCATAGCCGATATAGCCCAGTAATCATAGCCGATATAGCCCAGTGATCATAGCCGATATAGCCCAGTGATCATAGACGATACAGCGCAATGATCATAGCCGATATAGCCCAGTGATCATAGCCGATACAGCACAGTGATCATAGCCGATACAGCTCAGTGATCATAGCCGATACAGCCCTGTGATCATAGCCGATACAACTCAGTGATCATAGCCGATACAGCTCAGTGATCATAGCCGATACAGCCCAGTGACCATAGCCAAGCCACATTCATCCTACTGGATTCATCCTCCACTGCTGATCTGAAGCTGTGGACTCCGTTCAAATCACTAAGTCTACTTCCCCACAGATCGTCATTAACTTATCGACAAAAAAGAGAGGAAACGATGAGCATGAAACTCGAGCTATGCTTTGGAATACAGAGAAGAAAACTGTCGGAAGGATAGATATCGTGGAGATGCAAACGAAACATAAAATAGAATGAACGTGTTTTCTAACACTACCACACCACCTACATCACAGAGAGAGAGAGAGAGAGAGAGAGAGAGAGAGAGAGAGAGAGAGAGAGAGAGAGAGAGAGAGAGAGACGGGCCGACAGACAGACAGACCAACAGACAGGCAAGCACACAGACAGACAGACAGGCAGACAGACAGGCGGACAGGCAGACAGGCAAATGGACAGACAACAAACAGACAGGCAGACAGACAGACAGACAGACAGACAGACAAAGAGACAGGCAGACAAGCAGGCAGGCAGACAGACAGACAGACAATCAGACAAAGAAAAGAAGTCAAGGTTTGAAGACAGAGTATGTGTTGACAGGAGCGGTGACCGCTGGGCCAACAAGGGAGATCACTATCAAACAACCACTAACTCCTTCGCTCCCTTCCCACCCCAGCCGCCTCATTTCCGCCCGTGTCAGGTTGAGTTTGCTGTGCGCAGGATCCCTATGTCCAGCCGACACTGGTGGGCGGCACATCGGTGCGCTTGCTGTGCGCATGATCCCTATGTCCAGCCGACACTGGTGGGCGGCACATCGGTGCGTGTGTGTGTGTGTGTGTGTGTGTGTGTGTGTGTGTGTGTGTGTGTGTGTGTGTGTGTGTGTGTGTGTGTGTGAGAGAGAGAGAGAGAGAGAGAGAGAGAGAGAGAGAGAGAGAGAGAGAGCTTCCCCCTGGATGCAACAAGTCAAGCAGTAATTCGAACCCGTTGTAGCGTGACGCGACGCACTTCTATCGTTGTGTGCAGTCATCTTCTGACGCTGATTTGTAAGATGGTCAATTGGAAAATGAGTAAACTATGCCATGTCTCCCTCCCTTTTTCCTCCCTCCGTCCCTCTCTCTCTCTCTCTCTCTCTCTCTCTCTCTCTCTCTCTCTCTCTCTCTCTCTCTCTCCCCTGGTGTTGCCTAAATCCTAGTACAGGGAAGCTGGACGTCCTCAGAGCAGTGCACTCGCACCAGCCTCAAGATCCGCTGAACGGACTGTTCCTGTTTGGAGTTTGGGTGTTCTGGTAGTGGAAAGAGAAAGGAGAGGGTCAGAACACAGTTCAGCTGTTGAGAAGATGGAACCGTTAAGAAAGTGTCCATGGTCAAGTTGACTGCTAGAGCAGGGGCGTTGAGACAACTTGCACAGAGTGTGGCGTCCTCTGGCATAAGGAAAGGCAGCCAAACTACAGGACATGGAGAAGGTTGGAGCAAGTCCGTTTGCGTCTCTCTGTCTCACTCATTAATTAACGCCTGGCTCTTCAATAGATTAGTTTAATCCCAACAGACCTCCTGCTGAAGTCTGTCTTTCTCACTCATTACTGTTTGGCTCTTCAACAGCTTAGTTTATTCCCATCACAGCGAATGCTCACCTCCAATCCCCCCTCCCCATCCCCAGCATATCCTCCTCCACCACCCTCCCTCCTCCATTCACCCCCCTTCCCCACATCCAAACCAGTGGCGTTATGACATCCAATGAGCACCAGAATGACCTGTGGCTTCGTCCCAGTCTTCTTTTTTTATGGCAGTTCAGGGGCGCCAAAGTGCTAAAGTCATGACGGCGGGCTGTCGTTTATGGCCGCCAGTGGTGCCATAAGGCGGCTTTTAGCACCCCCCTTCACACCCCGACCCCTCCCCCCCCCCCCTCCCCTCAACCTGCCGTGGCCACAGAGGTGCCAACCAAAGGTGTGAAAATGTCAAACCGATGGCGCGGGCGTCACGTGCTCCTCTCGCAGAATCTTCTTCTTCTTCGCCCTGTCCATCACGAACCCAGATGGCAGAATGAGCTTGCCAGCAACGCCGACTTCTCATCTTTCCTTGACCTCCTACCGCCTCCACGTTGCTCTCCCTCCCTCCCTCCCTCCCTCCCTCCCTCTCTCTCTCTCTCTCTCTCTCTCTCTCTCTCTCTCACGCGTGCACACACACACACACACACACACACACACACACACACACACACACACACACACACACACACACACACACACCTGTCCATCTCCCATGACTAGATCTACCCCATCCCCGTCCCCCTCTCTCTACCCCTGCTTTGTCCTCCCAGATTTCCTGCAGATTTGAATTGGTGTTTTTTTTTTTATATTACCTTTTTTTATTTTCAAGTCTCACTTTTTAAAACAAAACTTTGAAAGTCGTTAAATGTGCTCCGGATTACGTAGTACGATAGAGTAGACGTACAGCAAAACTTTACTTATGAGATGCTCAAGGTCATCCGATTAAAAAAGGAATAGATTAATAAATAAACTAATAAAAACCGCAAAGCTAGGATAGGCATTACCTGGAATGACGTCAATGGGCATGGTAATATAAGCAGCACTGGGCTTTGTGTGGTGCTATGTAGGCACGATAACAGTCTTCCCAGTCAGTTCTCTATTGTATTGTCTGTACCTTTACTTTTTTTCCATTTACTCGTTCGTTTATTTTTTTCCTGGATTCATTCATCCACTGTTTTTTTTTTCTCGTCGTTCCTTTATTCTTTCGTTCATTTATATACCTGCTCAGTGACGTAGTGATTGATTGTGTAATTAATTTATTCATTTATTCATTCATTCCTTCAACTGTTTGTGCATTAATTCATTTGTATACTAATTCATCCTTTGGTGCCTCCCTTATTTTGTTCATCCCTTTATCCACTCATTCATTGTAATATACATTTATTGACCCGCCCTGTCTTTTTTGTTCATCCCTTCATCCACTCATTCATTGCAATATACATTTATTTACCCGCCCTTTCGTCCGCTCTTAAGCCCAGATACATAACACACATACAAACACAGGCAGGCTGCAGACAGGCACACGCAGCCCACCCCCACCCCCACCCCCACCCCCACCCCCACACTCACAATCTCTCTCTCTCTCTCTGTTACACCCCCCCCCCCCCCACACACACACACACACAATCACACACACACACACACACACACACACACACACACACACACACACACACACACACACACACAATCATATATATATATATATATTTTTTTTTTTTTTCCATGTGAAGAATCTCCGTGGTGGTTTTCGTGTCATGTACCACTCACACAAGTGTTTATGTTGCAACGACTTACAGGACGTTAGACATCCAGGATTTAAAAGCGGACTCCCATGAAAACTTTGTGCAGAGAGCGTCTCACCCGACGTGAGATTTGACTTACCGAAAGAGATCAATCAGGTGTGATCTGAATGAAAGAGATCAATCAGTTGTCATCTGTATGAAAGAGATCAATCAGTTGTCATCTGTATGAAAGAGATCAATCAGTTGTCATCTGTATGAAAGAGATCAATCAGTTGTCATCTGTATGAAAGAGATCAATCAGTTGTCCCCGGTGGTTGGCTAGGATGGAAACAAAATGGAGTGAACTGAATTCTGTTACCCGTGATCTGCTTTCGTCACCATCATCCCTTCGTCTCTCCCCTCCCCATACCCACAGCAAATAAACAAACAAAAAGTCTTAGAGTCTCACCAGTAGCACAATAACATGGGAGAAACAGGTTAATCTGTTGTGTCTGTCTGTCTGTCTGTCTGTTTGCCTGCCTGTCTGTTTGTCTCTCTCTCTCTCTCTCTCTCTCTCTCT
Organism: Conus canariensis; assembly: GCA_033310375.1. NCBI lineage: Eukaryota > Metazoa > Mollusca > Gastropoda > Neogastropoda > Conidae > Conus > Conus canariensis. The sequence goes on from CM065729.1 coordinate 68,208,610, forward strand.
CTCTCTCTCTCTCTCTCTCTCTCTCTCTCTCTCTCTCTCAAAGTGGCGGCATCTCATTTCACTTAGCTTGGTTGTGCCCTGCCTGCAGTCTGAAAGGTCCTTTGTCACGCGCTCATCCCTATTCCCACCCGCGCCGTGGACTCTTTCAAAGAACAGACAGGGAGGGAAGAAAACGAGCATTCCATGTGGGAAGGTGGGGTGGTACTGAGGAAGAACAGGGAGGGGGGGGGGGAGAGACAGAGGAGCACGGTCCGTGGGCGGAGGATGGGTGGATGGGTGGGTGCGCGTGCGCGCTTCCTCCTTGCTATCAATTTTGGATACGTCATCATCATCTCATCATCATCATCATCATCATCATCATCAACAACAACAATAACAACAACAACAATAACAACAACATCATCATCATCATCATCATCATCATCATCATCATCATCATCATCATCATCATCATCATCATCTCTTCTTCTTCTTCTTCTTCTTCCTCTTGAAGTACGAAGGAACGGGTTTATGAAGATTGATTGGATGCTGTGCAAATGAATAATTCTGTCTGCACATGTCTCAAGTAAATTGATGGGGGTGATTTAAATGAAAGAAATGGGTGTGCAGAGAGAGGGAGGGAGAGAGAGAGAGAGAGAGAGAGAGAGAGAGAGAGAGAGAGAGAGAGAGAGAGAGAGAGAGAGAGAGAGAAACAGACAGACAGACAGACAGACAGACAGACAGAGGCAGAGAGAGGAGAGACAGAGAAGACACACGAACTATTTGGTTGAGTTGAAAAGTCAGTTCCACAAGGGTCAGGTTCAGTGACGTCACATTCAAGCTGAACATCCACTTCCAGCCAATGTGACAAAGCAGCTGTAGACCACGATGCAAGAAGAGCGAGACAAACCAACCGACACAGCCACCAGAACGACTACAGCGTAAGATGAGACGAAACCATCAAACGACAGTACCTATGACTTTGCAGGTATCGATCACTTTGATGAGAGTGTGCCGTCAATCGACAGTTGCTGTTGCTTTGACCGTATTGATCTCTTTGACAAGAATCCTCGGTCAACTGACAGTCTCTATGACTTCGCCAATACCGATCACTTTGACAAGAATTTCCCATGAACGACAGTACCCGTGACTTTGCCGATACCAACACTTTGACAAGAATTCCATCTCAAACGACAGTCCCTTGACTTTGCCGATACCAACACTTTGACAAGAATTCCATCTCAAACGACAGACGACTTTGCCGATATCAACACTTTGACAAGAATTCTATCTCAAACGACAGACGACTTTGCCGATATCAACACTTTGACAAGAATTCCATCTCAAACGACAGACGACTTTGCCAATGCCGATACCAACACTTTGACAAGAATTCCATCTCAAACGACAGTCCCTTGACTTTGCCGATACCAACACTTTGACAAGAATTCCATCTCAAACGACAGCCGACTTTGCCGATACCAACACTTTGACAAGAATTCCACCTCAAACGGCAGTCCCTTGACTTTGCCGATACCAACACTTTGACAAGAATTCCATCTGAAACGACAGTCCCTTGACTTTGTCGATACCAACACTTTGACAAGAATTCCATCTCAAACGGCAGACGACTTTGTCAATGCTGAGACCAACACCTTGACAAACATTCCATCTCAAACGACAGTCCCGTTGACCTGCCCATGCCGATCGTTGTCACAGGCAATTCTCCTTCGGACGATAGTGTCGGTGACTTTGCAGGTACCAATACCTTGACAAGGAATCATCATCGAACGATCGTCGTCATGACTTTCCTCACTCAGGTCGCTTTGACATGAACTGACCAATGGCAACGCGTGAAGAGGAAATGAACAAGCAGGGCATGACAGATCAGTCTGGATGACGATGATGACAATGCTTCTATGAAGTTCTAGTTTGCCTCAAGACTGCACGGTATGCTGTCAGCTGTCCCTTCCTTTCATAGTTTACCTACGAGTCAATCAGGCCCGAGATATATGCAGACACCTGCAATGCTGATCAGAAACTTTGAGTGACACTCCAAATACGTGTCCATGGTGAAGGGAACAGCGATGTTCCAATGTTTCTATTTGAGGACATAAGACAGTCTGGGAAGCAGATGACGTGTCCATGGTGAAGGGAACAGAGATTTTCCAATGTTTCTATTTCAAGCCATAAGACAGTCTGGGAAGCAGATGGCGTGGGCCAAAAATATCAGTAAACTACTGGAGGTGATCGGATTTGACCCCGAGACCTACCAGCCAGCAGACCACAACTCTAACCACTACGCCCAAGCGTCAGACGTTCTGTTGTCTTTTCCATCCCCAGCCCTAGTTCTGTGTTGATGCAATGGTCGGGGTGAAGGGGGAGGGAGGGAATGGGGGAGAGAAGAGAGATGCGCAGTTCACATAGTCATCAACTTAAAATGGTGCTGACACTAAACAGCATGAAAGCGTTTCCGCTTGATTCGTCACAGAATGAAAAGAAACAAATAGTGTGAAAAAAAATCAAGCAAACAGAAGGGGCTATCCATCTGTCTTCGTGTTTTATTGGCCTCTACTGTATGTGCGTTCGTAAAACGTGTGTGTGTGTGTGTGTGTGTGTGTGTGTGTGTGTGTGTGTGTGTGTGTGTGTGTGTGTGTGTGCGTGCGTGCGTGCGTGCGTTCGTGCGTGCGTGCATGCGTGTGTGCGTGCGTGCGTGAACGCGTGCTTGCGTGAGTGCGTGCGTGTGTGCGTCTGTCTGTCTGTGTCTGTGTGTGTGTGTGTGTGTGAGAGAGAGAGAGAAAGAAAGAGAGAGAGAGAGAGAGAGAGAGAGAGAGAGAGAGACAGACAGACAGACAGACAGACAGACACAGAGACAAACAGAGACAAATGGTCAGACATGGACAGACAGACAGACAGATAAAGACAGATACAGAGAATACGGGGTACTGAATACGGAAAGTTTATTCATTGACAGGCCACTGCCTCTCATGAAGGGATACTTACACACATACACCTTTGTCAGAACTAGTTACAATGAGCAGTGATATTGTCCGTGAATCAATTAGCAGTATATTCCAGAATTGAGAATTGAATGCAGCTTAAGAGCGTTATAAGGATAGATTGACAGATTCATGACCTGTTTTGCATGCGCACACGCCATAAACAGTGTAAAACTAAACTGACTCGGCACCTTGTAATATTTCAGCAGAAAATACTATGCTCTGAAGTCATAAGACTTACAATATAGAACGAAATGCACTATAGGCCCAATATGGTAATCTACACACGTCCATTCTCGTCAGTTTTAACTGTAACCTGATGCACGTTATAGCTGAGGTTATGTAGATAGGTAGATATGTAGATAGATATCTATTCGTTTCTCTATAGACCAGTTTGCATTTTGACGTCCAAGAATCTTTTAATAGCAAGCAAATGCAGTTTTTTCACAAAGGAGTGCTGCATTGTCAAGACCTCATAACTCTGCACCATCTGAACAATAGATTGAACCTATGAGTCAAATAGCTTTTAAAAGTGCTAGTGAGAATTACACTTGAACTTAAATAACTTTTGTAGAATGCATGATAAAACATTTGTGCTCTGCTTGGAAGATCACGACAAGTTTTGTCGAAAAAGGAATTCTTAAGTATTTGCAAGCGTTCACAACAGGCATCACAATCCTGTTAAAGTCCATCTTTTTCTGGCAGCTAAATAACGCTGAGCAACACCATGTTATGTTTAACCAAATCAGCCTTCAACTGCAAAGCAGCAGCTGCACGCTGAAGATTGTTAATCTGCGTTTGTAAGCCTATGACAGTTTCAGAAAATAAAGCCACATCATCAGCCAGAAGCAGTATGAATAATTGAAAATGATCAGACATGAACATTGTGCTGTTTCCCTCCCCTTATCACCTGCAACGTTAACTGATTAATAAATAAAGAAAACAAGGCAGGGTTTCAAGCGTTTCCTTGTTTTACTCCACGAGCGCAAGTAACACGATATGTTACACTACTTCCTCATCTAATTCTGGCTTTGACACTGTCGTACTTGCTACGAATACACCTAAAATTTTGTCTTCGATACCATTTTAAATACGGTAAGCCATAATAAGTTTCTTTCTACGGAATCAAATGCCATTTTCAAATCAATAAAAGCTACTTACAATTTACGATTGAAACAACATTTTATTTGTATGAGTGCCAACAAAGTAAACGCAATCAACAGCGGAGTAACCTCTTTTAAATCCAGCTTGATGTTCGCCTGTCAAATTGTACTTTTCTATCTTGTCAGGCAGTTTTCTACTGATGATTGTGATGTACATTTTTACTACTCGTGTATGAAAGGCCTCTATATTTGTTTGGATTATTAATGTCATCCTTCTTGAATAAAGGGTGAACAATAGCATTTGTCCAGTTGCAGGGCACACGCCTATATCAAATAACATATTAAAACG
>CM065729.1:68215539-68218039 GCA_033310375.1 Conus canariensis
CATTATACCCATGTCCCTGTCCCTGGACGTTCTCTCCATAGCTCAGTCATGTGGTCACCATTATACCCATGTCCCTGTCCCTGGTCGTTGTCTCCATGGCTCAGGTGTGCTGTCAAATCTCATCCTGCCCGGAGACCATAGAACATGGCTGTACTGTCACAGACCATAGAACATGGCTGTACTGTCACAGACCATAGAACATGACTGTACTGTCACAGAGACTATAGAACATGACTGTACTATCACACAGGCTATAGAACATGGCTGTACTGTCACAGAGACCATAGAACATGGCTGTACTGTTACAGAGACCATAGAACATGGCTGTACTGTCACAGAGACCATAGAACATGGATGTACTGTCACAGACACTATAGAACATAACTGTACTATCACACAGGCTATAGAACATGGCTGTACTGTCACAGAGACCATAGAACATGGCTGTACTGTCACAGAGACCATAGAACATGGCTGTACTGTCACAGAGACCATACAACATGGCTGTACTGTCACAGAGACCATAGAACATGGATGTACTGTCACAGACACTATAGAACATGACTGTACTATCACACAGGCTATAGAACATGGCTGTACTGTCACAGAGACCATAGAACATGGCTGTACTGTCACAGAGACCATAGAACATGGCTGTACTGTCACAGACCATAGAACATGGCTGTACTGTCACAGAGACCATAGAACATGGCTGTACTGTCACAGACACTATAGAACATGACTGTACTGTCACTCTGATTTCACGAGATATCCCGGTCGTTGCCCAGGCCCGCGGAATACAGACACCTGCAGTGTTGTGTCGGTACATTTGAACAACACTCAGAAACTTCTCCTCTGAGGGGGAAGAGGCTCCGCTGCATGGTTCTGGTTTGTCCATTACAGCCCCGGCTCCACCCCTCCCTGGTTCAGAACCGTTCGGGGCAATAACTGCTTTGAGACAGGTTTGTCCATTATAGCCCTCGCTCCACCCCTCCCTGGTTCAGAACCGTTCGGGGCAATAAATGCTTTGAGACAGGTTTGTCCATTATAGCCCTCGCTCCACTCCTCCCTGGTTCAGAACCGTTCGGCCCAATAACTGCTTTGAGACAGGCTTGTCCATTACAGCCCCAGCTCCACCCCTCCCTGGTTCAGAACCGTTCGGGGCAATAACTGCTTTGAGACAGAAATGCTGGATGGGAATAGAGCTCACCATCTTCAAGCGACACTGACCATGGCACCAATGTGGCTGGCTGGCTGACAACTGGTTGACACGTCCGCTCTATTCAGTCCACTCTGACAACAACTGGCTGATATGGGGGCCGGAACCGCTCAGTTGGTAGAGCGCCGGACTCGTAATCTTGGTGATCCTGAGGTTGCGGGTTCGAATCTCCGCCGGGCCGTTTCGATACAGGGTTTTCTTTTCCCTCGGAGTTAACATTGTTTCTGACTCCATTTCCCATACAGTCCTTCGAATGAAACTATAAACCGAGGTTCCGTGTGTGAACGCACGTATAACATCTTGCACACACGTAAAATCCCATCACCAACTTTCGGAAGAGAAGGCCAGTTTGGCCATTGGTATGAATGACACGTTACACATAGCATGCACCCTGCGTGAGAAATGGAAAGAATGAAGGAAGTAAGGAAAGTGAGTGAACGATATTGAATAATATGGACTGGATGACACGAGAAACGACTGAATGAAGCGCCAACTGGCAGCTCTTCAGTCAGCACTATCCAGGTAGGCAGCCCGCTGTATAAACGAATGTGGATTGTAAAGCGCTTAAAGCTTGACCTTTAGCCGAGAATATGCGCTATATAAGTATTCATTATAATTATAATAATGACATGTCCGCTATATTCAGTCCACTCTGACAACAACTGGCTGACATGTCCGCTCTATTCAGTCCACTCTGGGCAGCGGACATCGCCCTCGTCTTCACAGACAACGACCAAGCCATGAAAAAACAGTCTGGTTCATAGGAAAACTCGTTCAAGTCTCCGTCCTTTGTACTGCCCAGTGAAGGCAGAGAGGGGGTGGGGGTGGGGGTGGGGAGTGGGCGGGGGCGCGGGGGGGGGGGGGGGGGGGGGACTGAGATGGGAAACAAGGTAGACAACTGGACAGAAAGAAAAATAAAAGAAAGGGGAAAATGTAGGCAGAAAGAAAGGAAGAAAAACAAAACAAAAAACAAGAATCAAAAGAGGCAAGAAAGGTACTCAGACAGACAGACAGACTGACCGACTCATAGACAGGCAGACAGACAAACAGACAGACAGACAGACAGACCAACAGATATAGACAGACAGTTACACTGACAGACAGACAGACAGACAGACAGAAAATAAAAAGAATAAAAGAAAGAAAGAAGACAAAGAAAAAAGGAATGGAAGAAAGAAACGAAAGAAAGAGGGACGAAGGAAAGAAAGATGGAAACAAGAAAAAAGGAAGAAAGGAAAAAAAGAAAGAAAGAAAGAAAGAAAGAAAGAAAGAAAGAAAGAG
>CM065729.1:68228039-68235539 GCA_033310375.1 Conus canariensis
ACAGGTCTGTCTGTGATGACCTCCCCTGCCATGGCCTCCACCCACACAGGTCTGTCTGTGATGACCTCCCCTGCCATGGCCTCCACCCACACAGGTCTGTCTGTGATGACTTCCCCTGCCATAGCCTCCACCCACACAGCTCTGTGATGACCTCCCCTGCCATGGCCTCCACCCACACAGCTCTGTCTGTGATGACCTCCCCTGCCATGGCCTCCACCCACACAGCTCTGTCTGTGATGACTTCCCCTGCCATGGCCTCCACCCACACAGCTCTGTCTGTGATGACTTCCCCTGCCATGGCCTCCACCCACACAGCTCTGTCTGTGATGACCTCCCCTGCCATGGCCTCCACCCACACAGGTCTGTGATGACCTCCCCTGCCATGGCCTCCACCCACACAGCTCTGTCTGTGATGACCTCCCCTGCCATGGCCTCCACCCACACAGCTCTGTCTGTGATGACCTCCCCTGCCATGGCCTCCACCCACACAGCTCTGTCTGTGATGACCTCCCCTGCCATGGCCTCCACCCACACAGCTCTGTCTGTGATGACCTCCCCTGCCATGGCCTCCACCCACACAGTTCTGTGATGACCTCCCCTGCCATGGCCTCCACCCACACAGTTCTGTGATGACCTCCCCTGCCATGGCCTACACCCACACAGCTCTGTGATGACCTCCCCTGCCATGGCCTCCACCCACACAGTTCTGTGATGACCTCCCCTGCCATGGCCTCCACCCACACAGCTCTGTGATGACCTCCCCTGCCATGGCCTCCACCCACACAGTTCTGAATCAGGTTCCCTCTGAATGCTGGTGGACAGAGACAGCCCCCCCCCAACCCCCTCTCCTCCCCCATCTAGGCAGGACCCTCCCTCCTCCCCGCCCCCCCGCCCCCATCACTGGTAGGAAGGCAGGACCCTCCCCCCTCCCCCCCCCATCACTGGTAGGAAGGCAGGACCATCACATCCCCCCCCCCCCATCACTGCTTGGAAGACAGGACCCTCACATTCTCTCCCCCCCCCCCCCCCCATCACTGGTTGAAAGGCTCATTTTGTATTGCCTTGTTATTCCATTTGTAAAGTTTACCCGCTACAAGTAGAATAAACACCTTTGTCTGATTAAAATAATTTGTTAATTAATGCTATACTCAAACAGCTGATTATCTGTACGAAAGTAAAATGCACGACAATCACAACCAATGTCAGCTAGCGCTTTTGGATCCAGATCTCTCTCTCTCTCTCTCTCTCTCTCTCCTCTCTCTCTCCTCTCTCTCTCCTCTCTCTCTCTCTTCTCTCTCTCTCTCTCTCCATGTAGTTGCAGTCACCAGTGCCCCATCACGCAAAGGAACTGTTTGCGGACCGTTGTTCCGACCAAAACGTCCCCTGGCCCGGGCGGCACCTCCTGAAATATTCACTGTCCGTGTCGATCGCTGCCCGGTTTAGACACAAATGGAGCGCAGGGGAGCGCGGCGCCACTGTGCGTGCATGCGCGTGTGCGTGGGTGGGAGCGTGCGCGATCACGCTTGAGTAAAGAGATAGGATGGAGAGTGGTTGGTTTTGTTTGGTTCGTGGGTCAATCGATTAGGCTTCTCAGATATACGCGCGAAGGTATGCGTGCGTGTGTGTGTGTGTGTGTGTGTGTGTGTGTGTGTGTGTGTGTGTGTGTGTGTGTGTGTGTGTGTGTGTGTGTGTGTGTGTGTGTGCACGAACTCTCCAGAACTAATTATCAATCCATATAATCAAACAGTAAATGTGGAAACCCGGGAGGTATACACCAAACACATCCCAAGTGTCTTCTTTCCTGCTCACTTCCCTCCGTGAAGAGTTATGGGCCTTGCACTGAGCACTTGTCGGTCAGCTGCTGCTAGTGTTGTTCCCTGACTGCCGACACCTGTCAGTGGTTTCTGCCACCAAACACATCCAGTGATGTCACCAATGGCCACCACAGTATCTCACCTGTCAGTGGTGACTGCCACCAAACGCATCCAATGCTGTCAGCAATGGCCACCACAATATCTCCACCGGGCTAACCATATCACAATATGAACAACACGCATCATTCGATCCTTTACCCCTTGAATGCAAGTGTATTGTTTCTGGGACTGCATTAATACCACGGTGTGAATGTGGAGGGCTGCTATTCCTTGTTTCCCTCCAGTGGAGACATCAGAAGTGGACGTATGATTGTGGAGGGCAGTGGAGACATCAGAAGTGGACGTATGATTGTGGAGGGCTGATATTCATTGTTTCCCTCCAGTGGAGATATCAGAAGCGGACGTATGGTTGTGGAGGGCTGCTATTCCTTGTTTCCCTCCAGTGGAGATATCCGAAGCGGACGTATGATTGTGGAGGGCAGTGGAGACATCAGAAGCGGACGTATGGTTGTGGAGGGCTGCTATTCCTTGTTTTCCTCCAGTGGAGACATCAGAAGCGGACGTATGGTTGTGGAGGGCTGCTGCTCCTTGCTTCCCTCCAGTGGAGACAGCAGCGGACGGTTGTCCTGCACTACAGCTGAACTGTTCTGACGACTTTGGTTATCTCTGTTCTTTTTCTTGTTTGGAACTGTGGATAATAATATGAATGGAGAGAGAGAGAGAGAGAGAGAGAGAGAGAGAGAGAGAGAGACAGAGAGAGAGACAGAGACAGAGACAGAGAGACAGAGAGAGACAGAGAGAGACAGAGAAAGACAGAGACAGAGAGAGAGAGACAGAGACAGAGAGAGAGACAGATAGATGTGTGTGTGCGTGCGTGCGTGCGTGTGTGTGTGTGTGTGTGTGTGTGTGTGTGTGTGTGTGTGTGTGTGTGTGTGTGTGTGTGAGTGCGTGCGTGCGTGCGTGCGTGCGTGCGTGCGTGCGTGCGTGCGCGCCAGCGCGCGCGCGCGCGCGCGCGTGTGTGTGTGTGTGTGTGTGTGTGTGCTGAATTTGCGCCTCTCACTTCCATTCCCTCCTCCCCCTCTTCCCCTTAACTCCCCTCTTCCCCCTAACTCCCAACCCGCTCTTTGCGGCGCTCTCTCCATATCTTATTATTTAGATCGCCTTGTGCTCTGCCGAATCTTCACTGTATGCCAGTTTCTTCCACAATCTCTCTCTCTCTCTCTCTCTCTCTCTCTCTCTCTCTCTCTCTCTCTCTCTCTCTCTCGTTTTAAACGGGCAGTTTGTTTGCATCATTGATGGAAACGGACGGTACAATCGCCTGACACTGATGCTGGTAAAGGAAGCAATTGATGTGAAGCCGCCAGTGCCGGTCAGTCCAGCCAAGACAGATGGACACTTCGCCTTCCTCCCCCCCACCCCCTCCCCCTGGCCCCTGCCCCTCTCCGCCCCTCACCAAAGACTGCCACCCTTGGTTTTGCACTGCAGGAGGCACCGTGTCTTAAAAAAGGATGCTTTCTCTCTCTCTCTCTCTCTCACTCTCTCTCTCTCTCTCTCTCTCTCTCTCTCTCTCTCTCATAAATATCTGTTGAGTTGTCTGATTTCTGTGTGTACGTGATTCTCTCTCTCTCTCTCTCTCTCTCTCTCTCTCTCTCTCTCTCTCTCTCTCTCTCTCTCTCTCTCTCTCTCATAAATATTTTGTGGAGCTATTTGATTTCTGTGTATTGCATTGTGGTGGGCTGGGCTGAAACTGTAACATGGGCGAGTGATGTCCCTTCCCCTGTGGACACTGGTCACTGTGCCCCCTGCAGTCATGGGGAGACCTGCCCCACTGCCGAGTGATGTCCCTTCCCCTGTGGACAACTGGTCACCGCGCTCTCTGCGGTCAAGGGGAGATCTGCCCCACTGCCTCTCTGTTCACGGGTGAAGAAACAGACTGGAACGAAAGCTGTACGCAGCTTCAGCGAAACACTTTGACACTTTGATAATTATTTCATTGTCATTACCAAAGGTCTTTTGACAAAGAGAGAGGGGGTAACAGAACAATGACATTTCCCTCTTCCTTTCCTGCAAACGACTAGTACACATTCATTCCTAGTGTGTATCAAATCAAAGGTTAACAAAAACAGATAAATTCATAACATTTCCTTATGTCCTCACGCACAGGAGTAGTGCAGGTTAAAAAAAGATCTTAAGACTGACCCGACCATCCACTCAATCAAATGATGACATTGTATCTTACTGATCTCATGCACATGCGATGAATGATATTATTCATTCATATATCTCTTACGAGGCATTATCTTAAATTTCACTATCCTTCATCTGTCTAATTTTCAATGCTTCCGCAATGGATATCGCAACTGATTTAATTACAAGTTCATCATCTGATGATAACACGACAGCGACATTTTGTCTTTTCGCTATATCTACCTGGAAAAATGAACAATTTGTCCGCACTTCATTATAAGCAGTATAGTGGAACAGAAAGGGTTCTTCGTCGTCAATAATGTGTCTACGTGCAGAACAAGGAGATTCTGTGGATGTTTCACATTCAAACCATCTTTTGTTCGCATTAAAACCTGAAGTTCTCAACCTGAATCTTGCGTAATTTATTCTGTGCCATTTATCTGTTATGACATTGAGACACTTTTTAGAATGAAACACATTTTTAAAATGAGAAAAACCAGCGATATTTTTCTTTACTTTCCATATCTGAATGCCAATTCTGTTTTAAAAGAACAAATAAGCCTGTCTTCAAATTCCGCAATGAGCTGTTGCTCATTTCCTACTTCCTGTATCATCCACACTATTCCAAAACCCTGAAAAACAGAAAAATAAAGCTTCAGGGAGAGAGAGAGAGAGGAGAGAGAGAGAGAGAGAGAGAGAGAGAGAGAGAGAGAGAGAGAGATAGAGAGAGAGAGCAGACAGACAGACTGACTGATAGACTGACAGACTGACAGACAAACAGACAGGCAGACAGACAGACAGAGACAGAGAGAAAGAAAGACAAGACAAACAGACAAAAAGACAAGAGAGAGAGAGAGAGAGAGAGAGAGAGAGAGAGAGAGAGAGACAGACAGACAGACACACAGACACACAGACGCACAGGCATACAGACACATAGATAGACAGACGGAGACGGAGACAGACAGACATACACACAAAGACACACAGATAGAAATGTCAATAACTCTCTCTCTCTCTCTCTCTCTCTCTCTCTCACACACACACACACACACACACACACACACACACACACACACACACACACACACACACACACACACACACACACACAAGCGAGATTCATTCAACATATAAATACATCAGACTTTTCACCGTCAGGGTTTTCATGCACGGGCTGACTGTTTCCTCATTAGTTTTACTAGCTGACTGGGGAAAAATCATGTGCTGGCAAGTTTTATAGCCCCGATGAAATAAAACTGCTTCTCTCTCTCTCTCTCTCTCTCTCTCCTCTCTCTCTCTCTCTCTCTCCTCTCTCTCTCTCTCTCTCTCTCTCTCTCTCTCCACGAGCATTGTGCTGAGGGCAGGAAAACGCATGCCTCAAACAATCAGACGCGCTGCACGTGCTTGGAAAATCAACAGATGGCATGACAAGGTGTGTGCTCGCTTTGCTGGAAGAGCGTGAAGCTGGGAGAGGCTGACAGTGCAGCACCCCTGGTCACTGCTGAAAATGGCGTGCATCGGCACGGAAAAGATCCACCGTCAGAGTATGTTAAAGAAGTCATTGAAAAACAGTGATTGAGATTTTCATGTCTGGTGGGGGTGACACCAACAAATTTGGTCAACAATTTGTAGCTTTCAAAGGAAAGCTCTGATTCGCGTCAAACTCAAATACGTAGATGGAAGACAGACAGAGTGAAAGCGAATGGAGTGCGCTTTACGTCAGCGAACAGTTCAGGTGAAAAAAGCTATGCACATTCCTGACACTTAACGTCAGCGAACAGTTCAGGTGAAAAAGCTATGCACATTCCTGACACTTAACGTCAGCGAACAGTTCTGGTGAAAAAGCTATGCACATTCCTGACACGAAACGTCAGCGAACAGTTCAGGTGAAACAGCTATGCACATTCCTGACACGAAACGTCAGCTAACAGTTCAGATGAAAAAAAGCTATGTACATCCCTGACACTTAACATCAGCGAACAGTTCAGGTGAAATCGAAAATGGAATCCCAGAGTCTGACGTGCGTACTGCAATAAAGCACCATGATTAGTGACATCACGTGCGTATTGCAATAAAGCACCATGATCATTTACATCACTTGCCTATTGCAATAAAGCACCATGATTAGTGACATCACGTGCGTATTGCAATAAAGCACCATGATTAGTGACATCACATGCGTATTGCAATAAAGCACCATGATTAGTGACATCACGTGCGCATTGCGATAAAGCACCATGATTAGTGACACCACGTGCGCATTGCGATAAAGCACCATGATTAGTGACACCACGTGCGTATTGCAATAAAGCACCATGATTAGTGACACCACGTGCGCATTGCGATAAAGCACCATGATTAGTGACACCACGTGCGTATTGCGATAAAGCACCATGATTAGTGACACCACGTGCGTATTGCGATAAAGCACCATGATTAGTGACACCACGTGCGCATTGCGATAAAGCACCATGATTAGTGACACCACGGAGGAGTTCTTCAGCACAGCTGTATCATAACGCCTTCCTGACAAAACTGTCTGACCATGAAACAGACCAAAACCACCATCATCTTTGAGCCTGCACTCGATCAGTCAGTGTTCCATTTTTAGAGAAAGGCGCCGTTACGAACAATGACAACTGCAGAGGTATTTGTTTACCTCATTTCCCGTGCTTTTCACCTTTATGACGAACAATGACAACTGCAGAGGTATTTGTTTACCTTATTTCCCGTGCTTTTCACCTTTATGACGAACAATGACAACTGCAGAGGTATTTGTTTACCTTATTTCCCGTGCTTTTCACCTTTATGACGAACAATGACAACTGCAGAGGTATTTGTTTACCTCATTTTCCGTGCTTTTCACCTTTATGACGAACAATGACAACTGCAGAGGTATTTGTTTACCTCATTTCCCGTGCTTTTCACCTTATTCCAAGCCACAGGTTTAGACATAAGCAGGGAAGGGAAGTAATCCAGTAAACAGCAGGCCACAGCAGACCCTATGTGTACTCTGGGTGCAATGAACAACTTGTTTCTGCGGCCAGAACAGTAAACTGATCTTGTTTATAACGGCCAGAACAGTAAACTGATCTTGTTCATAACGGCCAGAAGAACAGTAAACTGATCTTGTTCATAACGGCCAGAACAGTAAACTGATCTTGTTCATAACGGCCAGAACAGTAAACTGATCGTGTTCATAACGGCCAGAACAGTAAACTGATCTTGTTCATAACGGCCAGAAGAACAGTAAACTGATCTTGTTCATAACGGCCAGAAGAACAGTAAACTGATCTTGTTCATAACGGCCAGAAGAACAGTAAACTGATCTTGTTCATAACGGCCAGAACAGTAAACTGATCTTGTTCATAACGGCCAGAACAGTAAACTGATCTTGTTTATAACGGCCAGAACAGTAAACTGATCTTGTTTATAACGG
>CM065729.1:68245539-68258039 GCA_033310375.1 Conus canariensis
GGTTCATATGCTGTCCATTGTGTCCAGCTCCCTAACAGCTGTGCTGGGATCTACCCCTGCCTTCAATGGAGGGACGTGGTTCTGTCTCTGACAAAACGGCCAAAAGAAACGAAGAGACGGCCGAAAACTCTGTTTACAATGAGAAAGAAAAAGACTCACAAAAGGACCAGATCTGATGGGATTAGTAGGAAATTATCGATGTTCTTTGTAATAGAGTGCCGTAATACTGTATTTGACATCGTCATTTTCCCTGCAAGGCTGCGAGAATCTGTTATTCTCTTGTTATTCTCTAACTAGGCAAGACGGTCATGTGAATCATACAGACGATGAGAGATCACACCAACCACCACCCCCACCCACCCCCCACCCCCCGTCTCTCTCTCTCTCTCTCTCTCTCTCTCTCTCTCTCTCTCTCTCTCTCTCTCTCTCTCTCAATAATAACAAGAAGAAGAACAGGAGGAAGAACAAGAACTGTTGATGGGGGGGGGGGGGGGGGGGGGAAGAAACAGAGGAAGAAGGACGAGAACAAGAGGAACAAGAAGAAAAGGACAATAACACCGAACAGTGCAATACTACTGCCGACGTTTAAGGGGCCGCAACTCATTGGCTTTGTGTGTGTGTGTGTGTGTGTGTGTGTGTGTGTGTGTGTGTGTGTGTGTGTGTGTGTGTGTGTGTGTGTGTGTGTGTGTGTGTGTGGAGGGGGGGGGGATGATGATGACGAATATCCTTGTTTATTCGTGATTATTTTGGGGATACCGGTATCAAACTGATCCTTAGGGGCAGACATGGGCAGAATGGTCTTCGAAAAGTGTTGCGGGTTTTGACATTTCAAGTGTATGTTTCCTCCTCCTCTCTCTCTCTCTCTCTCTCTCTCTCTCTCTCTCTCTCTCTCTCTCTCTCTCTCTAATTTTGTTTATATATGTATATGTTATAGGGCCTATATAAAACGTTTCACTTAATAATTTGTGCTGCCTAGGTCAATGTCACCATTGAATCGTGTGCATTATTTGAATTATTGGAACGCTTTATGGGCTTCCTTGCTTAAAAGCAATAAACTCGTTGGCTCTCTCTCTCTCTCTCTCTCTCTCTCTCTCTCTCTCTCTCTCTCTCTCTCTCTCTCTCTCTCTCTCTCCCCGTTGTTTAGTTCCTTTGGCGTGAAAGATACTTTAAATGATGAACACCCATCATTTAAAGTATCTTTCACGCCAAAGGAACTAAAGGCCCATTGCTTATTGGGACAAAACCAAAAAGACGCCAGGCCGTCGGATGCTGAATTGCTGTTGGGCCTTGGCACACCGCTGTTGGAGTCACTGGCACTGAACAATGCCTTGGCTTGTGTTGCTTTCTGTGATTCCCTGTGTGCAGGCCTGGCATCTGCAAAGTCTGGAACATGGCCCCCAACGGTGCCAACGGTTTCCTTATTCAATTATGTATGTCTATGCATGTATTCATTTACTCTCTCTCTCAGTCTCTCTCTCTCTCTCTCTCTCTCTCTCTCTCTCTCTCTTTTCTGTATTAATTTCCTTACTTATTTATTGGTTTATTTGTCTCTCTTTAATAAAATGAGTACTGCAGTCTCGCGGTAAAGCAGATGTGGCGTAGCATGTAGAGGCTAGCCCGCCCGCACACAGTCACAGTGCCTGGATGACACATGAATAAAGATGAAATAGTAATGATTCCTGACAGAAGTGTCCATTCTTTCCGTTCCCTTATTTACAGCTGGATTGGCAGGCTCTGGGCACTGTAGAAGCAGACTATTCTGAGAGTACAGTCTTGATCTGTTCCCATCCCAAAACCGAAATAATGGATGCTTTCCATCAGTGTGGCGTCTTTGTGCGAGGCTAGCAAACCTTGGCATAATGGATGGCAAACACGGCACCATCTCCAGAACTGTATCATTGCATTAGACGCTAATGTCACACGCTCCCGCTGAATTCCTGTCGGCACGAAGAGATTGTAGCTTTCATTTCTTGTGGAGTGATGGGAGGCGGAATGTGTGTGTTGATGGTGATGTACACGAGGACGTGAGAGTCTACGAGCTCTTAGCTAGCAACGTGAGAGTCTATGTGCTCTTAGCAATGTGAGAGTCTAGGAGCTCTTAACAACGTGAGAGTCTAGGAGCTCTTAGAAACGTGAGAGTCGAGAGTCTAGAGACTCTTAGCAACGTGAGAGTCTAGGAGCTCTTAGCAATGTGCGAGTCTAGGAGCTCTTAGCAACGTGAGAGTCTAGGAGATCTTAGCAACGTGGGAGTATAGGAGATCTTACCAACGTGAGAGTCTGGGAGCTCTTAGCAACGTGAGAGTCTGGGAGCTCTTAGCAACGTGAGAGTCTAGGAGCTCTTAGCAACGTGAGAGTCTAGGAGCTCTTAGCAACGTGGCAATGGCTTTCGTCGCGGAAAACAGTGGAAAGGATCCAAGGATTCTACAGCGAATGGAGGAGGAGGAGGAAGAGTGTGTGTGTGTGGGGGGGGGGGGGGAGGGGGGGGACGAAGATGATGAAAACCGCGATTGTGATGATGATAATTATGTTGGTGATGATGATCATTATATTGTGCATCCTCCTAAAATAAAATGTTCCTCTGTCCGTCCGTCCGTCCGTCCGTCTCTCTCTCTTCTCTCTCTCTCTCTCTCTCTCTCTCTCTCTCTCTCTCTCTCTCTCTCTCTCTCTCTCTCTCTGCCTATAACGACTTAGAGACTGTCCATGATTTCTGTAATTCAAAAGACATTTCATCTGATTTAAACGTACCTTTAATGGCAGTTCATGAAGTATACAATGCACTCACTTATTTAAAGCAAACATGTTCACGAGGACTAGATGGTATTGACAGTAAAATTATGAAAATCTCAGCACCAGTTATTTCTGAAACCATTACATCTACAACTTGTGCATCTCAAAAATCAAAATTCCAAAGGCATTTAAAGTTGTAAAAATTATTTCCTTACATAAATCAGGAGACCATTTGCAGCCATCTAATTACAGGCCTATTTCTCTGTTACCTGTCTTGTCTAAACCCTTAGAAAAGCACATTAAAAATCTATTCTTCACCATTTTAATCTTTACAATCTATTTCATCCGAACCAATAAGGTTTCAGAGCAAACTACTCATGCCATATTGCACTGACATCCTTAGTAGACAAATGGTTGACAATTATCAATGATGACAACATAACTGGTGGTCACTTTGTTGATTTCACTAGAGCCTTTGATGTACTTGACCATGCACTCCTAAAAAAAAACTTAAGATCGATTGTTTGTCTACCAACTCATTAGAACTCATGTCATCTTTCCTGTCAGATAGGAAACAATCAGTAACGTTTAGCGGAAAAAAAATCTTCTGCATTGCCTGTTGAATACGGTGTTCCACAAGGTTCTGTCCTAGGTCCTTATTATTTTCAATTTACATCAACGACTTACCTTTAGTTCTTACTGCAGTATGCGATTTTTTTTGCAGACGACACGACTTTAAACATCAGTAGCACCGAGGTCTCAACAGCTCTCCAAGAGAATATCAACCACTTAGTCGACTGGTCTGAACTAAATCACATGTGTCCACATCCACAGAAAACGAAATTCATGCTAACAACAACCCGAAAAAAAACGTCAAAATCTTCCTGATAATCCATCTGGCCTTTACTTAAACGACAAAGGGATTGAAGAAACTAATAGTCATGGAGTTCTTGGAGTTGTCATTGATAATAATTTGTCATTGTCGGATCATATTACAAGGATATGTAACATTATTTCAACAACAGCAAAATGTATCGACTCTCTAAAGTGAAAAAAAAAATCTTGAATCTACACGGTCGAAAAATGTTTTTTATGTGCTTATATGGAATCTTACATAAATTATGTTTCAACTATTTGGGATTCAGCAACCGCTAATATTATGAAACCTTTAGTAAGTCTGCATAGACGAGCCTTGAAATTGGTTCTTTTAAAGCCGTCCACTCTGTTACCTTCTGATTATAAGGCATTGAATACTGTGCCATTAAAATTAAATTACAGTATCACAAAGCTGTTTTCATGTTCAAAACGTTACCCGGAAGAGCCCCACACTCCCTTACTAAAATGTTTCCAAAAAAGAGTAATAACCATTCGTCTAGGATAGTACCACCTCGTCCTAGAATTCATTTAAAAAAAAACTAGTCTGACTTACTCAGGGAGTTGTTTGTGGAATGCCATTATTAATCAAATCGAAGTTAATACCAGTCTGAACGTGTTAAAAAAAAAAAAAAAAAAAAAAAAGATGCCACTCGTTATCATTAACTGAATTAGAAAACAAAATTCCATGAGTCGGGTTTGTTATCCCATGTTGATCTCCTTCTTTTCTCTTGTTGTTTTGATGTTGGAAGGGGGGGGGGAGGGGGGGGGGCACTGTTGTTTTTGTTGCGATGGGTATTTCTGGTGTTTTCAGCGCATTGTTCTTTATTGCATGACTTGATTTTGATACGACCCTTCTTTCATTGTATTTTCTCGTTTGTGATGTGGCAAATTTTGGTGTGCCTCTCTCTCTCTCTCTCTCTCTCTCTCTCTCCTCATGGTTCTTATCTGTCTCACCCGATGTGCGAAGACCGATTGTTTTCTCACTCGAACGGTTCTCATGCGCATTGCCGTGTGACTAGTCTTCACAACCGAATGTTTGAAAATAGAGTCTACGTGCTATCCACTTTGGTTGAACAACCGTGATTGCTTTCTCTCTCTCTGCCTCTCTCTGTCTCTGTATCTGTTTGCCAGCCAGCCAGCCAGCCAGACAGACAGATAGACTCAAATCATTTGAGTCTTGAGTTTATCTGTCTGTCTGTGTGGCTGGCTGTCTTCTCTCTCTCTCTCTCTCTCTCTCTCTCTCTCTCTCTCTCTCTCTCTCTCTCATTTTATCATCCCATGTTGATCTTTTTCTTCTTTCTCTTGTTGTTTTGACGTCGTGCCCCACACAGCGTGGACAACAACCAGTGCCCCACACTATCGTGGACAACAACCAGTGCCACACACAGCGTGGACAACAACCACTGCCCCACACAGTGTGGACAACAACCAGTGCCCCACACAGCGTGGACAACAACCACTGCCCCACACAGCGTGGACAACAACCAGTGCCCCACACAACGTGGACAACAACCAGTGCCACACACAGCGTGGACAACAACCACTGCCCCACACAGCGTGGGCAACAACCAGTGCCCCACACAGCGTGGACAACAACCACTGCCCCACACAGCGTGGACAACAACCAGTGCCCCACACAACGTGGATAACAACCAGTGCCCCACACTGCGTGGACAACAACCACTGCCCCACACAGCGTGGACAACAACCACTGCCCCACACAACGTGGACAACAACCACTGTCCCACACAGCGTGAACAACAACCACTGTCCCACACAGCGTGAACAACAACCAGTGCTCCACACAGCGTGGACAACAACCACTGCCCCACACAGCGTGGACAACAACCACTGCCCCACACAGCGTGGACAACAACCAGTGCCCCACACAGCGTGGACAACAACCAGTGCCCACACAGCGTGGACAACAACTAGTGTCCCACACAACGTGGACAACAACCAGTGCCCCACACAGCGTGGACAACAACCAGTGCCCCACACAGCGTGGACAACAACCAGTGCCCCACACAGCGTGGACAACAACTAGTGTCCCACACAACGTGGACAACAACCAGTGCCCCACACAGCGTGGACAACAACCAGTGCCCCACACAGCGTGGACAACAACCAGTGCCCCACACAGCGTGGACAACAACCAGTGCCCCACACAGCGTGGACAACAACCAGTGCCCCACACAGCGTGGACAACAACCAGTGCCCCACACAGCGTGGACAACAACTAGTGTCCCACACAACGTGGACAACAACCAGTGCCCCACACAGCACAATAGAACCAGGACTTTATGAGTTGTAAATCCGAAAAGGGAACAAATTACAAACACTAGAAAAGACAACAGATGATTTGGAAGGCCGTTTTAAATTATATAACCGTATATCCCCAGAGGGATCTCTGTTTTATGTTCAGTTCGACGTTTATAACAGAATATATTTATCTAGTAGAAGAACGCTTAACCGGTCTCTAATCAAAATATGATGCAGGTGTTATCTTGTGCGGGGATCTAAACATATTTCTTCACTTTGAAAGTTGTTTGTTTAATCTGCAGCATGCAAGTCGTTCACGTCATGTTGGTCGTCGGTCTGAAGATAAGGGGATAGATAGTCATGGGAAGAATTTATTCAATTTGTGTACTGCTTTAGGATTATGTATTTTAATCGGAGTGTGTGACCTTGAAGGTCGCTACATACACATTTCTGAGTCAGGAAGTAGTGTTGCTGACCATAATATTTCATCCTAGGACATGTTTTCGCTGGTTTTTGCTACACGTGAACTGGCCACCTTCGAACATATATTTTCTGACCATATGCCTGTTATTGTCTTTCCTAATGAAAATTCACACAATGTCAAGAAAAGTAAGAACTGCCAAACTGCCCCCAAAAACTTTCATGGAATAGCGACGATGGTAGTGTGTACAACAAAAATATATGTAGTGACACTGCTTGTAATCCGATTATTATTGAATTAATCGACGTGATTGTTGATCGTGCGGTTGATGTGTTTAATGATTGTAACAAAGATGTGCTGAGTGCTGGAACAAAACATCCGGGTTTGTAACAACAGGGAATCTGCAGACTAGTTTGTTCATGAATGTGCCACTAGCAAACGAACTTTCAGACTAGTTTGACCATGAATGTGCCACTAGCAAACGAACTTTCAGACTAGTTTGATCATAAATGTGCCACTAGCAGACTAGTTTGTTCATGAATGTGCCACTAGCAGACTAGTTTGATCATAAATGTGCCACTAGCAGACTAGTTTGACCATGAATGTGCCACTAGCAAACGAACTTTCAGACTAGTTTGACCATGAATGTGCCACTAGCAAACGAACTTTCAGACTAGTTTGACCATGAATGTGCCACTAGCAAACGAACTTTCAGACTAGTTTGACCATGAATGTGCCACTAGCAAACGAACTTTCAGACTAGTTTGATCATGAATGTGCCACTAGCACACAAACTTTCAGACTAGTTTGATCATGAATGTGCCACTAGCAGACTAGTTTGATCATGAATGTGCCACTAGCAAACAAACTTTCAGACTCGTTTGATCATAAATGTGCCACTAGCAGACTAGTTTGACCATGAATGTGCCACTAGCAAACGCACTTTCAGAGGATTCTTAAGATTTCATCAACAGACCTTACATCCTGTGAATTGTAATGAATATGCACGAGTTAGACGTGAGTACAAAAAGTTACTAAAGAAAAAAAGTAAAAGATTATAATCATAAATTGTTAGATAAACTGATAGCTTCGATGGGTAACCAAAAAGAGTTCTGATATACTGTTAATGATACATCTTTGAAGAGAAAACAACCAGAAAACTATATCGGTGTTGATGACAAGTTTAAGACTCAAAAAGTGATGGTATATATTCTATAGTGATTACGTCGACAGTTCCATGAACCGCTCTGTTTTCACTGAGGAAGTCTTAGATGCGCTTACAACAGTTACACTGAGGAAGTCTTAGATGCGCTTACAACAGTTACACTGAGGAAGTCTTAGAAGCGCTTACAACAGTTACACTGAGGAAGTTTTAGATGCGCTTACAACAGTTACACTGAGGAAGTCTTAGATGCGCTTACAACAGTTACAAACCGTAAAAGAGCCTGACCTGACGGGGTTACTGGTGAAGTAGTTTAGACAGACAGGTAGAAATACAGCAGACAGACAGACAGTTAGAAATACAGCCGACAGACAGATAGACAGACAGGCAGACAGACAGGTAGAAATACAGCCGACAGACAGACAGACAGACAGACAGAGAGACAGGTAGAAATGCAGTCGATAAACAGAGAGACAGACAGACAGACAGTTAGAAATACAGCCGACAGAGAGACAGACAGACAGACAGAAAGACAAACAGACAGTCAGACGGACATAGAGGCAGACAGTGAGAGCTGACGCTGAAGTGGTGTGGACGGCCGTGAAGTAAGAGCCGCGGGCGGTGTACTGGTGACACCAAAGAAAACCATGGCATCCGTTGGATCATCACTGCTGGCACATCATCAATGATTCAGCATCCCCACCCCTCCTATCAGTCCCAATAGGTTGTCAAAGCAGGCAGTGGAACGTGCTCTGTGCGTGCGTGCGTGCGTACTGCGTGCGTGGGTGCATGCGCGCGTGCGTGCTGTGTGTGTGTGTGTGTGTGTGTGTGTGTGTGTGTGTGTGTGTGTGTGTGTGTGTGTGTGTGTGTGTAATGTATATGTGCGTGACAGCATCAATGATTCATATTCCGCATCACTGTCTTCTTGCAGAGCACAAATGACGACACTTCACCCGAGCATGGTTGACAGACGAGTGTGTGCACGTAAAACCACACACACAGAGAGAGAGAGAGAGAGAGAGAGAGAGAGAGAGAGAGAGAGAGAGAGAGAGAGAGAGAGGAGAGAGAGGTTGTACTGCCACAACCCACGAACATACACGCACAAACTTCATGTACCTTTTTCGGTTTTGTATCTGGTTCTTCAATGGATTAACAATTGCCTTTCTCTGATTTGGAAAGACAGAGATAGAAACAGACGGTATCAGATGAATCAAATACCATTACTTATCACACCCATCACACACTGCAGTAACAACGTATATTATCCAATTCCAGGCCCGTTCTGCGTGCAACGTAACAACAGCACGATTTGTGTATTGTGCCAGCTGACACATACAGACAAGGCAGAACCACAGCGCACATGAACAGAAGTATTCCTATTCCAGCAAACACTTACTCACCATTCCCCTCTCTTCGCTCAAGTGTCCAAAGTCCTCTGCTCCTCGTTCTCCCCCCCCCCCCCCCCCCACACACACACATTTTCCAATCACTTCTTCTCCCCCCCCTCCCTCCCCCCCCCCCCCCCCAAGCGCACCTCTGGGTCTCCATAGATCCATTAGGTTACGGTCTTTGGGGAGAGGGGGAAGATGGCATTGCACTTCAGAACTCGCTTCCACAGCATGTAGATCCTGGATTTCAAACACATGAAGAATGGCGAGAGCTGGGTGTCAGGGCGTACTTTTGTGCGCACGAGAGAGAGAGAGAGAGAGAGAGAGAGAGAGAGAGAGAGAGAGAGAGAGAGAGAGAGATGCATCTAATACTAGCAGAGTGAAACAAAGCCACGGACGATTACATGTCAAAAACTTCTCTCTCTCACACACACACGCGGACTCACACTCAAACACACACACACACACACACACACACACACACACACACACACACACACACACACACACACACACATCTTTTAAAACCGGTCTAAAAATTTCACAGTTCAGGCGACAACATTCATTATTCATATAGCTAGCACTTGGAGTGTTCTCATCACTGTGTTCATGTGTTAGGGAGTTTCAGGCCTCTAGTCTGCATTCTGGAACTCACAAAATGGTGACATTCTAACTCAGAGAGAGAGAGAGAGAGAGAGAGAGAGAGAGAGAGAGAGAGAGAGAGATCCCGTTGACGGAGCACCCGTTCTTGCTCCATGCAGAACAAAACACAGATGTGTCTGTCGCGTGGCTTTCAACTCAGCGCGTACACCTGACCACATATGGTCAACTTCTTGGGTCAAAAAGCAGTATCTGCCGCCGACAAGCATTTTCCGCGGATCCGATTCCCATTGGAGGCCTTTATCTGTGGGATCCTTCAGCCGCGGCCGGTTTTGCGGCAGCGTGCCGTGAGGCATGGGCTCCATGGGAAAAGCTAGAACCACACTGTTGAGTTTCTTCCACTTTGTAGAGGCTTCTCGGAGAGTATTACTAACACACTTCTCAACCAACACTGCAGGTATCTGTATTTCTCAGGTTTGGTTAACGCTGGAATATTATGATGACCGGAAGCGTAAAGTACAGCCCTGTCATGTTGTCTGAGAGCCGACTGGAATCCTGTCATATCATTACATCATCTTGATCCTTAGTTCTACTTGTTTTCCTCTCCCGTCATTTCCTCAAGAGATACTGGGGCAGGGGACTGAATTATTGGCAAGTTCCTGTAGTTCTGAGTCTACGCTAGTGGTTTCCCTGTCCATTCTGCAATGCTCTCTCTCTCTCTCTCTCTCTCTCTGTCTCTCTCTCTCTTTCTCTCTCTCTCTCTCTCTCTCTCTCTCTCTCTCTCTCTCTCTCTCTCTCGTGCATACAAAAGTACGCTTTGACACCCAGCTCCCACCAGTCTTGATGCGCTGGAATCTCTATTAGCTTCGTAGAACGGTAACGGCAAGTATGAAAAATGGCTAACTAAGCCAATACGTTTACTGTTATAAACCAATCATTCTCTCTCTCTCTCTCTCTCTCTCTCTCTCTCTCTCTCTCTCTCTCTCTCTCTCTCTCTCTCTCTCTCTCTCTCTTGATTTTCCCGCAGCATCCTTTCAGCGAGGCAATGGGATTTTGTTACGTAGCTAAACGAACATAGATTTGTTTTTCTGTCTGTCTGTCTGTTTGTCTGTTGGTTTGTTTTGTTTGTTTGTTCTTAACTCGTTTCAGCAGACATCCATGTGGTCCGACCTGCCTCTTGATGTATTCGGCCATATTTGTTCATCTTGAGATGGTCAGTCTATGCATGCATGTTGATATGAGAGAGAGAGAGAGAGAGAGAGAGAGAGAGAGAGACAGACAGACAGACAGACAGACAGACAGACAGACAGACAGACAGACAGAGATCACCAATGCTAACGATGTGATGAAGCGCACAAGGTGAATGGCACCTGAAAGCAGCGCCACACAGTTCACCACACAGTTCACCACACTGTTAACCACACTGTTCACCACACAGAGGAGAGACTCCTGCACGGGGTCTCCCGGAACGCTTCACTGACTGACTCTGGTTTAGAGTCGTTGTGTTCCTATATTCATCCTGTGCGTCTACTGACTTGCACACAGATTTCTTTTAAGTATGATCTCCTGGTGAGAGATAAAGACGGCGCCACAAGGACGAAAGAGAATTAATGAGAGAGAGAGAGAGAGAGAGAGAGAGAGAGAGAGAGAGAGAGAGAGAGTGAGAGAGAGAGAGAGACAGACAGACAGACAGACAGACAGACAGAGAGTTGACGACGTCCACACCTCGTCACCCGTCTCTGTTTCTCTGCCTCTTTCCCTCCCTCCCTTTTTTCCCAAGATGGGATTCGGAAAGATCTAATAAGGAACTGTCCCGAACGAGTGTCGCCACATTCCTATAAATAAACCCGCCCCCACAGTCCCTCCCACTCTCTTCAAACCACCCCCACCTTCTTACTCCTCTTCCTGATTTTCTTTCCCCTCCCTTCTGCCCCCCCCCCCACTCCGCCCACTCCGCCCCTATCATTCTCCCCCGATTTCTTTCTTCCTTCACTGCCTACGCCAGCTCCAGTGATGAGTGACTGACACGATGCGATGTTTTTATTCACCGAGAGAGAGAGAGAGAGAGAGAGAGAGAGAGAGAGAGAGAGAGAGAGAGAGAGAGAGAGAGAGAGACAGAGACAGAGACAGAGACAGAGACAGAATAAAAGAAAAAAGATACGGGCACACACACACACACACACACACACACACACACACACACACACACACACACACACACACACACACTCTACCTTCCTGAGACAGATAGAATACACTCCCCATTGTAATCAATATTCAAAGGTAAAAAAAATGAAATCAGATAAACAAGAACAGGGATTAGTTTACCAGCCCAATACGTCGCTGTTTGACTATCTGCAAAAGCTTGTAATCCACGATCAGATTACCTTCTGATCAAATATATTACACTCACCGCGAAAACAAAATATCGTTTTCAAAACTAGGCTCCAAGAAATGAAGCAGAGATGCCAATAGGATAAAACATCAAAATCAAAGCAGGAATTGGCATGGGTATATATGGTCAACAACATACTTGACGGACACCCGTGCAGGCAGTGCAGGATACATTATGGACAACCCAAGAACCTTGACCACATTGAGGGGGGTAAGTGCGCTGTTAGTGCCTGTTTCGGAAAAAAAAAAAAAAATTACGGTCTTATTCAGCAAGTCTCGGTTGATCAGCTCATAGGCCATCTTGATATTATATTCTGCTTGTCTGCTTGAATGAAATTATTTTGACACACTTTACGGGAGAAACCACGTCACAAGCAATGGTACAAGTGTGACAACTGCCCAAATCGCGAAAATCTTCGAGAACCACTATTGACGTCAACAGGTGTTTCAAACACTACGTGCAGAAGTACAAGAAAAGTAAGAAACTTCACACGCGCGCACGCGCTCACACACACACACACACACACACACACACACACACACACACACACACACACACACACACACACAAGCGCGCGCGCGCGCACGCGTGCTGCTCATCGTTAGCAAACACACAAACCAATCTTTTTTCCGTTTAAACCAAATCATCCGATTTGAAGCAACCACCTTT
>CM065729.1:68273039-68285539 GCA_033310375.1 Conus canariensis
AGGCAAAGGCGATGCCAAGTTCACTTATTTCCCTAAAAGCAGAAGGAAAAATAGGCTAAAAAGGGAAAGAATTTTTTTTTTTTTAAGTGAAAGGGAAAAAATGAAGGAAAGGAGAAC
The DNA here is from genome assembly GCA_033310375.1 of Conus canariensis. Taxonomy (NCBI): domain Eukaryota; kingdom Metazoa; phylum Mollusca; class Gastropoda; order Neogastropoda; family Conidae; genus Conus; species Conus canariensis. The sequence continues at coordinate 68,273,157 of CM065729.1, forward strand.
AGAAGGATGAAGAAAACCGACAAATTAAGATGAAATAAAGTAAAAAAAAAATAAATAAATAAGAGAGAGAGGAGAAAGGGGGAAAAAAGAAAAACGGAGAAAGATAAAACAAAAACAAAAAACGAATGATATAGAAAGGACGAAAGTAGGGGGAAATAGGAAGGAAAGGAAAATTGAGAGGGACACAAGAGATATGAAAGAGCACAATAAAGAGGAAAAAAAAGAAACAAGGAAAGAAAGAAAGCAGAAACAAAGGGAAGAGAAAAGAGAGAGAGAGGAAAAGAAAGAAAGAAAGAAAGCAAGAAAGAGATATAGAAGAAAGAAAGAGAGATAAAAGAAAGAAAGCAAGAAAGAGATATAGAAGAAAGAAAGAGATAAAAGAAAGAAAAAAAATAGACTAAAGAAGAAAGATAGAAAGAGACAAAGAAAGAAAGAAAGAAAGAAAGAAAGAAAGAAAGAAAGAGATATAGAAGAAAGAAAGAGAGATAAAAGAAAAAAAAGAAAAAAAAAAGATAAAGAAGAAAGATAGAAAGAGACAAAGATAAAAGGAAGAAAGAAAGAAGAAAGAAAGAAAGAAAGAGAAGAAAAAAAAGAAAGAAAGAAAGAGAGAAAGAAAAAAGAAAGAAGAAGAGATAAAAGAAAGAAAGAAAGATAGACTAAAGAAAGAAAGAAAGAAAGAGAGAAAGAAAATCCACTTGTGCTGCCAAACAGCCCCTACACCCCGCCGCACGCCCACTGCTGGAGAACGTCTAAGCCCGTCCGCCCAGCTGACACAGCAGCTAAACAAAACAGTTCTCCTTCCTTGGAATAGTCCTTGCCTTCACGTCCTTCTGTCTCTGTCTCTAGCTGTCTCTCTGTCTGTCTCAATCACAATTTTTTTCTCTCTGTCTGTCTGTTTCTTTGTCTCTGTCTGTCTGTTTGTCTATCTGTCTGTCTGTCTGTCTGTCTCCGTCTGTCTTTCTGTCTGTCTGTCTGTCTGTCTGTCTGTCTGTCTGTCTGTCTCTCTCTCTCTCTCTCTCTCTCTCTCTCTCTCTCTCTCTCTCTCTCTCGTTGCATTTTTCATGTATTTTGTTTGATTTTGCTTCTTACTACATATATATTTGTTTTTGCGCACAGGCCTAGATGTAAAAAGCAATAGTATTTTTGCATAATCCATTATCTTCTTAAAATGAAATTCCTTCGTTCGTTCGTTCGTTAATTCTCTCCTCTCTCTCTCTCTCTCTCTCTCTCTCTCTCTCTCTCTCTCTCTCTCTCTCCCCCCCCCTCTCTCTCTCTCTCTCTCTCTCTCTCTCTCTCTCTCTCTCTTCGAAGCAAAGTTGTGACCAGAATGGACATCGACCCTTCAATACACACCATTTCAAAACAGACGCAGCGATAGGTTAAAACGCCTCTGCCAGGTTAGTCCTTAACAACTCAAGCCTCGAATTTGTTGGGTTACAGACCTCGAATACAGTTGGGTTACATACTGGAACCACCTAAAGAAATCAAGCCTTGAATGTTGTTGGGTTACGTACTGGAAGCATCTCACTTTATGAATAAAGAAATCTTGAGCTTTTTAGAAATCTTAAACAGCGTCTAAAAGATATAGTCTGCTCTGTGAGATGGAAGAAACTGAATGAAATGGAATATCCATAGAGATAGCAACACGAATCAGACAGAAAACCTGCTGTCTGCACCCTATGTGAACACAGCGCAGGCTTCCAAGGGTGTGGTGCAGGATTGCTCCCGCCTGCTGTCTGCACCCTATGTGAACACAGCGCAGGCTTCCAAGGGTGTGGTGCAGGATTGCTCCCGCCTGCTGTCTGCACCCTATGTGAGCACAGCGCAGGCTTCCAAGGGTGTGGTGCAGGATTGCTCCCGCCTGCTGTCTGCACCCTATGTGAACACAGCGCAGGCTTCCAAGGGTGTGGTGCAGGATTGCTCCCGGCTGGTTTGTTTGGCAGTTGAGGACAGTACTTCTCTGGGCCCTACCCGCACCTTCGGGTGTATCTTTTTTCTTCTTCTTGTAGAAATGACCTCTCGCATGCAGATGTGTGACAAGACAGGGAGTTTTGACGTGCGATATGGAAATACCAGTATGAATGGTGATATTCACGTGGGTATGGTGTTTTATGCGGAATGAGACATTATATTTTTATGTGGATGTGAACGTTTTGCAGACACATTTTGTGTTTGCATCGATTTGTCTTCTTGATTGTCTTTTTGTATTACGTGCATGTGTATCTCTTCTCCTCCGTCTGTCTCTGTCTCTGTCTCCCCCCCCCCCTCTCTCTCTCTCTCTGTCTCTCTCTCTCTCTCTCTCTCTGGCTGTCTCTCTCTCTCTCTGTCTTTCTCTTTCGCCCTCACTCTTACCCGCCCTCCCTCCCTCTCTCCGTTTCAACCTCCCTCCCTCTCCCTCCCTCCCTCCCCCCCTCTCTCTCCCTCTCTCTTTCTATCTCCCTCTCTCTCTCTCTTCCTTCTCCTCTCTCTCTCCTTTTCTCTCTCCCTCCCTCTCTGTCCCTCTCTCTGTCCCTCTCTCTCCCTTTCTTTCTTCCTCCTTCTTTCTCTCTCTCCCTTTCACTCTCCCTTTCTCTCTCCATCCTTCTCTTTCTCTCTCTTCCTTTCTCTCTCCCTCTCCCCCCCCTCTCTCTCTCTCTCTCTCTGGTCGTCAGCACGTTGTTACAGTGCAGTGGTCCAGGTCTATTATACACCAGTCGGGTGCAGTTCAGGGAAGGGTGGACCTTCAGGGAAGGGAGGATGGGGTCGGAGACGGGATTCTCTTCTGTTCACAGTATCTTTGTGAGGGAGAACAGAAACATCTAGCGCTAGTTTTCATGTTTGCTCTGATCTCTCTCTTTTTTTCCACGCATGCACAGCTCGTTTCTTTCGCTTTCTCTAGAGCGGGCAGAAGACGGGTGTGAAGAAACACAGCATGAACCGCAGTGTGTGTTACCCTCCACAATGGACTCTCTCTCCGTCTGTCTGTCTCTCTGTCTCTCTGTCTTTCGTTCTCTCTGTCTGTGTCTGGCTGTGTGTGTGTGTGTGTGTGTGTGTGTGTGTGTGTGTGTGTGTGTGTGTGTGTGTGTGTGTGTGTGAGAGAGAGAGAGAGAGAGACAGAGAGAGAGAGACAGAGACAGAGACAGAGAGAGCGTGTGTGTACGTGTGTGTGTGTGTGTGTGTGTGTGTGTGTGTGTGTGTGTGTGTGTGGTGTGTGTGTGTGTGTGTGTGTGTGTGTGTGTGTGAGAGAGAGAGAGAGAGAGAGAGTCTGTGAGTGGATTGTGTCATGAACTATTGTTTCCCATTATTTCAAGGCGGTTTCTCGGTTCCCACGTTTCAAGTGGCTTTGATTGATTCCCCTCTGCCGCAGTCTCTCTCTCTCTCTCTCTCTCTCTCTCTCTCTCTCTCTCTCTCTCTGTCTCTGTCTCTGTCTGTCTGTCTGTCTGTCTGTCTGTCTGTCTGTCTGTCTGTCTCTCTCTCTCTCTCTCTCTCTCTCTCTCTCTCTCTCATCCATACAGGTCCGACCCTTTACTCTTTATGTGTCCAAACCTCTCTCCTTCGACAATGTTTGTGTCTTTTCCCTCCCAGCGCTCCTTTGCCTCTTCTCTCACGGTGAGGAAGAAGACATTTATCACAGAGCGCATTATTCACACTGAAGGGTTCCCCCCCCCCTCCACCTTCTCTTCCACCCCTCTTCACCCCTGCTACCTCCCAGCCCCCGCTCCTCTTTGCCTCCTGCTCTCTGGAACACCAACAAGACGACGACAGGAAGTGGTGCCAGAGCACGTGGATCTCTCTCTCTCTCTCTCTCTCTCTCTCTCTCGTGTGTGTGTGTGTTGTGTGTGTGTGTGTGTGTGTGTGTGTGTGTGTGTGTGTGTGTAGTGTGTGTGTGTGTGTGTGTTGTGTGTGTGTGTGTGTGTGTGTGTGTGTGTGTGTGTGTGTGTGTGTGTGTGTGTGTGTGTGTGTGTGTGTGTGTGTGTGTGTGTGTGTGTGTAGTGTGTGTGTGTGTGTGTGTGTGTGTGTGTGTGTGTGTGTGTGTGTGTGTGTGTGTGTGTGTGTGTGTGTGTGGGGGGGGGGAGCACCAGACCTTGATTTAACGTAAAAGATCTATATTCTACAGTATGTTTTGGAGTAGAATTTGTCGCCGTCAAGTTGAAAAGACAACCAGTGTGACGAGCACGATAGAAAGCGACTTCGTTTAGACATAGTTAAACATTAAACTGTGTTCTTATAGACACAGGTAAACATTCAATTGTGTTCTTATAGACACAGGTAAACATTCAATTGTGTTCTTATAGATACAGGTAAACATTCATATGACGTGACCATGTGCTTTCAAAACTGTTTGGAATCGTCCCACAGGTATAGCTGTATAACAAGGGGCGCTGTGGACTAGCCGTACTCTCCATGCTGTTACATTGTATCTTCTGCTTTTCGGATTTCCTTGTCCTTTTGTTTTTCGTTCATTGTGTGGAGGGCGTGTTCCTGTCCATCTATAGGGATGCTGGCCATGGCTTATCATCGTCAGCAGGCAGTGGCGTTTGTCACGCTTTCTCAGAAAACCTGCTTCCCATCGGGCGATCTGAATCCCCCGGCCCCTCAGCGCTAACTACAACCATTGTTGTCCACTGATAAAGACAGAACAAGCAAGCCCAACAGAAGCCACACAACTGACGTGGACAGCCTCCTACGTATGGAGTCACGGCTTCTTGGAAAATACTCTCTCTCTCTCTCTCTCTCTCTCTCTCTCTCTCTCTCTCTCTCTCTCTCTCTTCCACCACACACACACACAAGCGGGCGCGCGCATGCTTATATACAAACATGCATATGCACATGCACGCACGCACACACACACACACACGCACACACACACACACACACACACACACACACACACACACACACACACACACACACACACACACGTCTGTGTATGTGTGTGTGTGTGTGTGTGTGTGTGTGTGTGTGTGTGCGCGCGCGCACGCGCGCGCGTGTGTGTGCTCCCCTCAGTGTGCAAGAGTGCATGTATTAGTATGCCTGCGCGCGTGAGTGTTTGTGTCCGTGTGTGGACGTGGGCGCGCTAGCAATACTGCTGCTGTTGCGTGTGGCTGGCATCCCCCCCCCCCCCCCGCCACATCCCTCACCCCCTCACCCCCCAACTCCGGGTACCCCCTCCCACCCCATCACTCGCCCCTCGCCCCATGCAGTGCCCCCAGACATGGGCACTAATTTCCAATGCATGGTTTTCTCGGCTTCACAAAGCGACCAGCAGTTCCAATTACAATTGCAATTTTAAGTTGCGTGGTGATTTTTTCCCCTCCTGCTCCCTCAAGAAGGGTCTCATTCCCTACACATATTTCGTGACGAGTGTGAAAAGAATCAACGGACACGACGCAACAGGAACATGCGTGGGAGGAGCAGAGAAAAACGGGGGGGGGGGGGGGGGGGGGGGGGGGGGGGGCAAAAAAGCCAACATAAATTGGTATGAATTGCAAGCTGAAGACATCATTGTCCAACTTTCGTTAGAATGTAATCCACGGAGAGCAGATGAGAAGGATGGGGCTGGGGGGGAAAGTGAAGATGGAACAGACACAAGACAACCCATGTACCCATGGCCTTGTATGGCTTCTCGCTGGACACAGCACCTTGTTCACAGTCACAGATTTCAGGTTCGGATCCCGGTGACGATCAACATGGATGTGAAGGTCTGTTTGTTTCGCTGCCCGTCGGTCATTGGGTTTTTGAATCAGTCACCTCATCCCTCCAACGTTCAAGATTCAAGATTGAAGAGTCAAAACTCTCTCTCTCTCTCTCTCTCTCTCTCTCTCTCTCTCTCTCTCTCTCTTCTCTCTCTCTCTCGGGGGTTGATACCTAAGTTACATGTGTACACAAGTCGTGAAGAAGCTCCTCGTTGAATCAGGTTTTGTGTGTGTTGTAGGTAGAATTATACTTTCATCCGTGAGGTACAGCAAGGTAAAGCGCCTTGCCGTCTGAAAAACTGGACTTTAGACAGCAATGCGGTCGATTTGTATTCATTTTCATTTCTTTCATGTACAAACGTGTAAGCAAACACAGTGGAAACTCTGGTCTCCGATTGAAGAGGAAGGCGGACGGTGAAGGCGGACTGTGTCACCTGTGGTTTTCTCCTGTCCTTTTTCTTCTGGGGCAGTTCATCATTGCACCGGTATGGGGACGTGGAGATGAACCCAGGACCCCGAGGTGCTATGCGTCAGACGCAGATCGGATCCCAATCTTCAGCATCTTCACGTGCTAGTGTGAGCAACACCTCAACCAGCACTCCATCACGGAAAGAAAGCCCAGCTCTCACTGACGTTCTGACGAAACTCGACAATCTCAACTCTGAATTTGATGACGTGAATATATGATGTAAAACAGGGTGATGTATGTAGCCCGATTCTGTTTTCCCTGTTTATAAATGAACTTGCTTTGGAGGTTCTTAAAAACCGGTAAGCAAGGAGCTTTATTCACAATCGATTATTTTGAACTCTTCATTTTGTTACTTGCAGATGACATACTGTTACTAGCAGAAACAGTAACAGGTCTACAGACACATCTGAATAGTCTGCAAAGAGCTGCTTCTAATGTTGATCTGAAGGTAAATTTGAACAAAAGCAACATTATTGTCTTTAGAAAAGGTGGACATTTATCAGCAAGGGAAGGATGGCTATATTATGATACAAACATGCCTGTTGTGAATGCATACAAATACTTGGGGATATTGTTTTCAACCAAACTTCAGCACGTAATGACCTGGCAAGGAAAGCGAAAAATGCGGCGTTGTGTATCTCGCTGAAACTTCGTGTTTTGAATAACAATATAGTCTGAATCTATTTTTGTAACTATTTGATTCTTAACTCCAGCCAATAGCCCTGTACGGCTCGAAAGTTTGGGAGTTGGATGATGCAACACATCTATGCAAACAAGTACATCTATTTTCTTTAAAGAAGTTTTTGAGAGTTGAAATGCGGACACCCAGTGACTTTGTATATGGAGAAACTGATAGATATCCGAGTTCTATAAACTGTGCAATACGTTGTATCCGTTGCTGGCTAAAATTAACGACAATGGATGATAACAGACTACCACAAAAGGCGTACAGAATTTAGATACGCGAGACAAAAGAAAACTGAGCATCAATTATTCGCTGCAAGCTGTATCGGCTTTGTTTTGAATATGTATGGGCAAACCAAGGAGTTCAGAATGTTAAACACTTTTTACATGAATTTAAAGATAGACTGATTCATGTTGATGGCAAGACTGCGATTTCCATACTAAAACAGTGAAAGAGATATATATATATATATATATATATATATATATATACAGTGAAAGATATATATATATATATATATATATATACACACACATCGGAAACTTGTCATTATAAATTTCAGATGATTCTGAAATTTGAATCAGATGAATCTGAAATTTTTATGACAAGTTTCCGATGTAGTATTTCAGAAATTGCTGTACATTATTATCGTTATAAGAAACATACTGAGATTGATTTGCGTTGTCCTCTTTGCAAAACGGGAAATGAAGATAAACTGCATTTTGGTTTGTGTTGCCGAGTGTTAAGTGATTTAAGAATGCGATATATACCACAAAAAATAGTACAGTCATCCTAACGAGTTTCGCTTAAGTATGCTTCTAGCTTCCAGAGACGATAGAATTGTGCGAAATTTATCGAGTTACTTATACAAAGCATTTGAGTTGCGTTCTGTAATGATGTCATGGCGGACAGAGTCTAGTCATCTCTAATGTTGCAAATAATACTGTGTTGTACACTTTGTACTTTGCGCCCACTTCATGAGGGGCAAAGGCCTTAATGAATAAAATATTCATTCATTCATTCATTTATTCATTCATCCATTCATTCTCTCTCTCTCTCTCTCTCTCTCTCTCTCTCTCTCTCTTCTCTGTATGAGCGCATGCGCGTGCATGGATGTACCTGTGCAGTTCCCGTTGTTTTTGTTTGTTTGTTTGATTGTTTGTTTGTTTGTTTTGGTTGCTTCTGTGTGACTACCCACCATGTCATTATTACGTTTATGAATAGTCTGCTTGCATTTATAGAATCACATCACAGTGTAATGTTGGATTGTCAGTATGAATGATATGTGTTGAAGTAATATATGCATGACAAGGACAGATTGTAAGACTAGGCTCTGGCCTAAAATCACGATTCTTGCGTATTAAAGATGAATCAATCAGTCCATCAATCAATCAATCAACCTCTCTCTCTCTCTCTCTCTCTCTCTCTCTCTCTCTCTCTCTCTCTCTCTCTCTCTCTCTCTAACATTGTAAGATATAAAAAAGGAAATATGGTTATTTTCATTGTAACTGGGATGTTTTGTGTTTTGTTACTTATTTGTCATTGTCCTTGTAACTGGAATACTTTGTTACGTATATGTCATTGTTCTTGTAACTGGAATACTTTGTTGCTTATATGTCATTGTTCCTGTAACTGGAATACTTTGTTACCTATTTGTCATTGTTCTTGTAACTGGAATACTTTGTTATCTATTTTTCATTTTCATTGTAACTGGAATACTTTGATACCCATTTGTTATTGTCCTTGTAACTGGGATACTTTGTAACCTTTGCTTTGTAGATTTTTTTCTTTATTTTAAGTGCTTTCAGCGATGCTTCTGCGTACACGCGCGCGCGCGCATGCATGCATGCATGTGTGTGTGTGTGTGTGTGTGTGTGTGTGTGTGTGTGTGTGTGTGTGTGTGTGTGTGTGTGTGTGTGAGTCAGTACAACCTTGAGTTAATCTGACAATAAATTAGTTTCAGTCAGTCAGTCAGTGTGTGTGTGTGTGTGTGTGTGTGTGTGTGTGTGTGTGTGTGTGTGTGTGTGTGTGTGTGTGTCCGTGCGCGCATTCTTGTTGTTGTTAAATTAAGATTGTGTTTGGGAAGGTCATGTTTGTTTTGCCTTGTATATTTGTTTAGTTGATTCATGTTTCGTTTGGCTGTTTGTTGTTTTGCTGTTGTTTTTTTTTCCCTTCCCATTTCTTTCCTTCAACAGCTTTTTATTTGCTCTCTCTCTCTCTCTCTCTCTCTCTCTCTCTCTCTCTCTCTCTCTCTCTCTCTCTCTCTCTCTCTCTCTCTCTCTCTGTCCTATTGTTGGTTTTGTGTCGCGATCTTTTCATTAACGTAATGACAAATCTAATGTAGTTGAATTCAAACTAATCAAAGGAAATGGCATTTACCCCCCGCACCCTGTATTCCCACCCACCCTTCTCTTCCCCTCACCTTCCCAGTATTCTCTCTCTCTCTCTCTCTCTCTCTCTCTCTCTCTCTCTCTCTCTCTCTCTCTCTCTCTCTCTCTCTGGAGCGCGTGGAACACAGGATCAATTTCAGCCAATCAGTAGAGGAGAATTAATAGACAACTCGATTCATCCAAATGTTAACTGCTGCCTTCTAGGGGTTTTTTGTGTGTGCTTTTTCCTTGCCCCCCCCCCCCCCTCCCCCCTCCCCATCTCTCTGTCCGGCTGATAGAGGACATTGAAGACGAGAAACAAGCAAGCGAAACGAACACGTTCCTTTCTGCCCCAAAATATGCGCAGTAGATGAGTTGATCTGCAGCCAACGAGCTTGTATTTAGAATGTCTAGTTAGTGGCATTGAGCTTCAACGCCCACGCCCACCTCTAACAAAGATGGCTGATCATCCTGAGAGAGTAAGGAAAGGATGGTGGGGGGGGGGGGGGTATGTAACACTACTCTGATACGACCAGAACGACAACATGCTAAGATGGGGGGAGGGGACCTATCTAACACTACACTGATACCACCAGAACGACAACATGTTGAAAGAGGCAGCGACAAGACCAACATTCATGTTGGACGTGAGCGGAATTTGAACCGTCAACGCCATGTGGCCGTCAACTCGGTCTTCCATCACTGAGCACCCTGGACACATGACACAACACATCTGGACAGCGCTAGGGCTCGAGGCAGCTTAGGTTGCTTCCTTGAGAACTCAGAACATTTCGCAAAATGTTGTAGTTGTGTCTACGTCGTGTTGCCGTTTTGACGTGTTCCAAACACAGTGGAAGGTCTTAGGATCTGTGTCTACGTTGTGTTTCTTCCTCGGTGTCTTCAAAACATACCAGAAAGTTTTATGTCCCGAGTCCTATGCCTGTATGAGGCCTGCGTGGTTTTCTTGAGGTGCATATGTGTTGTCTTCCTATTAACCCGCTCTATTTTATTTCAGTACCATGAGACACAACCAATGAAGGCGTTCCTGGTGACAGAGGAGAGAGAGAGAGAGAGAGAGAGAGGAGAGAGAGAGAGAGAAAGAGAGAGAGAGAGAGAGACAGACAGACAGACAGAGAAGACACTTATAACTTCATAATAACTAATTCCTTGTCTCCCCAGTACAAGCTCACGTTTAGTGTGCATGCATGCACGCTCGTAATCCTGTGTTGACAGTGTGTGTGTGTGTGTGTGTGTGTGTGTGTGTGTGTGTGTGTGTGTGTGTGTGTGTGTGCGTGCGTGCATGTGCGTACGTGCGTGTGCGTCCGTGCATGTGCACGCGTGCGCGCGTGTGCGTGTGTGCGTGTGTGTGTGTGTGTGTGTGTGTGTGTGTGTGTGTGTGTGTGTGTGTGTGTGTGTGTGCAATCGCGCGGAGGCATGCGCTATTTGACCGGGTGAAAAAATGATTGACGAGAATGGTACTCCTCGGCTGTAAAAGACACGATAAAGAGTGAAATCTGAGCTGTGAATATGGTTCTGTCTGTCTGTCTGTGTGTCTGTCTGTCTGTCTGTCTGTCTGTCTCTCTCTCTCTCTCTCTCTCTCTCTCTCTCTCTGCGTGTGTGTTTGTGTTTGTGTGTGTGTGTGTGTGTGTGTGTGTGTGTGTGTGTGTGTGTGTGTGTGTGTGTGTGTGTGTGTGTGTGTGCTTCTGTTTGTGTATGTGTGTGTATGTTGTTCTCGTTGTGCTTGTTCGTGTTCTTGTTCTCCTTCTTGTTCTTGTTTTTTCTTGTTCTTGTTCTTCTTTTTCTTGTTCTTCTCGTTCTTCTTCTTCTTCTTCTTCTTCTTCTTCTTCTTCTTCTTCTTCTTCTTCTTCTTCTTCTTCTTCTGTCTTTGCAGCCTGTCATCTCCTCTCTGTTCATTCCTGTTCAATCATCGTCTCATACATTCTCTCTCTCACTCTTTCTTTCTCTCTTCTTAATCTGGGCTTGACATTCTGGGGTGTCTTTTTCTCCTTTTTTTTTTTCATCACCCTCAAGGCTGGAGATCCCCGAATTGGCAGCTTCGGCTTTTGGTGTTTTGTTCTTCCTTTCTTTCCTTCTTTCTTTTCTTTTCTTTTTTCTTCTTTCGTTCATTTTTCTTCTTTTTTAACATCTGTCTTTTTTTCATTCTTTTCTCTCTCTGATGCCTTTCTGTTGATGATTTGCTATCTCAATGTATTCTATTCTTATGACTTTAAAAACATCTTTTAAGAATAGAGAAAATGTCACTTTGGGAGAGAAGGTGTGTGTGTGTGTGTGTGTGTGTGTGTGTGTGTGTGTTGTGTGTGTGTGTGTGTGTGTGTTGTGTGCGGGTGCGTGTGTGTGTGTGTGTGTGTGTGTGTGTGTGTGTGTGTGTGTGTGTGTGTGTGTGTGTGTGATGTTACTGACATGTATTTTTAAACATGTAGTGCATGGGTTTAAGAGTTTCGCGAGAGGGAAAAGCGTCACTTAAAAAAGAAATCATCATCATCATCATCATCATCATCATCATCATCATCATCATCATCATCATCATCATCATCATCACCTTGATCATCCTCATCATCATCATCACCATTTTGATGTTATTATTATTATTATTATTATTATTATTATTATTATTATTATTATTATTATTATTATTATTATTATTATTATTATTATTGTCGTTGTTTTTGGTAGCAGCAGCAGCAGTAGTAGTAATAACATCATCATCATCATCATCATCATCATCATCATCATATCATCATCATCATCATCATCATCATCATCATCATCATCATCATTACCATCATCATCATCATCATTACCATCACCACCACCACCACCACCACCACAACCACCACCACCATCATCATCATCATCATCATCATCATCATCATCATCATTATCATCATCATTATCATCATAATGATCATCATCATGATCATCATAATTCATGCATTATCATAAACAACGTATACAAATGTAGTATTGCCATTTAAAACATAAATCAAAGGCGTTGGAACCTTGAGAACTCATTGTGTAGCAGGACCAGGACTGAATCATTGTGTAGCAGGACCAGGACTGAATCATTGTGTAGCAGGACCAGGACTGAATCATTGTGTAGCAGGACCAGGACTGAATCATTGTGTAGCAGCACCACGACTTTACAATTGTGTAGCAGCACCAAG
>CM065729.1:68290539-68295539 GCA_033310375.1 Conus canariensis
TGTGTGTGTGTGTGTGTGTGTGTGTGTGCGTGCGTTCGCGTGCTATTTGAGAGAGGGTGATCTTTAAATTTTGCTGGAGTTGGGCTCGTCTCCATGATATCACATGTAGATTGCAATGTGAACAATCTGCTGGATGTAAAGTCTTCACACTTGTTCTCAGAGTCCGCCCTGCCTCTGCCTGCGTCTGATTCCATGAGGAAGGAAAACTAGCTGTGGTCATTCCCCTCATTCCACCATCTACAGCCATTGACCAGTCTTCACAGAACAGGCGCTGGACTCTAGCCACAGTGTAATCTCATTTCGCAACAGCTCTCCCTCCCCCCCCCCATCCTTCCCAGACATCCAAACACAGCATTCCTTGCTCTTCCCTCCCCTCCCCTTCGGAGTCCCCCCCCCCCCCACACACACACACGCCCCCTTCAAACTCCCCCCTTGGATGGAGGATTGTTCAATGGTTCAAATGACACAGAAGACGCAGCTGTCCCGGCGTGATTCAATCAGCTTGTTATTCCAGTCTCCTCCACCACTTGTCTCACCACTCCCACTGCATTCACTTCTTTTTCTGAATGGGTCACTTCAGGACACTGGGGTTGCCCGCAGTGTGGTGTAGACAGACTCTCTGTCACAGCTGCCTCAGGACACTGGGTTGCCCGCAGTGTGGTGTAGACAGACTCTCTGTCACAGCTGCCTCAGGACACTGGGGTTGCCCGCAGTGTGGTGTAGACAGACTCTCTGTCACAGCTGCCTCAGGACACTGGGGTTGCCCGCAGTGTGGTGTAGACAGACTCTCTGTCACAGCTGCCTCAGGACTTTGGGGTTGCCCGCAGTGTGGTGTAGACAGATTTTCACAGTTGTCTCAGGACATTGGGGTTGTCTGCAGTGTGGTTTAGAGACACTGTCACAGCTGCCTCAGGACTTTGGGGTTGCCCGCAGTGTGGTGTAGACAGATTGTCACAGTTGTCTCAAGACATTGGGGTTGTCTGCATTGTGGTGTAGACAGACTGTCACAGTTGTCTCAGGACATTGGGGTTGTCTGCAGTGTGGTGTAGACAGACTGTCACAGTTGTCTCAGGTCATTGGGGTTGCGACAGTGTGGTATGGACAAACTCTCAGTCAGTTGTCTCAGGAATTGGGGTTGCCTACAGTGTGGTATGGACTGTCTTCCTATTAGTTGTCTCAGGTCATTGGGGTTGCCTACAGTGTGGTATGGACTGTCTTTCTATTAGTTGTCTGAGGACATTGGGGTTGCCTACAGTGTGGTATGGACTGTCTTTCTATTAGTTGTCTGAGGACATTGGGGTTGCCTACAGTGTGGTATGGACTGTCTTTCTATTAGTTGTCTCAGGTCATTGGGGATGTCTGCAGTGTGGTGTAGACAGACTCTCTGTCACAGTTGTCTGAGGACATTGGGGTTGCCCGCAGTGTGGTGTAGACAGACTGTCACAGTTGTCTCAGGACATTGGGGTTGTCTGCAGTGTGGTGTAGACAGACTGTCACATTTGTCTCAGGACATTGAGGTTGTCTGCAGTGTGGTGTAGACAGACTGTCACAGTTGTTTCAGGACACTGGGATTGTCTGCAGTGTGGTGTAGACCGACTGTCACAGTTGTCTCAGGACATTGGGGTTGCCTACAGTATGGTGTAGACCGACTGTCACAGTTGTCTCAGGACATTGAGGTTGTCTGTAGTGTGGTGTAGACAGATTTTCACAGTTGTCTCAGGACATTGGGGTTGCCTACAGTGTGGTGTAGACAGACTGTCACAGTTGTCTCAGGACATTGGGGTTGTCTGCATTGTGGTGTAGACAGACTGTCTGCCACAGTTGTCTCAGGACATTGGGGTTGTCTGCAGTGTGGTGTAGACAGACTGTCTGCCACAGTTGTCTCAGATCATTGGGGTTGTCTGCAGTGTGGTGTAGACAGACTGTCACAGTTGTCTCAGGACATTGGGGTTGTCTGCAGTGTGGTGTAGACAGACTGTCGGCCACAGTTGTCTCAGGACATTGGGGTTGTCTGCAGTGTGGTGTAGACAGACTGTCTGCCACAGTTGTCTCAGGACATTGGGGTTGCCTACAGTGTGGTGTAGACAGACTGTCGGCCACAGTTGTCTCAGGACATTGGGGTTGTCTGCAATGTGGTGTAGACAGACTGTCACGGTTGTCTCAGGACATTGGAGATGTCTGCAGTGTGGTGTACAGACACTGTCACAGTTGTCTCAGGACATTGGGGTCGTCTGCAGGGTGGTGTAGACAGACTGTCACGGTTGTCTCAGGATATTGGGATTGTCTGCAGTGTTGTGTGGACAGTCTTTCTTTTATTTGTCTCAGGATATTGGGGTTGTCTGCCGTGTTGTGTGGACAGTCTTTTTTTTTTTAGTTGTCTCAGGACATTGGGGTTGCCTAGAGTTTGGTATGGACAAACCCGTCAGTTGTCTCAGGAAATGGGGATTGCCTACAGTGTGGTATGAACAAACTCTGTCTCAGTTGTCTCAGGACATTTGGGTTGCCTAGAGTGTGGTATGGACAAACTCTCTGTCAGCTGTCTCAGGACATTGGGGTTGCCTACAGTGTGGTGTGGACAGACTGTCTGCCACAGTTGTCTCACACAACACGGCACCGAGTTCTGGAACAGTGTCAGCCCGTGCTCTGGAGGCTGGTGTTGGCAGTGCTTCGTCCACAGAGTAGCAGAGTTCTTCATAGCCATGCACTCACATAGTAAGGAGAGTTCTTTACAGCCATGCATTCACATAGTCAGCAGAGTTCTTCACAGCCATGCATTCACATAGTCAGTAGAGTTCTTCATAGCCATGCATTCACATAGTCGCAGCGTCACAAGGCTGACAAGGCATACAGAACCTGGGAGTCACACAAAGCCATATTCCCACAGAGTCACAAACTCACACAGAGTCACAAACTCACACAGAGTCACACTCCTAAAGCGTCACAAAGTCACACACAGCCTCATTCCCACAGAGTCACAAAGCCACACAAAGCCACATTCCCACAGAGTCACCAAGTCACACAAAGCTACAACCTCACGGAGTCATGATGTCAAGCAACAGTCACAATCTCACGGCAGCACAACGTCACACACAGCTACATTGTCACAGTGCCACGACATCACAGAAGGTCACAACCCCACACAGTAACTAAGCTGTATATCCGTGACTGCAACAAACAGGCTGTCTATCTATGAGGAAAGCAAGCCGCCACAACAAGCTTCTTCCTGTGCGTGAATTATGAACGTGGAGAGTGAAGATGATGACACAACTTCCCAATACACAATATTTCACAGTGCTTGGAGTCATGGCCCAGTAAGTGAGGGATTCATACTCGAGAGAGAGAGAGAGAGAGAGAGAGAGAGAGAGAGAGAGAGAGAGAGAGAGAGAGAGAGAGAGAGAGTTATATACATTTACGAACGCACAAACTCTCTCTCTCTCTCTCTCTCTCTCTCTCTCTCTCTCTCTCTCTCTCTCTCTCTCTCTCTCTCTCTCGTTTGGATTCTGCCTCAATACAGATCTGGCGACAGACGGAACCAAGTCAACTTTCTCGTCATTAGTGAACACTGTCTGCCCCCTCTGCACCTTGATCAGCACAATCTCCCGCCTCCTACTACTAATAATGCTTTGTCCCTCATCCATCCCCGCCCTCCAGCCCTCATCCCTCCACTCCTTCCCTCCTACACTCCCGCTCTTCCGCAGTATCCAAAGTAAACCCAACACACACACACACACACACACACACACACACACACACACACACACACACACACACACACACACACACTTGCACGCACGCACGCACGCACACACACACACACACACACACACACACACACACACACACACACACACACACACACACACATTTCCTTGCCACCCCTCCATCCAACGCACCTCCATCCCAAAAGTTTGTACGGGTGACGACGCTGGCTGAGGTTATTAGCAATGTGTTGGGTTCTCCTTCAGTGCATGGTCTGGCAGTGACAGTCTCTCTGTCACACACGTCAGTGAAGGGTCTGGCAGTGACTCTGTCACACACGTCAGTGCAGGGTCTGGCAGTGTTTCTGTCACACGTCAGTGCAAGGTCTGGCAGTGTCTCTGTCACACATCAGTGCAGGGTCTGGCAGTGTTTCTGTCACACGTCAGTGCAGGGTCTGGCAGTGTCTCTGTCTCACGTCAGTGCAGGGTCTGGTAGTGACCGTCTCTCTGTCACATGTCAGTGCAGGGTCTGGTAGTCTCTCTGTCACACGTCAGTGCAGGGTCTGGCAGTGTCTCTGTCACACGTCAGTGCAGGGTCTGGCAGTCACCGTTTCTCTGTCACACGTCAGTGCAGGGTCTGGCAGTGACAGTCTCTCTGTCACACGTCAGTGCAGGGTCTGGCAGTGACCGTCCCTCTGTCACACATCAGTGCAGGGTCTGGCAGTGACCGTCTCCCTGTCACACGTCAGTGCAGGGTCTGGCAGTCTCTCTGTCACACGTCAGTGCAGGGTCTGGCAGTGTCTCTGTCACACGTCAGTGCAGGGTCTGGCAGTGTCTCTGTCACACGTCAGTGCAGGGTATGGCAGTGTCTCTGTCACACGTCAGTGCAGGGTCTGGCAGTCACAGTCCCTCTGTCACACGTCAGTACAGGGTCTGGCAGTGTCTCTGTCACACGTCAGTGCAGGGTCTGGCAGTCACCGTCTCTCTGTCACACGTCAGTGCAGGGTCTGGCAGTGTCTCTGTCACACGTCAGTGCAGGGTCTGGCAGTGTCTCTGTCACACGTCAGTGCAGGGTCTGGCAGTCTCTCCATCACACGTCAGTGCAGGGTCTGGCAGTCTCTCTGTCACACGTCAGTGCAGGGTCTGGCAGTGTCTCTGTCTCACGTCAGTGCAGGGTGTGGCAGTGACCGTCTCTCTGTCACACGTCAGTGCAGGGTCTGGCAGTCACCGTCTCTCTGTCACACGTCAGTGCAGGGTCTGGCAGTCTCTCTGTCACACGTCCGTGCAGGGTCTGGCAGTGAC
>CM065729.1:68305539-68310539 GCA_033310375.1 Conus canariensis
CTTGACTACACCTACCCCGCCTTCCAGATATACCTTGATGTCTTTGCCCCGCTTCCAGATATACCTTGATGTCTCTGTTTAGCTGAGTATTTTTCTCCTCTTCTACACCGCCGCTCGCCTCCCTCCTTCCCGCCCCATCCTTCTGCCCTTCTGCCTGTCTGTAGGTCTGTCTGTCAGATTGTAGGTTTGTCTGTCTGTCTGTAGGTCTGCCTGCCTGTACGTCTGGCTGCCTGTCTGTCTCTGTACCACAACCACGCAAACACAGGGACACACCACAACACACACACACACTCTCTCTCTCTCTCTCTCTCTCTCTCTCTCTCCCCTTTTCATCTAGCATGGTTTCATCGCATTACTCTCTCCACTTTAGCATCAACCACAAAAAGGACTGTCCATCAGATCCACCCTGTCCATCAGATCCCCCTGTCCATCAGATCCACCCTGTCCATCACAGCCACCCTGTCCATCAGATCCACCCTGTCCATCAGATCCACCCTGTCCATCACAGCCACCCTGTCCATCAGATCCACCCTGTCCATCACAGCCACCCTGTCCATCAGATCCAGCCTGTCCATCAGATCCAGCCTGTCCATCAGATCCACCCTGTCCATCAGATCCAGCCTGTCCATCAGATCCAGCCTGTCCATCAGATCCACCCTGTCCATCACATCCACCCTGTCCATCACATCCAGCCTGTCCATCAGATCCACCCTGTCCATTCAGATCCAGCCTGTCCATCACAGCCACCCTGTCCATCACAGCACCCTGTCCATCAGATCCACCCTGTCCATCACCAGCCCACCCTGTCCATCAGATCCACCCTGTCCATCACAGCCACCCTGTCCATCAGATCCACCCTGTCCATCAGATCCACCCTGTCCATCACAGCCACCCTGTCCATCAGATCCACCCTGTCCATCAGATCCACCCTGTCCATCAGATCCACCCTGTCCATCACAGCCACCCTGTCCATCAGATCCACCCTGTCCATCACAGCCACCCTGTCCAGCAGACCCACCCTGTCCATCAGATCCACCCTGTCCATCAGATCCACTCTGTCCATCACAGCCACCCTGTCCATCAGATCCACCCTGTCCATCAGATCCACCCTGTCCATCAGATCCACCCTGTCCATCACAGCCACCCTGTCCATCACAGCCACCCTGTCCATCAGATCCACCCTGTACATCAGATCCACCCTGTCCATCACAGCCACCCTGTCCATCAGATCCTGCCTGTCCATCACAGCCACCCTGTCCATCAGATCCACCCTGTCCATCAGATCCACCCTGTCCATCACAGCCACCCTGTCCATCACAGCCACCCTGTCCATCAGATCCACCCTGTCCATCAGATCCACCCTGTCCATCACAGCCACTCTGTCCATCAGATCCACCCTGTCCATCAGATCCACCCTGTCCATCACAGCCACCCTGTCCATCACAGCCACCCTGTCCATCAGATCCACCCTGTCCATCAGATCCACCCTGTCCATCACAGCCACCCTGTTCATCAGATCCACCCTGTCCATCAGATCCAACCTGTCCATCACAGCCACCCTGTCCATCACAGCCACCCTGTCCATCACAGCCACCCTGTCCATCACAGCCGCCCTGTCCATCAGATCCACCCTGTCCATCACAGCCACCCTGTCCATCAGATCCACCCTGTCCATCAGATCCACCCTGTCGATCACAGCCACCCTGTCCATCAGATCCACCCTGTCCATCACAGCCACCCTGTCCATCAGATCCACCCTGTCCATCAGATCCACCCTGTCCATCACAGCCACCCTGTCCATCACAGCCACCCTGTCCATCAGATCCACCCTGTCCATCAGATCCACCCTGTCCATCACAGCCACCCTGTCCATCAGATCTACCTGTCCATCAGATCCACCCTGTCCATCACAGCCACCCTGTCCATCACAGCCACCCTGTCCATCAGATCCACCCTGTCCATCACAGCCACCCTGTCCATCACAGCCACCCTGTCCATCAGATCCACCCTGTCCATCACAGCCACCCTGTCCATCACAGCCACCCTGTCCATCAGATCCACCCTGTCCTTCAGATCCACCCTGTCCATCAGATCCAGCCTGTCCATCACAGCCACCCTGTCCATCAGATCCACCCTGTCCATCAGATCCAGCCTGTCCATCACAGCCACCCTGTCCATCAGATCCAGCCTGTCCATCACAGCCACCCTGTCCATCAGATCCACCCTGTCCATCAGATCCAGCCTGTCCATCAGATCCAGCCTGTCCATCAGATCCACCCTGTCCATCACAGCCACCCTGTCCATCAGATACACCCTGTCCATCACAGCCATCCTGTCCATCACAGCCACCCTGTCCATCAGATCCACCCTGTCCATCACAGCCACCCTGTCCATCACAGCCACCCTGTCCATCAGATCCACCCTGTCCATCAGATCCACCCTGTCCATCACAGCCACCCTGTCCATCACAGCCACCCTGTCCATCAGATCCACCCTGTCCATCAGATCCACCCTGTCCATCAGATCCACCCTGTCCATCACAGCCACCCTGTCCATCACAGCCACCCTGTCACCACCGGTCAACAATCCACAGCCAGCACCAGACCAGTGGTAAGCACCAGGAGATCTAACCAGGCCAGTGGTCAGCACCAGATCTAACCAGGTTAGTGGCCAGCACCAGGAGGTCTAAGCAGTCTGCCTTGGATCCACCCAATAGCCACATATTGACATATCAGCGTGCACAAAGAGCCACGCCGTGTTTGCAAGTCACGATCATGGTGCCCTCTACTGCATGCCCTGATTCACCCCTGCCAATAACCCCTGCCATGTTGCTCTGGTTCACCCCTGTCATGTTGCTCTGGTTCACACCCTGTCATATTGCTCTGGTTCACTCCTGTCATGTTGTTCTGGTTCAATCCCTATCATGTTGCTCTGGTTCACCCCTGTCATGTTTGCCTGGTTCAGCCCTGTCATGTTGCTCTGGTTCAGCCCTGTCATGTTGCTCTGGTTCACCCCTGTCATGTTGCTCTGGTTCACCCCTGTCATGTTGCTCTGGTTCAGCCCTGTCATGTTGCTCTGGTTCAGCCCTGCCAATAACCCTGTCCACCCTGTCCATTCACAGCCACCCTGTCCATCAGATACACCCTGTCCATCACAGCCATCCTGTCATCAGATCCCCATGTCCTCAGATCCACCCTGTCCATCGATCCGCCTGTCCATCAGATCCAGCCTGTCCATCACAGCCACCCTGTCCATCAGATCCAGCCTGTCCATCAGTCCAGCCTGTCCATCAGATCCACCTGTCCATCACAGCCACCCTGTCCATCACAGCCACCCTGTCCATCACAGCCACCCTGTCCATCAGATCCACCTGTCCATCAGATCCACCCTGTCCATCACAGCCACCCTGTCCATCAGATCCACCCTGTCCATCACGCCACCCTGTCCATCAGATCCACCTGTCCATCACAGCCACCCTGTCCATCAGATCCACCCTGTCCATCAGATCCACCCTGTCCATCACAGCCACCCTGTCCATCACAGCCACCCTGTCCATCAGATCCACCCTGTACATCAGATCCACCCTGTCCATCACAGCCACCCTGTCCATCAGATCCACCCTGTCCATCACAGCCACCCTGTCCATCAGATCCACCCTGTCCATCAGATCCACCCTGTCCATCACAGCCACCCTGTCCATCACAGCCACCCCTGTCCATCAGATCCACCCTGTCCATCAGATCCACCCTGTCCTCCATCACAGCCACCCTGTCCATCAGATCCACCCTGTCCATCACAGCCACCCTGTCCATCACAGCCACCCTGTCCATCAGATCCACCCTGTCCATCAGATCCACCCTGTCCATCACAGCCACCCTGTTCATCAGATCCACCCTGTCCATCAGATCCACCCTGTCCATCACAGCCACCCTGTCCATCACAGCCACCCTGTCCATCAGATCCACCCTGTCCATCACAGCCACCCTGTCCATCACACAGCCACCCTGTCCATCACAGCCACCCTGTCCATCAGATCCACCCTGTCCATCACAGCCACCCTGTCCATCAGATCCACCCTGTCCATCACAGCCGCCCTGTCCATCAGATCCACCCTGTCCATCACAAGCCACCCTGTCCATCAGATCCACCCTGTCCATCAGATCCACCCTGTCGATCACAGCCACCCTGTCCATCAGATCCACCCTGTCCATCACAGCCACCCATGTCCATCAGATCCACCCTGTCCATCAGATCCACCCTGTCCATCACAGCCACCCTGTCCATCACAGCCCACCCTGTTCATCAGATCCACCCTGTCCATCAGATCCACCCTGTCCATCACAGCCACCCTGTCCATCAGATCTACCCTGTCCATCAGATCCACCCTGTCCATCACAGCCACCCTGTCCATCACAGCCACCCTGTCCATCACAGCCACCCTGTCCATCAGATCCACCCTGTCCATCACAGCCACCCTGTCCATCAGATCCACCCTGTCCATCACAGCCACCCTGTCCATCACAGCCACCCTGTCCATCAGATCCACCCTGTCCATCAGATCCACCCTGTCCATCAGATCCAGCCTGTCCATCACAGCCACCCTGTCCATCAGATCCACCCTGTCCATCAGATCCAGCCTGTCCATCACAGCCACCCTGTCCATCAGATCCAGCCTGTCCATCACAGCCACCCTGTCCATCAGATCCACCCTGTCCATCAGATCCACCCTGTCCATCACAGCCACCCTGTCCATCAGATCCACCCTGTCCATCACAGCCACCCTGTCCATCAGATACACCCTGTCCATCACAGCCATCCTGTCCATCACAGCCACCCTGTCCATCAGATCCACCCTGTCCATCACAGCCACCCTGTCCATCACAGCCACCCTGTCCATCAGATCCACCCTGTCCATCACAGCCACCCTGTCCATCACAGCCACCCTGTCCATCACAGCCATCCTGTCCATCAGATCCACCCTGTCCATCAGATCCACCCTG
>CM065729.1:68315539-68320539 GCA_033310375.1 Conus canariensis
GTCTTCGTGGCTTATGACCGGCCTTATGTATTGATTCATTAAGAACCGTGGAGATGGCCACAATCCATGGACAGATCCCAGCTCTTCAAACCGCGGAGACCGAGGAGCTAGCCTGGGGAAAGACACGTGGAGGAGACATGCAAACGAAATTTACACACACAACCAGGAGGGAACAGGCGAAGAATCGATTTGAAACTTTGTTTTAGCTTGCCTCAGCCCCAGCACCCCCAACCCCCCACCCCCACCCCCACCCACTCCCTCCTACCCCCTTCTGGCTTTTCTGCTGCCATTCCGCCCTGTACCTCCTCCCTCAGTGTGTGTGTGTGTGTGTGTGTGTGTGTGTGTGTGTGTGTGTGTGTGTGTGTGTGTGTGTGTGTGTGTGTGTGTTCTAATTATATTTTGATAGAGGCAAGAATCTGGACCATGCTGAAAGAAAACTTTCCCTTTTCTGAAAAAAAAATGCCTTCATTATTTTCACCCTAAAATAAGATGCAGCCATTTATTTCCGTCACTTTTTGGGGGAAAGTGGTGTTTTTCTCTCTCTCTCTCTCTCTCTCCTCTCTCTCTCCTCTCTCTCTCTCTCTCTCTCTCTCTCTCTCTCTCTCTCTCTCTCTCTCTCTCTCTCTCTCTTCAATTTCCAGATTAACCTTATGCCACCCTAAAAAGAGAAGATGAACGCCCACATAACCCTCTCTCCAAACAACACACGTGTCTTCATAGTCAGCAACACACGTGTCTTCATAGTCTTCATAGTCAGCAACACACGTGTCTTCATAGTCAGCAATACACGTGTCTTCATAGTCAGCAACACACGTGTCTTGATAGTCAGCAACGCATGTGTCTTGATAGTCAGCGACACACGTGTCTTCATAGATAGCAACACACGTGTCTTCATAGTCAGCAACACACGTATCTTGATAGTCAGCCACACACGTGTCTTCATAGTCAGCAACACACGTGTCTTCATAATCAGCAACACAAGTGTCTTGATAATCAGCAACACACGTGTCTTCATAGTCAGCAACACATGTGTCTTGATAGTCAGAAACACACGTGTCTTCATAGTCAGCAACACACGTGTCTTCATACTCAGCAACACACGTGTCTTCAAAGTCAGCAACGCACGTGTCTTGATAGTCAGCGACACACGTGTCTTCATAGAAAGCAACACACGTGTCTTCATAGTCAGCAACACACGTGTCTTCATAGTCAGCAACACACGTGTCTTCAAAGTCAGCAACGCACGTGTCTTGATAGTCAGCAACACACGTGTCTTTAAAGTTCGGCAACACACATGTCTTCATAGTCAGCAACATACGTGTCTTCATTGTCAGTAACACACGTGTCTTCAAAGTCAGCAACGCACGTGTCTTGATAGTCAGCAACGCACATGTCTTGATAGTCAGCAACACACGTGTCTTTAAAGTTCGGCAACACACATGTCTCCAAAGTCAGCAACACGCGTGTCTTCATAGCTAGCAACACACGTGTCTTCAACGTCAGTAACACATGTGCCTTCCAAGTCAGCAACACATGTGTCTTCATAGTCAGTAATACACGTGTCTTCATAGCTAGCAACACACGTGTCTTCAACGTCAGTAACACATGTGCCTTCAAAGTAAGCAACACATGTGTCTTCATAGTCAGCAAAACACGTGTCTTCATAGTCAGTAACACATGTGTCTTCATAGCTAACAACACATGTGTCTTCAAATCAGTAACACATGCATCTTCAAAGTCAGCAACACACGTGTCTTCATAGTCATCAACACACGTGTCTGTATAACTAGTAACACATGTGTCTTCATAGCTAGCAACACATGTGTCTTCAAAGTCAGTAACACATGTGTTTTCAAAGTCAATAACACACGTGTCTTCAACGTCAGTAACACATGTGTCTTCATAGTCAGCGAAACGCGTGTCTTCAAAGTGAGTAACACACGTGTCTTCAACGTCAGTAACACATGTATCTTCAAAGACGGTAACACATGTGTCTTCAACGTCAGTAACACATGTGTCTTCATTACACGTGTCTTCAACGTCAGTAATACATGTGTCTTCAAAGTCAGTAACACACCTGTCTTCAACGTCAGTAACACATGTGTCTTCAAAGTCAATAACACATGTATCTTCATAGTCAGCGAAACGCCTGTCTTCAAAGTCAGTGACACACCTGTCTTCAACGTCAGTAACACATGTGTTTTCAAAGTCAGTGCACATGTGTCTTCAAAGTCAGTAACGCATGTGTCCTCAAAGTCAGTAACACATGTGTCTTCAAAGTCAGTAACACATGTGTCTTCAAAGTCAGTAACACATGTGTCATGGAGGATTTATCAGGTACAGGGCAATGAAGTGAAAGCTATGTGTGGCGGCAGTCGCTGAGCAGCCAACAATGGCGGTGACCAATCCATCGTGCGCACAGACAAGCATTCTGGAAGTTGCTGACACTGCCGCCCTGCCCCCGGCACCACAGTAAGACGAGTTGTGCCCACTTTGCCCTCAAGATGAGGAGACATGCAAACGACGTTGACAGAGACAGCAAGGTGGGCGGGGCCAGGGTTCCACTGGAAATTGCGGTTCCCATCCCCTCCCCCACACCTGCCCACCGCATGTGTGTGTGTGTGTGTGTGTGTGTGTGTGTGTGTGTGTGTGTGTGTGTGTGTGTGTGTGTGTGTGTGTGTGTGTGTGTGTGTGTGTGTGTGTGTGTGTGTGTGTGTATGTGTGTGTGTGTGTGTGTGTGTGTGTGTGTGTGTGTGTGGTGTGTGTGTGTGTGTGTGTGTGTGTGTGTGTGTGTGTGTGTGTGTGTGTGTGGTGTGTGTGTGTGTGTGTGTGTGTGTGTGTGTGTGTGTGTGTGTGTGTGTGTGTGTGTGTGTGTGTGTGTGTGTGTGTGTGTGTGTGTGTGTGTGTGTGTGGTGTGTGGTGTGTGTGTGTGGTGTGTGGTGCGTGCGTGCGTGCGTGCGTGCGTGCGTGCGCCGCGCGCGCGCGCGCGCGCGCGTGTGTGTGTGTGTGTGTGTGTGTGCACCCCCTATCCCAGTGTCTGCACCCCATGTCCCAGTGTCTGCACACCAATATCCCAGTGTCTGCACACCAATATCCCAGTGTCTGCACCCTAATATCCCAGTGTCTGCACCCTAATATCCCAGTGTCTGCACACCAATATCCCAGTGACTGCACACCAATATCCCAGTGTCTGCACCCTAATATCCCAGTGTCTGCACCCTAATATCCCAGTGTCTGCACACCAATATCCCAGTGTCTGCACACAATATCCTCGTGTCTGCACCCCAATATCCCAGTATCTGCACCCCCTATCACAGTGTCTGTATCCCCCTATCCCAGTGTCTGCACCCACTATCCCAGTGTCTGCACCCCACTATCCCAGTGTCTGCACCCCCTATCCCAGTGTCTGCACCCCACTATCCCAGTGTCTGCACCCCCTATCCCAGTGTCTGCACCCAACTATCCCAGCGTCTGCACCCCCTATCCCAGTGTCTGCACCCCCATATCCTAGTGTCCTCACAAACCTATACCAGTGTCCTCACACCCCTATCCCAGTGTCTGCACCCCACTACCCCAGTGTCTGCACCCTAATATCCAAGTGTCTGCACCCTATCCCAGTGTCTGCACCCCAATATCCCAGTGTCTGCACCCCGTACCCCAGTGTGAGCACCCTAATATCCCAGTGTCTGCACCCTATCCCAGTGTCTGCACCCTAATATCCCAGCGTCTGCACCCCCCCCCCCCCCCATCCCAGTGTCTGTTCACCCCTATTCTAGTGTCTGCACCCCAATATCCCAGTGTCTGCACCCCCCTATCCCCATGTCCGCAACTCCTATCCCAGTGCCTGCACCCCCCCCCCCCCCCAATCCCAGTGTCTGCACCCCCTATCACAGTGTCTACACACCAATATCCCTGTGTCTGCACCCCCTATCACAGTGTCTGCACCCCCTATCACAGTGTCTGCACCCCCTATCACAGTGTCTACACACCAATATCCCAGTGTCTGCACCCCAATATCCCAGTGTCTGCACCCTGATATCCCAGTGTCTGCACCCTAATATCCCAGTGTCTGCACCCCAATATCCCAGTGTCTGCACCCCAATATCTCAGTGTCTGCACCCTGATATCCCAGTGTCTGCACAATATTCCAGTGTCTTCACCTCAATATCCCAGTGTCTGCACCCTAATATCCCAGTGTCTGCACCCAAATATTCCAGTATCTGCACCTCAATATCCCAGTGTCTGCACCCTGATATCCCAGTGTCTGCACCCTAATATCCCAGTGTCTGCACCCTAATATCCCAGTGTCTGCACCCTAATATCCCAGTGTCCGCACCCCAATATTTCAGTGTCTGCACCCCAATATCCCAGTGTCTGCACCCTAATATCCCAGTGTCTGCACCCTAATATCCGAGTGTCTGCACCCTAATATCCCAGTGTCTGCACCCCAATATCCCAGTGTCTGCACCCTAATATCCCAGTGTCTGCACCCTAATATCCCAGTGTCTGCACCCCCTATCCCAGTGTCTGCACCCCACTATCCCAGTGTCTGCACACCAATATCCCAGTGTCTGCACCCCACTATCCAAGTGTCTGCACCCCACTATCCCAGTGCCTGCACCCCAATATCCCATTGTCAGAGACAAAGCTGGAGCCTGTTTCTCTGTCAACAGTCTGCAGGTGGACATTGCAGCAAAGCCTCGTGGTGAAGCAGGAGGAAAACGTCCACGGGCACAGCAACGCAGCACCGTGTCTCCTGCCACAGTCTGCCCAGACAGAGCGGCAGCCAGATTTTGGCACAAAAGCAGTAACAAAATCTGGTTCCAGCATTGTGTCTATTCTTACAAGTCACAACAATGACCGTTTTAGCCATGGATCTCTTGCGCTATGCTAGAATTGTCTCCTTTTCCATTGGAACGGGCTGTGGATTGGAGCAGCGCAGCGTTCTGTTGCAGAGCTTATCTGGCATGATGAGACGGTGTCGTCTGTGGAAGGATATC
>CM065729.1:68333039-68338039 GCA_033310375.1 Conus canariensis
CGCTTGTTTGTCTTTCTCTTTCAACCCCCACCCCCCACCCCCACCCCCACACCCCTCCCCCATCCGTGGCACTGCTAATACACTCTGAAATGTGAACTCATTTCTTTCGAATCTTAATCATCCCCGACATTTCCTTTTGAAAGAAAACAGGATCAGGCGTTTTTATTTCTACAAAGTAATGGTCACATTCCCGTCGAAGGTTTTTGCACCGCTTCTTTCCCTGTCTGATATCATATGTAGTCGGTCGGTCTGTCTTTCTGTCTGTGTCTTTGTCTGTCTGTCTGTCTGTCTGTCTGTCTGTCTGTCTGTCTGTCTGTCTGTCTGTCTGTCTGTCTCTCTCTCTCTCTCTCTCTCTCTCTCTCTCTCTCTCTCTCTCTCTCTCTCTCTCTCTACCATTTTCCCTTTTGTTATTCTTTACATTACATTACATTTCATTACACGCAAACTGTGACGTTCGATTGGTCGTTTTTTCAAATCATTAAAAAAAAAAAAAGAGAACATTTTCCTGTCTTTAATTTTCCATTTCGACAACAGAATGCTTCACGTCTGTGTATTTTTGTTTCATCTTCAGTGTGTGTGTGTGTGTGTGTGTGTGTGTGTGTGTGTGTGTGTGTGTGTGTGCGTGCGTGCGTGCGTGCGTGCGTGCGTGCGTGCGTGCGAGAGAGAGAGAGAGAGAGAGAGAGAGAGAGAGACAGACAGAGAGAGAGAACTCTGAACTCTGAACTCTGAACGTTTTAATTGTAAGGCCACCGACCTTTATACAATGGGTACACATTTGCTGAGAATAAAATGAAAATGGGTACGGGTCATCAGCAAAAGGAAGGAATTTCTTTCCAGAAACATATAAGCAAACAATTACAAGGGGAAATAATGCAAGGAAACAAACCAAGATAAAAATATTTTCACTTGCGTTTGAAACCGATCACAACACATATTCATATATCTAGTTCCAGTTCATAAGTTCATGTCTAGTTTTCAGTGCATAAAATATATACACTGCCAAATTTCTTAGGATAATCATTTTTCAGATTGCATCAAATAGGCTAAACAATCGCCATTTGGATAGGAATAGAATCTCGTCGATAAATATCTTTCTCGCAAATGTGAGTACTTTAGACATTCGAACAAAATATGAAATTTATTTTCAATTCTATTACAGAATGGACAGTTTTTTGGTTGTTCGTCATATCTGTTATTAATTTTTAAACCACACAATCACGAACGAAATCTCAAAAGAACATACTTACTAAAGAAATTTACTAACTGTGATAACTGGCAAATATCTTTCCGTATGGAATGTAGATTTGAATTATCTGTATGATGAAAAACGGTCGCTCTGAGAAATGTTTGCATTCCAATCTTGCATATAGCAATCCAACTTTCGTTGTTTTAGTTTCTTCAAGAACATCACTTCATTTCCAACCCCTCCATTTATCCAAATCTCTGAGAAAACAAAAATATCAAAACATCTTTTAATATGAAATGACCAGTTATGATGATTGAAATGACCACAGGTAAACTCGGGAATCTTATTCAGAATCGAGAGAGAGAGAGAGAGAGAGAGAGAGAGAGAGAGAGAGAGAGAGAGAGAGAGAGAGAGAGAGAGAGAGGGAGGGAGGGAGGGAGGGAAAGAGAGAGAGAGTGAGTGAGTGAGAGAATATATGAATCATGTTTTGTGTTAGATCTACTATGATGCATGTTTATTAGCATTTTGAATCATTTTATCAGAAGAGCAACTGAAAGTACCACAATGGCTAACTTAATCAAATACCAACTGTCTGTCTATCTGTCTGTCTGTCTATCTGTCTGTCTGTCTGTCTGTCTGTCTCTCTCTCTCTCTCTCTCTCTCTTCGATCCTCTTACCTGTCCCCCCTCCCTCCCCATCTGAGCACTCATCCTTATTCTCTCCTAACTCTCTGACAAATACTTCAGTTCAGAGGATTCTATAGACTGTTTCCCATCAGGTATTGGCTTTCTCATTTGTTCCCTCCTTAGTGTATTCAAACAAAGAAAAAAGAAAGAAACCTTTGGTATCTTACAAATCATTTGTTTGCGTTGCGTCTCCTGTTTACAAATGATTGGCTGTGTAAAGGTCTCCTGTTTACAATGGTTGGCTGTGTAAAGGTCTCCTGTTTGCAATGGTTGGCTGTGTAAAGGTCTCCTGTTTACAATGGTTGGCTGTGTAAAGGTCTCCTGTTTACAATGGTTGGCTTGTGTAAAGGTCTCCTGTTTACAATGGTTGGCTATGTAAAGATGTTTCATGGCCTTGCTTTGTTTGTTTCACTAAATAATGTTTACACTTCCCCACAACGACGGTGGAGGACATGTTGGCTCTGGTCAAAACCTTCATGGGGATGATGATGTTGATGGTAGTGACTATGTTGACGACGAGGACGGTGATGATGATGAGGATGGTAATGATGATGATGATAAGGAGGAGGAGAAAGACGAGGAGGGGGAGGAGGACGACTACGACGTCGACAACGTTGACGACGACGACGACGACGACGACGACGACGACACGACGACGTCGACGACAATGATGATGATGATGATGGTGGTGGTGGTGATGGTGATAGTGATGATGATGTTTTTATGATAATGATGACGACGTTGACGACACGACGACGACGACGATGATGATGATGATGATGAATGTGGTGGTGGTGGCGGTGGTGGTGGTGGTGGTGGTGATGATGATGATGATGATGATGATCATGATCATGATCATGATCATGATCATGATGATGATGGTGATGACGACGGCGACAATGTGGATAATGATGATGATGATGATGGTGGTGGTGGTGGCGGTGGTGATGCTGCTGCTGCTGCTGCTGCTGCTGCTGCTGCTGCTGCTGCTGCTGCTAATGATAATATGATGATGATGATGATGACGACGACGACTACGACGATGTTGATGAAGTCCAGTTTCTGACCATTTAAGAAAGTTTTCATGTAACGACGTTGTTGTCCACGTCTTTTTCTAGACAGCTGCCAATGAGGTTCTGCATTTTAGCCAAGGTTGATGGAATTGAACGTGGTGAGGACATCTACCACCAGACCCCCTATACCATGGACCAGTGCCGGCTCTGATTCTTCCATAACCCTACAGTGTCTGGTCTCTACCTTGATCGTCCACAACCCTACAGTGTCTGGTCTCTACCTTGATCTTCCATAACCCTACAGTGTCTGGTCTCTACCTTGATCTTCCATAACCCTACAGTGTCTGGGTCTCTACCTTGATCCTCCATAACCCTACAGTCTCTGGGTCTCTACCTTGATCCTCCATAACCCTACAGTCTCTGGGTCTCCCATTCTGGTCAGTTACTCCCGCCATTTCCCTCTCTACTGTTTTCCCTGGCTACCGCACCGCCACCGTTGTTTCTGTTGTTGTTGCTGTGTCGCTGCTGGCACCTCCTATCAGAGTTGCTGCTGCTGCCGCTGCTTCAGCCTGGCGTGCTCCAGATCTTAGGATCGTTCTTGGCCCTCCTCTCCCCCTCCCCCCCCCCTCATCCCCTTCCCGTATTCCTGTTCGCCTGCCTCTCCAACCTTCTCTCTCCTCTCTCGTTTCCCGCACCTCTTTTTCCTCTTTGTTCACACACTAGTGTCTTGAGTTTCAGTGACATTTGCGCTTTCATCACAACTCTCCCTGAGAAAGCAGCGACAAAAAAGAAGGAGAAGAAAAGAAAAAAAGAAGAAGAAGAAGAAGAAGAAGAAGAAGAAGAAGAAGAAGAAGAAGAAGAAGGGAAAAAAGGCTGAATACGGGACAAAGATATGCAGCCTCTCGCTGTAAAGCAGTGTGGTTGATAAATGACTCAACAAGTGTTGGCGGCACATCATTATACAAATCACGCATCGCCCGCCCATCCTTCCTCCGGCACCTGGGCACGCTTAGAGAGAGAGAGAGAGAGAGAGAGAGAGAGAGAGAGAGAGAGAGAGAGAGAGAGAGAGAGAGAGAGAGAAGGGGGGGGGCATGGGGGAGGGGGCACGTACTCTCCCACGCACAGTTCAGCATTCGTGATCTTATCCCTTCAGACATCAGATTCTTTATTTTCACATTCATTCCCATTCAGTCAACCCCCTTCCACTTCGCACACACCCCTCCCCCCCTCCGCCCCCCCCCCCCCCCCCACCCACCCACCCACACATACTGTCAGCCAATCACATTTCTACGTCACTCCTAACCATACCTCATCGGAAAAAATAAAACAGCATAAAGAAAAAAAGAAAAAAAAAAAACACCTCCCTCCTCCCCCCTCTCTAAATGTGTCCAGAAAAGAGAATCTCCCCCTCCGAAGCACATCTTAACTAGCGACATCTGGGAATCTAATGGCCATCGTTGACATTCCTGCAGGGATGAGGAATTGCTTCCTCATTTCTGGGAGGCCTGTTCCCATGGAAATGAGCCCCTCCCCCCCCTCACCCTCATCCTCTCCTTCACTTTGCTCTTCTTCTGATGGAAGATGCAGCGTCCGGCTGACTTCAAGGCCCGCTACAGGTCAGCATACTGCAAGACAGCACGCTACAAGACAGCACGCTCAGCACACTGCAAGACAGCATGCTGCAAGACAGCACGCTGCAAGACAGCACGCTGCAAGACAGCACGCTGCAAGACAGCACGCTCAGCACACTGCAAGACAGCACGCTGCAAGACAGCACGCTGCAAGACAGCACGCTGCAAGACAGCACGCTGCAAGACAGCACACTACGCACACTGCAAGACAGCACACTGCAAGACAGCACACTGCAAGACAGCACACTGCAAGACAGCACGCTGCAAGACAGCACGCTCAGCACACTGCAAGACTGCACACTGCAAGACAGCACACTGCAAGACAGCACACTGCAAGACAGCACGCTAAGCACACTGCAAGACAGCACGCTAAGCACACCGCAAGACAGCACGCTAAGCACACAGCAAGACAGCACACTGCAAGACAGCACGCTCCAAGACAGCACACTCGCTGAAGACAGACAAGGGGGTGGTGTGTTAGGTG
>CM065729.1:68343039-68345539 GCA_033310375.1 Conus canariensis
CACATACACTAACATGCTGGATCAAATACACCAACTTTAAACAAACTAACATACGTACATGTGGGCATTCTTCTTAATACGCCCTTCCTAATGTGCACACTGTCACGCACATATACACTTACAAACACGCAAAAACAAAGAAACACACACACACACACACACACACACACACACACACACACACACACACACACACACACACACACACACACACACACACACATTCAATATATGATGTGTTTAACGTCCATTTTGCGCCCAATTATGTGTGAAGGTAAGTTATTGCTCGTTCTCGTTTTCATTGTTCTGGATGTTGTTGATCTTGCCTATAGAAGACCAAAGAGGTCGATACAAGTCGTATTTTATTTTTTAATTTGTTTGCCATTTTTGTTCGGTGGAATAATCATACTTCCTCTTCCAAATTTACTTCAATTTCCGCGTGCAATCACTTCACTTTAAAACCAGCATCATGCTTTCTTTACGTTTGTTTGGTTGGTTGGCTGGTTGGTTGGTTGTTGTTGTTTTGTTTAATTATTGAGGGTTTTTTTTCTGGTGAAAATGAACAGCTTTACTGACATGAATTTGATTCCAGCCAGTTTTACCTGTGTTGTTGCCCTGGTAACCATGAAACGACCTACACAATTGTTAGAGCGGTCTACATTGCTTGTTCTTGCTCTATGGCCAGAAGACAGGACTCCAGGAAGAAGAACTGAATCCAATGAGTCAGCTTCAAATTTGCTGTTGAACGCGTAGCGCCTTTCCCCTATCACCCCCTCCCCCTCCCGCTACTTTACAACCATCAAACTCTCCCATCCCTGTTCTCTTTCACTTCTTGGCCCCCTCCCTCACACTCTCCTCCCCATCCATTCCACTCTTCTCTCCTTCCTTTCTTCACTGCACTCTCTGTCTGTCAGCAGTCAAAGAAGAAGTTAGTTGTCTGCCAGCAGTCAAAGGAGAAGTTAGTTGTCTGCCAACAGTCAAAGGAGAAGTTAGTTGTCTGCCAGCAGTCAAAGGAGAAGTTAGCTGACTGCCAACAGTCCAAGGAGAAGTTAGTTGTCTGCCAGCAGTCAAACGAGAAGTTAGCTGACTGCCAGCAGTCAAAGGAGAAGTTAGTTGTCTGCCAACAATCAAAGGAGAAGTTAGTTGTCTGCCAACAATCAAAGGAGAAGTTAGTTGTCTGCCAGCAGTCAAAGGAAAAGTTAGTTGTCTGCCAACAATCAAAGGAGAAGTTAGTTGACTGCCAACAATCAAAGGAGAAGTTAGCTGACTGCCAGCAGTCAAAGGAGAAGTTAGTTGTCTGCCAACAATCAAAGGAGAAGTTAGTTGTCTGCCAGCAGTCAAAGGAAAAGTTAGTTGTCTGCCAACAATCAAAGGAGAAGTTAGTTGACTGCCAGCAGTGAAAGCAGAAGTTAGTTTAGCACTCTCTGTCTGCCAACAGTGAAAGCAGAAGTTCGTTCAGGAGCGCAAGTGACGCCATTGAACCGAAACAACGACTGGAGCAAACAAGTTACCAAACAGACACAACGCGTTTCGACTTTTCGATCTTCTGCAGGTAGGACAACATAACACTAAAACACAAAGACAACCCAGCAATCAGTTCAAAGCATTTTCGATATCAGCGAGAAGCGCATTCGTTTTCCAATATAAACATATGCGGAACGAACTGAAGAAAAAGGGGAAGAGGCAGTGTGTGTGTGTGTGTGTGTGGGGGGGGGGGGGAGAACATGTGTGTGAGAATGTTGTTTTCTGTACCAAGATTATCGGTCCTCGACCAGTCCGTCAGTCGGTCTGCCAGTCAGCCAACTAGGTGGCCATGTCAGCAGTTAGTCAACCAGTAAACCAATCAGCTGGGTGATCATTTTATTCACGTGATCCACTGAATTGTTGGATGTGTTGCGGCCAGGGACTGTACAGCTGGTTCTTTGGTCAGTCAGTGGTAGACAGACGTCTGGCTGTTGCAGTCAGAAATCATAGACAGACGTCTGGCTGTTGCAGTCAGCAATCATAGACAGATGTCTGGCTGTTGCAGTCGGCAATCATAGACAGATATCTGGCTGTTGCAGTCGGCAATCATGGACAGATGTCTGGCTGTTGCAGTCGGCAATCATAGACAGATATCCGGCTGTTGCAGTCGGCAGTCATAGACAGATGTCTGACTGTTGCAGTCGGCAATCATAGACAGATATCCGGCTGTTGGATTCGGCAATCATAGACAGATATTTGGCTGTTGCAGTCGGCAATCATAGACAGATATCTGACTGTTGCAGTCGGCAATCATAGACAGACGTCTGGCTGTTGCAGTCGGCAATCATAGACAGATATCTGACTGTTGCAGTCGGCAATCATAGGCACACGTCTGGCTGTTGCAGTCGGCAATCATAGACAGACGTCTGGCTGTTGCAGTCGGCAATCATTCTCGCTACTTTCCATCATGGGTGATCCAGAGAAAGCAGGCAATGTCATGTCGTTTTGAGGCAACCCACCAGAAGAGACACTGCAC
>CM065729.1:68358039-68375539 GCA_033310375.1 Conus canariensis
GGAGCTGAACAATTCCGAGCTCCCAGTCACTGCTCCAGTGATACTTTGAACAATTCCGAGCTCCCAGTCACTGCTGCTGGGCGATCGCGATCTGGATTCCCTCACACGCAGTTCCCACCAAGGGTAAAAGGCTGATTGTCAGCTGAAGTCATGGACCATACGCACCATCTTGGAGGTGTGGGACACGGGAACGACCTGATCATCTGCTCAAGAAGACAGAGAGCGAGAAACACAGCGCCATAAACAAGAGGATCAGTGAGGAAGAAACGCTGCGGAAGAACGCTGGGTGGATCAAGAGTGGAACGAGAGCCAGAAAAGCAAAGAGAAAACAACGACTCCACCCAGATGGTACAAAGACGACCAAACAAAAGCAAAGGCAAGTCAGCCC
Source organism: Conus canariensis (assembly GCA_033310375.1). Classification (NCBI taxonomy): domain Eukaryota; kingdom Metazoa; phylum Mollusca; class Gastropoda; order Neogastropoda; family Conidae; genus Conus; species Conus canariensis. The sequence goes on from CM065729.1 coordinate 68,358,428, forward strand.
CATTCATGATGAAGACGGCCACTGCTTCACACAGCAGAGGACAGCGTGAAGGCAGACGGACTATTGCTCTGAACTCTACCCCAATCAGACCAGAGGAGGCCCATGAATGCTAACAGTCCAACTCTCACTGGATGATGATGACATGTCATACACTGTGTCCGCTGAGCGGCGTCATGGCGCCGTGGAACTCGCTGAACTTGGCCAAGACTCCAGGCAGCCACATCATCCCTGCAGACCCTGCAGGTGTGATGCGGAGAGGCAGCAACCGATAGCCTGACTGCCATCTGCCACACTATCAGTTTGACCAGCCTTGCCTCCAAAGCTTTTCTCAAAAGCACTCTGCCCTAACTACAGCAGCAAGCAGGCACCATTGTTGCTGCAGACGCCATTGTTACTGCATGCTGACAGCTGACACCATTGCTACTGCATGTTGGCAGCTGACACAATTGTTACTGCATGTTGACAGCTGACACAATTGTTACTGCATATTGACAGATGACACCATTGTTACTGCATGTTGATAGCTGACACCATTGCTACTGCAGATCATGTTGACAGCGGACACCATTATTTCTGCATGTTGACAGCAGACACCATTGTTACTGCATGTTGACAGCAGTCACCATTGTTACTGCATGTTGACAGCAGACACCATTGTTACTGCATGTTAGCAGCAGACACCATTGTTACTGCATGTTGACAGCAGACACCATTGTTGCTGCAGACCATGTTGACAGCAGACAAAATTTTTACTGCAGACCATGTTGACAGCAGACACCATGGTTACTGCAGACCAGGGCTGATTCTATCAGTTCAGGAGCACCATGGAACGGATCTTTGATCTGCACACTCTTTGGGAAAAGCTTTTCCAGCACCACGGGAAGCTCCGTCACGACCTCATAGATTTCAAGATGGCGCTGGGCAGAGTTAGGCAGGCTGCGCCATCGGGCAAAATAATGCTGATCAACACTACCCCGCAACTGTGCTCCAAAGAGACCGGAGCGCTGCTCATGCAGGATGCCATAGGGGGATGGTTCCATACTGCAGCTGCACTTTGCCGGGGCTGCCTTCTATCTGCAGGGCGCCGTAGGGGAATGGTTCCATACTGTGGCTGCACTTTGCTGGGGCTGCATTCTATCTGCAGGGCGCCATAGGGGAATGGTTCCATACTGTGGCTGCACTTTGCTGGGGCTGCCTTCTATCTGCAGGATGCCATAGGGGGATGGTTCCATATTGTAGCTGCACTTTGCCGGGGCTGTCTTCTATCTGCAGGAGACCATAGGGGGATGGTTCCATATTGTAGCTGGGTTTTGCTGGGGCTGTCTTCTATCTGCAGTGTTCCATTGGGGAATGGTTCCATATTGTAGCTGGGCTTTGCTGGGGCTGTCTTCTGTCTGCAGGTTCCCATTGGGGAATGGTTCCATACTGTAGCTGCACGTTGCTGGGGCTGTCTTCTGTCTGCAGGTTCCCATTGGGGAATGGTCCCATAGTGTATCTGCACTTTGCTGGGGCTGTCTTCTATCTGCAGGATGCCATAGGGGAATGGTTCCATACTGTAGCTGCACTTCGCCGGGGCTGCCTTCTATCTGCAGGATGCCATAGGGGAATGGTTCCATACTGTGTCTGGGTTTTGCTGGGGCTGCCTTCTGTCTGCAGGGTTCCATTGGGGAATGGTTCCATATTGTAGCTGGGCTTTACTGGGGTTGTCTTCTGTCTGCAGTGTCCCATTGGGGAATGCTTCCATACTGTGTCTGGGTTTTGCTGGGGCTGCCTTCTGTCTGCCATGCTGTTCAACATGTTCCTGGAACTATCCTGTCGGATTCCCTTGAAGATGATGCACGCACAGTCATCACTGGACATCTCCAATTGTCCATGCGTCGATGGTGCCGATGGACGGGCAGGCAGTGAGAAAGAACTGGTCAAGTTTGCTGTGGCATGATCACGCGCAGCGAGAATCCACGCTGATGGCAAACTATAACACCACCATCAAAACTGAAGGCACTGTCCACGGACAAACGTGTTATCCGTTTGAAGTACCAATGTACTCTGAAAGTCTATGTACATATCAGATTAGCCGCCTGCAGTCAACAATTCTTTCCTGGAAGTATTTTAGGAATGCTGTGATACTTTGAACACCCTGATGGCCCATGCATATGTCAAACCATATCAACAAAAAAAGAAAGAAAGAAAGAGAGAAAGAAAGAAAGAAACCAAGGGTCAAAGAAAGAACCGTATTCTCACTCTTGTCACCACGAGAGAGAGAGAGAGAGAGAGAGAGAGAGAGAGAGAGAGAGAGAGAGAGAGAGAGAGAGAGAGAGAGAGAGCGCAAAAAAAGCAGAAAGAAAAGGAAGATAAAAACAGACAGACCTTTACAAAAAAGTTCAATCCACCGAAGAACGAAGAACAAAAGTCATTCGCGCGAGCGCAAGGGTATTGGGAGCGAGACTGGTATTGCCCAATACCCGCCGCTACATCGTCCCTAGCCCCCCCAACCCCCCTCCCTCCCCCATCCTCCTTCCCCTTCTCCCACCTCCTCTCCCCCTCTCGCCCCCTCCCTCCCTCAGAACAGCTCAGCAGACTAGAGGCGGAACGGCGGGGTCCAAAATAGCCATCTCTCAAGGGACTGCGCGCTCTCTTCATTTCGCTTTCTGACCGCCAGCTCCGCCACTGACAGGACCAGGGGAGTGTACTCCATGCAAAAGGAAAAAAAAGGGGGGGATAAGAAAGACGTTAGTCGGCAAGGAATGAAGAAAGGGAACAAAGTAAGGAGAGAAAAAAAAACCCTGATGCTGAAAGCAAAGAATGAGAAGTGGTTGGGAAACGTCACAACTCTCTCTCTCTTCTCTCTCTCTCTCTCTCTCTCTCTCTCTCTCTCTCTCTCTCTCTCTCTCTGTATACATTTTTTTTTGTTTTGTTTTGTTTTCATAATTCCCTCTAATGAGGACCGGATGTTAAAAAAAAAGTCAGCTTGTGTTTATTCCTTTTCCCGCTCGTTGAAAAGATTTGTTCTCTCTCTCTAAGAGAGAGAGAGAGAGAGAGAGAGAGAGAGAGAGAGAGAGAGAGAGAGAGAGAGAGAGAGAGAGCTCTTTTACAACGCGCACTGGACAACAACAAGAATGGTTACGATGATGACGTAGACGACAACAACAGCAGCAGAAACAACAGTAGCAACACCTTCATCGTCACTAACATCAGCAACAGCCAGAGGGGCGAAACACGGGGGAGATCGCAGAGCCCCGTCAAGATGGAACAGCAATGTTTGCATACAGGCATTCAAAAACACACTTGGGCCACGACATATATCATAAAACCTTTTACGTCACTGGTTACGTCATATCTGTAAAAAAAAAAAATTAACATATTTTTTTCCCTTGCGAAGCAGGTAAAACTGTATCATACAACAACAACAACAACAACAACAACAACAACAACAACAACAACAACTACTACTACTACTACTACTACTACTACTACTACTACTACTCATCATCATCATCATCATCATAACAATAATGATGAGTGGTAGTAGCAGCAGTAGCCGCCGCCGCTGCAGCAGCAATAGTAGTAAATAATAATCTAATAATAATTATGTATTTATAAGGCGCAAAATCTTAATGAAATCAACTCTAAGCGCACGAATGTAAACACACACACACACACACACACACACACACACACACACACACACACACACACACACACACACACATACACACACACACGCTTCAAGACGTGCTGTATGGCTGAACAAAACTGTCAAAAGAGCGGAAAATGGAAAAAGGAGTCATGTACAAATATTCACATCTCAGGTTCTCACACCGAGTGGGTACAGGCTGCAGCGGGAGTAGTAGGGATCGTGGAGAGGGCTATTAGGAAGAAAAAGAGGTGAGTTTTAGGAGCAGTCTTAAAGGAAGAGAAAGTAGGTAGTTGACGGACTGAGAGTGGAAGTTGTTCCAGGAGAGTGGGCCAGCAACAGAGAAGGCACGTGGGCCAAAGGTACTGAGCTTGGTACGTGGAATCCGGAAAGTGAGAGGATCAGAGGAAGAGCCAAGGGTGCGCGAGGGTTTGTAGATATTGAGTAGATTGGTTAGGTAGTCAGGGGCTGTATTGTTGAGGGACTTGTAACGAATGGTGTCAAGTTTATCGGGTATGCGTTTTGTTACAGGAAGCCAGTGAAGTTGCGACAGGAGAGGGGAGATGTGGTCAGTCTTTTTCTTCTTAAGTACAAGGCGGGCAGCATTGTTTTGAATGCGTTTTAGTTGTGAATAGAGGATTCATTGACACCAGAAAGGAGTGAGTTGCAGAAGTCGATACGAGACATACTGAAACAGAGGGCAAGTTTGACAGTTGCTTCGGTAGAATGATGTTTTCTGATCAGGCTGATGCGACGAAGGTGCTAGTTGCAAGATTTGGCGGTTTGGGTCACAAAGTTTTGCGTGGAAAGGGTAGAATCAAGGTGGACACCCAGACTCTTGGCGGAGTCGGAAATTGGAACCGATGTGTTGCATAGTTGAAGAGAGTGAGAGGGGGTGGGGGTTGGTGGGGGGGGGGGGAGCAGTAGAGAGAACTTTTGATGTGTGCTGATCAGAATTGCTTCTGTCGTCGTCGGGGTCGTCGTCGTCGTCGAAGTAGTAGTAGTAGTAGTAGTAGTAGTTGTTGTTGTAGTAGTTGTAGTAGTAATGGCAGAAGCAGCAGCAGCAGTAACAGCAGTAGTAGTAGTAGTAATGGTAGTAGTAGCAGCAGCAGCAGCAGCAGTAGTAGTAACGGTAGCAGCAGCAGCAGCAGCAGCAGTAGCAGCAGTAGTAGTAGTAGTAGTAGTAGTAGCAGCAGCAGCAGCAGCAGCAGCAGTAGTAGTAGTAGTAATAGTAGTAATGGTAGTAGCAGCAGCAGTAGCAGTAATAGTAGTAAAGGTAGTAGAAGCAGCAGCAACAGTAGTAGTAGTAGTAGTAGTAGTAGTAGTAGTAGTAGTAGTAGTAGTAGTAGCAGCAGCAGCAGTAGCAACAGTAACAGTAGCAGTAGTAGCAGTAGAAGCAGAACGGTGGTAGTGGTGGTGGTAGTGGTAGTGATTATTGTAGTGGGCGTAGTAACAGATCTGGCTGTTGCCGCAAAAAAAAAAAAATTCTCCTGCTGCATGTTGGGCCTCCAATTGCGACAGGCAAAAACTGGTTCAACAAGAGGTCATTGTTCTGCTGTCAGCACGTCGCTTGAGGAACACCATGTGGCTCCTGGCAGTAGCCTGCTTAGCATCAACATGCACATAATATGCTCTTCACTTCAGCCCTGATATGGTCCCTTCCGGTCGGCTGGGCTTTAAACAATCAAACTGATGCTGAAGTCGCACTTTGACAGCTGTACAAAGTACCACCTGTCCAGTCATCTTCGTGCCCACCATTACCACCCTCAGTCTGCCCTGGAAGGAACTGTCCAGCCAACACATTCCACTCTCTTTCTTCCCAGTACAGTGTGTGTGTGTGTGTGTGTGTGTGTGTGGGCGTGGGCGGGGATGGATGGAGAGAGGGGGTGAGGGTGGGGGTGGGGATTTTGATTCTGAATGAGAAAGATGTGACACCCCCCCCCTCCTCCTCCATCGTGCAGTTCCCAGGCTCCTCCTGCTTGTCGTCTATGTCACTATGTAACTATGTGTGAAGCACCTCTTTCTCCCCCGCGACGCAAATTGAATTTTCTTGGTTACTATTTATGGTGTGTGTGTGTGTGTGTGTGTGTGTGTGTGTGTGTGTGTGTGTGTGTGTGTGTGTGTGTGTGTGTGTATGTGTGTGTGTGTGTGTGTGTGTGCGCGTGCGTGCGTGCGTGCGTGCGTGCGTGTGTGTGTGTGTGTGTGTGTGTGTGTGTGTGTGTGTGTGTGTGTGTGTGTGTGTGTGTGTGTGTGGGGTGAGAGCGCTTTACACCAATAGGGCCTACAGTGTGTGTGTGGAAGAAGGAAGTGTGTCTTTTTCTCTTTGCTGTAAGTCTGCCCTTCTCTCTTGATTGCAAGCCATGTCCTTTTCCCTCCGCCATACACCATGTCCTTTTTCCTCCGCCATACACCATGTCCTTTTTCCTCCGCCATACACCATGTCCTTTTTCCTCCGCCATACACCATGTCCTTTTCCCTCCGCCATACACCATGTCCTTTTCCCTCCGCCATACACCATGTCCTTTTTCCTCCGCCATACACCATGTCCTTTTCCCTCCGCCATACACCATGTCCTTTTTCCTCCGCCATACACCATGTCCTTTTTCCTCCGCCATACACCATGTCCTTTTCCCTCCGCCATACACCATGTCCTTTTCCCTCCGCCATACACCATGTCCTTTTTCCTCCGCCATACACCATGTCCTTTTTCCTCCGCCATACACCATGTCCTTTTTCCTCCGCCGTACACCATGTCCTTTTCCCTCCGCCATACACCATGTCCTTTTCCCTCCGCCATACACCATGTCCTTTTCCCTCCGCCATACACCATGTCCTTTTTCCTCCGCCATACACCATGTCCTTTTCCCTCCGCCATACACCATGTCCTTTTTCCTCCGCCATACACCATGTCCTTTTTCCTCCGCCATACACCATGTCCTTTTCCCTCCGCCATACACCATGTCCTTTTTCCTCCGCCATACACCATGTCCTTTTTCCTCCGCCATACACCATGTCCTTTTTCGTCTGCTGCAAACTGTGTCCTTTCTTTTCTATAACAAGTCACGTCTTTTCTATGCTACAATTCATGTCCTTTTTCTGTTCTATAAATCAATTGTTTCTTTCTACTGTAAATCATATCCTTCTTCGTCTGCTAAAAACCATGTGGTTTTGTCTCCTGTCTAAAGCCTGACCTTTTCACTGTGCTAAACCATGTGGTTTTGTCTCCTGTCTAAAGCCTGACCTTTTCACTGTGCTAAACCATGTCGTTTTGTCTCTTGTCTAAAGCCTGACCTTTTCACTGTGCTAAACCATGTCGTTTTGTCTCTTGTCTATAGCCTGACCTTTTCACTGTGCTAAACCATGTCGTTTTGTCTCTTGTCTATAGCCTGACCTTTTCACTGTGCTAAACCATGTCGTTTTGTCTCTTGTCTAAAGCCTGACCTTTTCACTGTGCTAGTCATTACGTCCTCACAAAGCCATGAATCACGTCTTTCCCTTCTCGCTAGAAAACATTTGTTTTTTTTTTCTGCCATAAATCATGTCTTTTTCTCCTTGATATAAACCATGTCCTTTTCTTTCTGCCATAAACCGTGTCTTGTTCTCCTTGATATGAACCATGTCCTTTTCTTTCTGCCATAAACCATGTCTTGTTCTCCTTGATATGAACCATGTCCTTTTCTTTCTGCCATAAACCATGTCTTGTTCTCCTTGATATGAACCATGTCCTTTTCTTTCTGCCATAAACCATGTCTTGTTCTCCTTGATATGAACCATGTCCTTTTCTTTCTGCCATAAACCATGTCTTGTTCTCCTTGATATGAACCATGTCCTTTTCCTCATGCCATAGATCATGTTTTACCCTACTGTGGATCATACCTGTTTTCGTTTTGCTGCAAATCATGCCATTTTCTCTGCTGTAAATCATGCTACTTTCTCTGCTGTAAATCATGCCATTTTCTCTCTGCCATAAATCATGCCATTTTCTCTGCTGCAAATCATGCCAATTTCTCTGCTGTGAATCTGGCAAATTTCTCTCTGCCAGAAATCATGCCATTTTCTCTGCCATAAATCATGCCATTTTCTCTGCTGCCAATCATGCCATTTTCTCTGCTGTAAATCATGCCAGTTTCTCTCAGCCATATATCATGCCGTTTTCTCTCTGCCATAAATCATGCCAGTTTCTGTCTGGTGTAAATCATGCCATTCTCTTTCTGCTGTAAATCATGCCGTTTTCTCTGCTGTAAATTATGCCATTTTCTCTGCTGTCAATCATGCCATTTTCTCTCTGTTGTAAATCATGCCATTTTCTCTCTGCTGTAAGTAATGCCATTTTCTCTGTGTAAATCATGTCCTTTTCTTCATTCCATAAATCATGTCCTTTCCTTCATTAAAAAAAAAATCATGTCCTTTTCTTCATTCTAATAAGCATGTCCTTTTCTTACTTCTATAAATCATGTCTCTTTCTTGATACTGTAGATTGCACCCCTTCTCATATCTATAAATCGTCTTTTTTTTCCTTAATTAAACTACAAATCAAACTTGTGAAGCAGAAAAAAATACAGTTTTGCATATCATCATGATAAATACGTCGAGTTCAAAAGAAAGAAAGCTCGTAAGAGTGTCAAGCGTCCCGTGAAAAAAAAAATGATTTCCCCTTTTTGTGCACTTTAAATTGGCAGACCTGCTCTGCAGATACTAGATGTGTTTTTAGGGGAACTTTAGCTGGAGTGATTGATAACTCACCTTTACAAGTGCTTGCTCCTCAGTGATGAGTTGTTTGAAGAGTGGTTTGTACCCTTAGGAAAGATAAAGAGACCACCTGTCACTTTGGCGCGCGCGCGCGAGAGAGGAGAGAGAGAGAGAGAGAGAGAGAGAGAGAGAGAGAGAAGAGAGAGAGAGAGAGAGAGAGAGAGAAGAGGACGGAGAAGAATAACGGCCATAAGTAACTCTCTCTGTGGGGAGGAGTGTCTGCTGTCGAGAGATGTTTTGCTTTAGACTAATTGGAAATTTGATGAGATGACTGTCCACACAGAAAGAATATTTTTTTATTTTTTTTGTTATTGAAGGATTGGCCACTTCGAAAGGATGTATACGTTTTGTAATGAAATGATTGTCCTATTGGAAAAAATGTATCAATGTGATCACCGATTTCCCATTGGAAAATTTAAAGAGAATTGGGGTCTGTGAACCCAGAACAGATTGTTGTTTAGGTAAGGCAAATTGGTTGTCTATATGACCTGAAAAGAATATCACAAATGCAAAATGAATTGAGGTCAGAGTCCACTAGATATATTTCTGCGAGAACAGTGTTAACACTTTGTATAAGAGGGAAAAACAATATCACTGTTGTGACGTCCCTTTGAATAACCTATTGGGGAAAAAGAGGAAGATTTAAAAAAAAAAAAAAAACTCACGCCAAAAGACAATATCATTGCAGTGACGTCCCGTTGAATAACCTGTTGGGGTAAAAAAAGCGGAAACCTTAAAACCCCCTTACGCCAAAAGACAATATCATTGCAGTGACGTCCCGTTGAATAACCTATTGGGGTGAAAAAAAAGAGGAAACCTTAAAACCCCCTTACGCCAAAAGACAACATCATTGCAGTGACGTCCCGTTGAATAACCTATTGGGGTAAAGAAGAGGAAACCTTAAAACCCCCTTACGCCAAAAGACAACATCATTGCAGTGACGTCCCGTTGAATAACCTATTGGGGTGAAAAAAAAGAGGAAACCTTAAAACCCCCTTACGCCAAAAGACAACATCATTGCAGTGACGTCCCGTTGAATAACCTATTGGGGTGAAAAAAAAGAGGAAACCTTAAAACCCCCTTACGCCAAAAGACAACATCATTGCAGTGACGTCCCGTTGAATAACCTATTGGGGTGAAAAAAAGAGGAAACCTTAAAACCCCCTTACGTCAAAAGACAACATCATTGCAGTGACGTCCCGTTGAATAACCTATTGGGGTGAAAAAAAGAGGAAACCTTAAAACCCCCTTACGCCAAAAGACAACATCATTGCAGTGACGTCCCGTTGAATAACCTATTGGGGTGAAAAAAAGAGGAAACCTTAAAACCCCCTTACGCCAAAAGACAACATCATTGCAGTGACGTCCCGTTGAATAACCTATTGGGGTGAAAAAAAGAGGAAACCTTAAAACCCCCTTACGCCAAAAGACAACATCATTGCAGTGACGTCCCGTTGAATAACCTATTGGGGTGAAAAAAAGAGGAAACCTTAAAACCCCCTTACGCCAAAAGACAACATCATTGCAGTGACGTCCCGTTGAATAACCTATTGGGGTGAAAAAAAGAGGAAACCTTAAAACCCCCTTACGTCAAAAGACAACATCATTGCAGTGACGTCCCGTTGAATAACCTATTGGGGTGAAAAAAAGAGGAAACCTTAAAACCCCTTTACGTCAAAAGACAACATCATTGCAGTGACGTCCCGTTGAATAACCTATTGGGGTAAAAAAGAGGAAACCTTAAAACCCCCTTACGTCAAAAGACAACATCATTGCAGTGACGTCCCGTTGAATAACCTATTGGGGTAAAAAAGAGGAAACCTTAAAACCCCCTTACGTCAAAAGACAACATCATTGCAGTGACGTCCCGTTGAATAACCTATTGGGGTGAAAAAAAGAGGAAACCTTAAAACCCCCTTACGCCAAAAGACAACATCATTGCAGTGACGTCCCGTTGAATAACCTATTGGGGTAAAGAAGAGGAAACCTTAAAACCCCCTTACGCCAAAAGACATGGGGCGTGAACAGAAGAGAGAAACAAGGTGGTGTTTGTTTGTTTTTTGTTTGGTTGTTTGTTTTTGTAAATGGGGGAGAAATTTTAAGCCGTATTCTATTTTGTTGTATTGAAAGAAACCCGTCAAATGTGTTGCTGCACGCGGGGCCCATGATTGTCTTTGTAAGTGTGTGCATGGGGACTGTCATGTGACAGAGAGAGAGAGAGGAGAGAGAGAGAGAGAGAGAGAGAGAGAGAGAGAGAGGAGAGAGAGAGAGAGAGAGAATACTAGAAAGACAGGAAAGATTTCATGAGAGAAGAAGAAGAAGAAGGAGAAGAAGAAGAAGAACAAGAACAAGAACAAGAACAAGAACAAGAACAAGAACAAGAAGGAAAGAGAGAAAGAAAGAATAAAAGAACGAAACAGCCGAAGTGCAGACATCAGAGACAGTAAACAAACTGACGGTCCCGCACGTTCTCCAGGGTCTGTCGATGGCTACAACTGTTTGAACACCAGGCCTGTGCTTAACACCCCTCACCTTCTCCAGAGTGTGTCGATGGCAACAACGGTTTGAACACCAGGCCTGTGCTTAACACCCCTCACCTTCTCCAGTGTGTGTCGATGGCTACAACTGTTTGAACACCAGGCCTGTGCTTAACACCCCTCACCTTCTCCAGAGTGTGTCGATGGCTACAACTGTTTGAACACCAGGCCTGTGCTTAACACCCCTCACCTTCTCGAGAGTGTGTCGATGGCTACAACTGTTTGAACACCAGGCCTGTGCTTAAAACCCCTCACCTTCTCCAGAGTGTGTCGATGGCTACAACTGTTTGAACACCAGGCCTGTGCTTAACACCCCTCACCTTCTCGAGAGTGTGTAGATGGCAACAACTGTTTGAACACCAGGCCTGTGCTTAACACCCCTCACCTTCTCGAGAGTGTGTCGATGGCAACAACTGTTGAACACCAGGCCTGTGCTTAAAACCCCTCATCTTCTCCAGAGTGTGTCGATGGATACAACTGTTTGAACACCAGGCCTGTGCTTAAAACCCCTCACCTTCTCCAGAGTGTGTGTCGATGGCAACAACTGTTTGAACACCAGGCCTGTGCTTAACACTCCTTACCTTCTCCAGAGTGTGTGTCGATGGCTACAACTGTTTGAACACCAGGCCTGTGCTTAACACTCCTTACCTTCTCCAGAGTGTGTGTCGATGGCTACAACTGTTTTGACACAAGGCCTGTGCTTAACGCCCCTCGGCCCACGTGATCGACAGACACATTGATCGTAATCGATGCATCGGCAATCAGTGATCTGTTGGCTTCGACTGGGGACACACAATCATTGTTGAGAGTGGATCAGGCGGGCTAGGAAAGATGAAGGTGAAGGAGGGGGCGGGAGGAGGGGCTCTGAGGGGGGAGGGAGGAGGGCAGTAGAGGTGAAGTGGTGGGGGAGCGTGTTTGGGAGTTGCGGGAAGGTGGGTGGAGAGTTCTGGGACTGAGAGGAGGTAGGATACAGTGCTGTTCATCTTTTGTTTAGGCTGCAGTTGTCTCATACTTCAACACAGACAGTGCTGCTTACTGGTATTTGTCCCTGACTCAACACAAACCGGTTTCCGGAATGCGTCGAGCCTGGTAATCGACCCTTTAACTGTGGTGGCTGGCGCTACAATAGTTTCAAAGAACTCACCAAAATCTGTGTCACTCTTTCATCGCGTAATACGCGTTGGTCAAGTATTCTATGGTATCAACATACAGTCTTTCTGGTGTTCATTTTGTACTTTTTTATGATTACCTCTGTAAACTGGACATGTTGATTGTGATCAGATGTTCAGGAACATAGAGAAACAGACAGACAGACAGAGGTGTGGTAGGAGTGTGTGGGAGATTTGTGGGAGGAAGGGAACCAACATGACCAAACGGACGGTAGGCCAAGGGAGACAACAAACGATTGCATCATACTCCACTCCCCTCACCTTCTTTCTCTGCCGCTCCTACCCCCTCCTTCTCCCTCCCTTCCCTCATCTCATTCCCATTAACCTCCTCTCCCATTCACTTCCACCCAACCTCTCCAATTCCACATCAAAAACAAAGGAGCACTTCCAGGAATCGCCCTTGGAGAAAGACCAGAACCCAGGACAGTGGGACAAAGCCAGGAGAACACAGTGCAGGGGAAATTGGCCACATCGTCAGTGTCCTGTCTGTTCTCTGTTTGACCAGGCAGTGACCATGGCAGCTGACCTCTTCCTGTTTACATCATCTCTGGCCACTTGGCTCCACCGTCGCGTCTTTCTGTTCATCTCTGGCCACTTGGCTCCACCGTCACGTCTTTCTGTTCATCTCTGGCCACTTGGCTTCACCGTCACGTCTTTCTGTTCATCTCTGGCCACTTCACTTCACCGTCACGTCTTTCTGTTCATCTCTGGCCACCTGGCTCCACCGTCACGTCTTTCTGTTCATCTCTGGCCATTTGGCTCCACCGTCACGTCTTTCTGTTCATCTCTGGCCACCTGGCTCCACCGTCACGTCTTTCTGTTCATCTCTGGCCATTTGGCTCCACCGTCACGTCTTTCTGTTCATCTCTGGCCACTTGGCTCCACCGTCACGTCTTTCTGTTCATCTCTGGCTATTTGGCTCCACCGTCACGTCTTCCTGTTCATCTCTGGCCACTTCACTTCACCGTCACGTCTTTCTGTTCATCTCTGGCCACTTCACTTCACCGTCACGTCTTTCTGTTTATTAGAACGAAAGCTGACTAAAACTGAATTTGTTTCATTATTTGAGCTTCCCTACCGGAGAGAAAGGGAAAGGAGAGGGAGGTGTTGGGGAGAGGTGGAGAGAGGGATGAGAAATAAGCGGACGGACAGACTGACAGACAGAGAGACATGAGGGATCTTGGACGCACGTTCGCTTGTATCTCGGCGCATGGCCATTTGTCTGCAAGTATTTTCCAATCGTGCCATGGCCATGTGTTTGCAAGTATTTTCCAATCATGTCATGGCCATTTGTCTGCAAGTATTTTCCAATCATGTTATAGCCATTTGTCTGCAAGTGTTTTCCAATCATGTCATGGCCATTTGTCTGCAAGTGTTTTCCAATCATGTCATGGCCATTTGTCTGCAAGTGTTTTCCAATCATGTCATGGCCATTTGTCTGCAAGTATTTTCCAATCATGTCATGGCCATTTGTCTGCAAAGTATTTACCAATCATGCCGTGGCCATTTGTCCATTTGTCTGCAAGTATTTTCCAATCATGTCAAATTAATCCCTGCATGTGTTCAGTGTCCATCTGGTGCAAGATGACAACATGGTATGACAACCATTCTTGAAGGACATCCCCACTTTTTCTTTCTTTCGTTCTTGGTTTTCTTTCGTTCGTCCTTTCTTTCTTTCTTTCTTTCTTTCTTTCTCTCTTTCTTTCTTTCTTTCTTTTTCTTTCTTTCTTTTTCTTTTCTTTCTTTGTTTCTTTCCACTTACTAAGATCAGGATTTAACTGACATCCCTTCTTTGACCGATATCTCTTCTTTCAACCGACATCCCTTATTTGACTGACATTCCTATCTTTTAATGACATTCATTGCACCATACGTGCGAACACTGCAGGAACCGACACAAGTCCAAAACGCATCCTGGAAAACTGGAATAGACCCATATGTGTTGTAAAAGCAGTCTTCGGACGATCCTCGGCTTAACCACAATCTGCCAGTATCCTTTTGAAAGATCTATCTTTGTGGAAAAAAAGAGCATCAGCTAACTTGCAAAAAGACTCTCAACGTCAGGAACAGGTTCAGCATCAAAGACGGTAATCTTATTTACAGATCTAAAATGAATGCAGAAACGACACGTTCCATCTTTCTTCCTGACCAATACAACTGGAGATGCATACGGACTCTTGGATAGCTCAATCATACTAAGATCCAACATGATACCAATATCTCTCTCAACAACCTCTTTCGCAGAAAAGGGGATGTCGTAACGCTTCTTTCTAACTGGGACATCTGTTGTAAGAGGGATCTCTAAGAGTACATCACCTGAGAAAGAACCTGGTTTAGGAGTCAAAATGTCCTGAAAATCATCAAAGACTGCAGGCAACTCCCTGGAACTGCTGTCAGACAAAGCATAATCAAACTGTACTAAACGAACATCTTCATCTGGCATAGAAGACGCCATCGGAACAGTTTAAGCGGGAATGGGTAAAGCGTCATCACAGTCCTGGACGACACCAACTGTACAAACCACTTCACGAACAACAGACTCTGGAGAGGAATCCACACATCCCTTATTTGACTGACATAACTATCTTTTTTTTTTTTACTGACATTCCTATCTTTGTATTTACATTCGTATCTTTTTACTGACATTCCTATCCTTTTATTGACATTCTTTTCTTTTTATTGACGTTCTTACCTTTTTACTCATATCCCTATCTTTTTACTGGCATCCTTTATTTTTTATGAAAATCCCTTAGTTGACAGACATCCCTGTCTTTTTACTGGCAGCTTTTATTTTCACGAAAATCCCTAACGTGACAGACGTCCCTTCCTTTTACTGACATTTTATCTTTTTATTGACATCCCTTCTTTGACTGACCCATCTTCTCGGATCTATGCCCCTTCCCTTTACTGACATTCCTTCTTCACTGACATCCCTTCTTTTCACTGAGTTCCCTTCTTTTAATTGGCATACCTTCTTTGACATTCCTTCTTCACTGACATCCCTTCTTTTCACTGAGATCCCTTCTTTTCACTGAGATCCCTTCTTTTCACTGAGATCCCTTCTTTTAATTGGCATACTTTCTTTGACATTCCTTCTACACTGACATCCCTTATTTTAACTGAAATCCCTTCTTTTGATTGGCATACCTTCTTTGACATTCCTTCTTCACTGACATCCCTTCTTTTAATTGACATCTCTTCATTGCACGACTTCCCTTTCTTGAATAAAATCACTACTTTGACTGACAGCTCCTCTTTGACGGACATCCCTTCGTTACTGACTAATTTCTCGGACTAACATCCGCTTTTGGACCGATATTTTCTCATTACTGACGCCCCTTTATTGAACTCCAATCATTTGGTCACCAACTCGCGATCTTGGACGGACATTCCTTAGTCTTTTACTGACACCTTTTCTTCTTTTGCTGACATCCCCTAATTTACTGGCGTCGCTTCTTCTTTTACTGTTAGCCCATAGTTTACTGACATCACTTCTTTTACTGACATCCCTTTGATTACTGACATCCCTTCTTCTTTTACTGACCTCCCCTTGTTTACTGACATCCCTTCTTCTTTTACTGACACTCCTTAGTGTACAGACATGCCTTCTTCTTTTACTGAAATCCCTTAGTGTACTGACATCCCTTTTTTTTTACTGACACCCCTTAGTTTACTGACATCCATTCTCTCACTCCATGCCGATCAGCGAAAGACGAAGCGTGCAGGAGACGCGGAATCCAAAAAGAAAAGACCATGGAAATCTGTCTGAAACATTTGGGCTGCCCCGCCGGCTTGGACAGCATGGAACAAAGCAATTGAAACACGGCAGAAGAAAGACGAGGGTTGAAAAATCGGTGTCCTTTCTTTGGCAAGGGGGAGGGAGGTGCGGGGGGGGGGGGGGGTGCTAATCACGCGCATATCTCGTGAGAGGCGAACGGGAAGCTGACAAAACAGCAGCTCTGGGCGACAAGTGTCTAGACAGGATGGACAACTCCCACTTACTTACTTTCACTCACCTCCGCCTTACGTCCATGGTTTATTCATGCGAGGACAGCGGACAGAAACTCTGTTTTGGACCTTTTAGCCGTCACGGGTGGTGGGAGTGAGGGATGGGGGGGGTGGTGCAGTGAACAATTAGTATTTCATGACATGGCCATGGTTTTTTCATCACAGTCAAAGACATGTATCTTCCAGCATTGTACTTCATACAAATTTTCAGCATTTGATGTGACTAGATATTCCACAACATTTTTCCACAGGACATTCATGTTCACCAAAAGTAAAGTCCAGGGGAATTGACTGCGGGCGTATTATGATTTAACATTCCAAACGCAGGATTTTCTTTTTCCTTTTCCCACATTATTCAATGCCCCTCAGCAGAAAACAAAGTGAAATTCACCTTCCTTTGCGCCACCCAAATGAAATCAGCTCCTGTCCTGTGTGACATCGCTAATGATGTTAACTCGGAGCTATTTCAGATACACCCATTCTAATTCTTGTCAATGCAATTTGAAGTTTCTAAATTTAACTTCATATATGTTTTAGTATTATTCGTAGCACAAATCTGTGCGCCTCCCACAAGCTCTCTCTCTCTCTCTCTCTCTCTCTCTCTCTCTCTCTCTGAGGTCTTATATAAACAGAGACCCAAAAATACAGATGAGAACGGTAAACATCACAGACAGACACACACACACACACACACACACACACACACACACACACACACACACACACACACACACACACACACACACACACACAAGAGCGCGCGCGTGGGAGAGAGAGAGAGAGAGAGAGAGAGAGAGAGAGAGAGAGAGAGAGAGAGAGAGAGAGAGAGAGAGAGAGAGATCCGCGAAAAGACAACAACAGCAAAAAACTGTGGCGTGATGACCCAACGTCGACGTAAGAACAAAGCACACCACACAGGCCAAGATCTCAGCGTGAATTAAAAGTGAGAGAGAAGGGTAGGGAGAAAGGGGCGTGAATTCACAGTGAGAGAGACTGGTGGGGAGAAAGGGGCGTG
>CM065729.1:68383039-68385539 GCA_033310375.1 Conus canariensis
TCCCACACCACACTCATACCAAGAGTAACCCGTCCCACACCACACCCATACCAAGAGTAACCTGTCCCACACCACACCCATACCAAGAGTAACCTGTCCCACACCACACCCATACCAAGAGTAACCTGTCCCACACCACACCCATACCAAGAGTAACCTGTCCCACACCACACCCATACCAAGAGTAACCTGTCCCACACCACACCCATACCAAGACTAACCTGTCCCACACCACACCCATACCAAGACTAACCTGTCCCACACCACACCCATACCAAGAGTAACCTGTCCCACACCACACCCATACCAAGACTAACCTGTCCCACACCACGCCCGTACTAAGATTTCTTTTCCGCTAATATTTGGGACACTTGTGTGCATTCTGTCCCCGTGCAAAACTAGACTTTAGTCTGCGACCTGTAGCGCTGGTATTTTGTATGGATGTAGGTATCTCTATATGTATGTATCTATGTATCTGTATATCAGTTTGTAGGCCCTATTTGATCTTTGCTTTTACACGACGATACCCCTTTGTTTAAAACAGCTGAGAAACTGCTTACATCGCTAGAAAGTTGCTGAAACTAAACCCACTTCATGTTGTTTTCAATTCTCCTGATATCCGACAATTTTCGTTTTGCTTAACGCCTTCTTTTTTTTTTTACATGTTAGCTTCCTTAATGCTCTGAAAATTGATATATTTGACACATCCACTGGATAGGCGTCAAACTGAACGACAGTCGTAATCCATCCTGTGTTTGTGTCTGGTTATGAACATGATACTGCAGAGCCACCAAACTCCTGGTTACTGGAATATGTGTAAAGAAGCTCACCAAGCTACTGGATGGAATGGACAGTCTGCGTGTCACTGGATCTTTCTCTCTCTCTCTCTCTCTCTCTTCTCTCTCTCTCTCTCTCTCTCTCTCTCTCTTCTCTCTCTCTCTCTCTCTCTCTCAGCCTACGTTCAATGCACAAGCTTTGTGTCAAAACGTATTGCATTAAAAAAATTCATGTACAAAAAAAAGTCGATTGCTTTTTTGACAGCCATGTTTCAGTGAGGAGGTGGCAGGAGGGTGGACTTCATCTGTACACCCACATATCCCTACTCTGTGTGTGTGTGTGTGTGTGTGTGTGTGTGTGTGTGTGTGTGTGTGTGTGTGTGTGTGTGTGTGTGTGTGTGTGTGAGCGCGCGCGTGCGCATGTGTGTGTGTGTGTGTGTGTGTGTGTGTGTGTGTGTGTGTGTGTGTGTGTGTGTGTGTGTGTGTGAACAAGAACAAGAACAAGAACAGAGGTTTTCTGGGGCACAGATGATCAAGTTAAGACATTCAATTAAACTAATCCCAAAGTCGTCACATCTTGCAACATAACATTAGTGGCAGAAAGAAAAAGCATGGTGTGTATCAGAGTTTGATTAAATTTTCTGTCTCCGAAGAGAAAAACACAACAAGATATACTGGGCAAGCGTAGGTTGGAATCAGTCCAATAACATGAGCTCCGAGGGTTTTGATATACTGGGCAAGCATAGGATGGAATCAGTCCAATAACATGAGCTCCGAGGGTTTTGTCATGTGGGTCTGTGTTGGAAAATCTGTTTTTGTGATCCATGTCATCAGCTCATAGCGTTGTTGGTCAAATAATTTGTAGTCATCGATAAAATGTAGTTCTTCCTCAACGACGTGGCATGTCGTGCATAATCTGTCTTCTCTGTCAGTGTTGGTATAACGGCCCCTCTCTATTTGAAGTTCATGGGCGCTTATTCGTAATCTAGTTAGTACTCGTCTGCAATCTGTGTCGATGTGTTGTTCCAAATAAGCCGCCTGTTTGTATTCGGTAACAACTGTGGCATAAAATTTGAGCTTGGGTGTGCTTTCGTTCTTTTGTTTCTTCCAGAAGTCAACATAAAACGTTTCCAGCTTCGCATTGATTAGAAACTTCAGGCGAGTCACACTAAATGTACACTGATTTTCTCGGGCATGCTGTAATCCTATCGTTAACAAGGTTTGTCGTATAAACTTCGTCCATTTGCTTTCTTCGGTGTCCTGAGAAATCATTTACTGATAAATCTGTTGTTGATAAGAGTCTTGGTCTGACTCTAATATGTGTATCCAGATTGCGATAATCTGGGTTATCACTTTAAAAGTAATCGGGAATCTCCCCAGTTCGCCCAAAACCGGTAATGTCATTGCTTTTCTATGGACTCTTAATAATTGTCTGCATAATTTAATGTGTGCAGTTTCATGTGGGAATTTGTTTGCAAGGCAGGTTTTGCACAAATGCTGCATTTTCTTTTCTTGACGTATTTCATCATTGTATTGGTAAGAGGATGAGAACCACACCTCCGACCCATATGTGAAGATGGGAGAGACTAACGAGTCAAACAGGGTTGTAACTGTTTTCATATTTACATTTTGACCATAAAACGTTCTCTTCAAGGTATGTGCAGCTTCATTCCCCTGTCTTGCTAAGTGTTCTTGGGCTTCTGTAAAATGTCTACAGTTTCAAT
>CM065729.1:68390539-68393039 GCA_033310375.1 Conus canariensis
ATTTTGTTTTAAATGCATTAAGTTTCCACCTGTGCATTAATGAGAGTAATTTTCTATTAAGATTAAAATTCTCTTTGATTCTTTTAATATCAAACTGTTCTTTATAAACGTGATCTACCATACTATATTCGAAAGCTTTCCAGATATGCGACTTAACTAAGTTACACTGTTCATGTACTGATAAGGGGAAATCAAACAGTTCTGAACCAAAACTATTTTTGGCTCCACGTTTAGCTGCCCTGTCTACTTTTTCATTATAATGAAAAGAACAATGTGAAGGAATCCAACAAAAAACTACATGGGTTCCTCTTGCAATCAACATGTGTATCATACAAATTATCTCTATGACCATTTCAGGTCTTGTGTGCAATTGAGAAACTTTTAATGCCTGAAGAGCTGATTTAGAATCAACACAGAACAGAATTTGAAATATTGTTTTTGGAAAGTTTAAAAGATAATTTAAAGCCAAGAGTATCGCTGTTAATTCTGCTGTAAATATCGATTTGTTAATTCCGATATAAAATGATTTCTCTACTCTTAAGTCTGGTATTAAGAATGCACAACCTGTTTGTTTATCAATGCACGAACCGTCTGTGTATATTTTCAAATAATATGAATAGTTCTTTTCAATATGGCATTTGATACAGCTTGCTAACATGTTTATGTTTTCATCTTTTTTCATATTGGTATGTCCAATATCAAAATGTGCTTTATTAAGCTCCCATGGTGGTATAGGAGAAAATAACGGTCTAATGGATAGAGCATCGTTATCGATTGAAACTCCAGAATCAGTAATACTTTCTGACGTGTACGTTGCCAGTGTTTTTTGAGAAGCTATAGATTTTGCTCTTTTAGGAAAATCAATATCTGACCTCATTTTTATTTCAGATCTAATGTGCGTTTTATTAGTTGTACTCTTGATAACAAGTTTACAACACGCTAACTCTCTGTATTCATCTAAGGGAAGCATCTGCGCTTCATAATACGTACGAGAAGATGATGCATGCACCGGAAGGCCAAGTGCTAATTTCAATGCCTTGCATTCAATACTTTCAAGCTTTTTCAATAGGTATTTGGGAGCGCTAAAGATTACTTCTTGGGCATATGTTATTTTCGACCTCATTAAAGATTTACATAGAGTTATCAATGTAGATGAATTCTGTCCCCATTTTTCTTTAGAAATAATTTTAAGGAAATTTAATATTTTCCTCGCCTTTGTTAATAAGTATTCAATATGAGCGTTCCATGATAGTTTAGATGTGAAATGGACTCCTAGGAATTTAACTTCTGTCACATATTTAAGAGGTGTTTCGCCCAATGTAAAAACAGGCAGTTTTTCTGGATTATTGCCACTATTGAAAAGAATTATATTTGTTTTTTCAACAGATAAGTTCAATCCATTTAACTTCATGTATTCCGACATCCTATTTAGTTCGTCTTGATAGATCTTTCTGATGAAACTTATATCACGCTGTGGAGTTTTCTTTTTAAGAGTTACTTCCGTCCACATGCAAATGTCGTCTGCATATTGAACGATAACTACCTTTTTAGATAACTTATTTGGCAAATCATACAATAGCAATGAGAAAAGAAGCGGAGCTAACACTGACCCTTGTGGGATTCCCATTGACAGAGTTCTACTGGTGGAATATGATTTTCCTACTCTTGTTTGTATTACCCTATCTTTCAGAAAGCATTTAACATAATTGTATACATTTCCTGATAGTCCAATATTTTTAAGTTTGTTTAATAGCTGTGAATGCCACACTTGATCGTAAGCCTTGGTTATGTCAAAAAATGTAGCCAGGACACATTTACGTCTTGCAAATTGTTTCTTTATATTTGTTGATAATTTCACTAATATTTCTGTAGTAGATCTCCCTTTACGAAAGCCAGCTTGATTAATAGGAATGATGTCATTTTTTTCGCAGTAATATGCTAGTCTATTCAAAACAATTCTTTCTGATAGTTTACAGACGTGTGATGTTAATGCTATAGGTCTGTAATTTTTAGGATCACTAGAAGACTTTCCTTGTTTATGAACTGGTACAACAATTGTCTGTTTACATATTTTGGGCATGTCGCTACTATTCCAGCAAGTACTTAGCAAAGCATGAAGAAAAACTACAAGATTTTCAGGTAAATTCTTTAGCATCTGATTAGATATTGCATCTAAACCAACTGATGATTTCCGTATTGGAATGGCTCTAATGGCTTCTTTTACTTCATATACAGTTATAGGAGCATTAATGTTTATGCTATTATCAGGTGGTGGATCATCATATGTTATATTACTTTCTTCTTTTTCTCTGTAAGTTCGGTCAGTGTTCGTTAGACCCTCAGGACGGCTGACTTCAGCGAATAAGTTTACAAAAACTTCTGCTTTCCCTTTAGTAGTGGGCAGATTGTTATCTATTTTTATGGGATACTGTGGTGATGTCAATCCATTTTTCATAGCTTTCAGTTCTTCCCATACTTTCCCCATGTCCTTACAATGTTT
>CM065729.1:68405539-68408039 GCA_033310375.1 Conus canariensis
ACACAAACAAAGCGAAGAGAGGGAAGAGTGAGGTAGGGACCAGATGACAGACAACCAGACAGATAGACACAGAGACAGACCTCTGGGCAGACGGACCGACAGACAGACAGACACAGAGACAGACCTCTGGGCAGACGGACCGACCGACAGACAGACACAGAGACAGACCTCTGGGCAGACGGACCGACAGACAGACACAGAGTCAGACCTCTGGGCAGATGGACCGACAGACACACAGACACAGAGTCAGACCTCTGGGCAGACGGACCGACAGACAGACAGACACAGAGTCAGACCTCTGGGCAGACGGACCGACAGACACACAGACACACAGACAAACCTCTGGGCAGACGGACCGACAGACAGACAGACAGACACAGAATCAGACCTCTGGGCAGACGGACCGAAAGACAGACACACAGAGACAGACCTCTGGGCAGACGGACCGACAGACAGACAGACACAGGGTCAGACCTCTGGGCAGACGGACCGACAGACAGACAGACACAGAGACAGACCTCTGGGCAGACGGACCGACAGATAGACAGACACAGAGACAGACCTCTGGGCAGACGGACCGACAGACAGACAGACACAGGGTCAGACCTCTGGGCAGACGGACCGACAGACAGACAGACACAGAGTCAGACCTCTGGGCAGATGGACCGACAGACACACAGACACAGAGACAGACCTCTGGGCAGACGGACCGACAGACAGACAGACAGACACAGAATCAGACCTCTGGGCAGACGGACCGACAGACAGACAGACACAGAGACAGACCTCTGGGCAGACGGACCGACAGACAGACAGACACAGAGACAGACCTCTGGGCAGACGGACCGACAGGCAGACAGAAAAAGAAGGGTAGAGAGATAGATGAAAGAGCGAATGTCTCCGACTGTTGAAGGGGATAAGAAGGGGAGATCAATTGATCCGCATTATCCCTCTGACATTTTCCTCAGTCATCATTTGAGCCCCCCCCCCCTTCCTTCCCAGCCTCTGAGTGAGTGTGTGTGTGTGTGTGTGTGTGTGTGTGTGTGTGTGTGTGTGTGTGTGTGTGTGTGTGTGTGTGTGTGTGTGTGTGTGTGTGTTCGTGCGTGAGTGAGTCTCTCTCTCTCTCTCTCTCTCTCTCTCTCTCTCTCTCTCTCTCTCTCTCTCTCTCTCTCTCTCCTACTTACAAGCCAGCCTCTCTGTGAAAATGTCTGCCTGTCTTTCTCTGTGTTTCTTTGTGAGACACAGAACAAATTGATTTTTAAAACCTAGCGCTTACTTGTGAAGGGAGGACATCTATTCTGGACGCCAGTGAGTTTTTCTCCTTGCCCCCTCGCATCTTTCTTCAGTCCCACCCCCCCCCCCCACCCCCACCCTGTTTTTTTAACAATCCTATTTCTAAGGAGAAAGTTGAATCTAGTATTAGAAAATTAAAAACGGGCAAAAGCTCTGGCATTGATAAAATAGTTGGCGAGATGCTGAAAAATGCAAACGATGCTATTGTTACCTTTCTCGCAGAATTTTTTAATAAGATTTTTGAACAGGGTACCTTTCCGGCAGAATGGTGCATATCTATAACAGTTCCAATCCACAAGAAAGGGGATGTTAATGTACCTGATAATTACCGTGGTATAGCCCTAACGAGTGTCGTCAGCAAAGTGTACACACGCATTCTAAATAAGAGGCTCACTCAGTGGGCAGAACAAGAAGGAAAACTAGCAGAAGAACAGGCTAGGTTTAGAGTAGGTTATAGTACAGTTGATCACATTTTTACTCTGTACTCTATTGTCCATAAATATCTAGCAAAAAATACAAAACTCCATGTAGCTTTCGTTGATTTTAGAAAAGCTTTTGACACTGTGAACAGAAACGTTTTATGGTCTGTATTACGTAAAACTGGTGTTGATGGAAAATTGTATAAAGCTCTAAAAGGTGTCTACAACTCGGTAAAAGCTTGTGTCAGAGACAAACATTCGTATTCAGACTTCTTCGACTGCCCGAGAGGCGTAAAACAAGGGTGCTTACTCAGTCCGATAATGTTTACTTTTTTAATCAATGAATTGGCCCTTGAATTAATTAGGGAGGGTAGGTACGGGATTCAGATGGTACCAGGATCTATCGAGCTATTTCTGCTGCTCTTTGCAGATTACGTAATCTTACTATCAGATACGGTCATAGGCCTAGAAAATCAGCTAAACAATCTAAAAAAAAAAGAAGCAGATAGACTGCATTTAGAGGTTAATTTAGATAAAACTAATGTAATGGTTTTTCGTAAAGGAGGCTACCTTGGCGTAAGGGAAAGATGGACATACGGAAGTGAAGCATTAAAGGTAACAAATACGTACAAATACCTAGGTCTGGTATTTTCCACAAAATTAAGTACGAGTGCTTCTTTGCTTGAAATGAGTAAGAAAGGTAAGAAGGGAGTGATGGAAATCCTGAGATCGTTTCGAAGATTACGTTTGATTGATCCCTTTCTATTCTGGAAACTGTTTGATGCGCA
>CM065729.1:68413039-68418039 GCA_033310375.1 Conus canariensis
ACATGCACAAGAAGTTGTACATCTTTGTTATCAACATGCACAGTGAGAAGGTGTATGTCTTTGTTATCAACATGCACAGTGAGAAGTTGTACGTGTGGTCCAGATGTCAACCGTGCGATGACCATGGATGGACGGTCAAGGCAGACGATCACTTGTCGAACAGCTGCTGCGTGAAAATAAAAGATCCGCATTATTTCCCCTTCATTGCAAACTCATGGTGACAGCTGGGGGATCACCCGTGGACCTCCTGTCTGAAGTGACTGGTGATGACATCCACATCATCGTGATCATTCTGTCCTGCGTGGGGATCACCTGAGGCAGAAGACATTGGCCAGTAAGAATGAAGCACGCAGATTCTCTGGTTTGGGTTACTTGCTGACAAGCAGACAGCGATAACATGTGTTTTCCTGTTGGAGAATTCTACAGCGATAACATGTGTTTTCCTGTTGGAGAATTCTACAGCGATAACATGTGTTTTCTTGTTGGAGAATTCTAAGTCATCGTCGCTTGATCGACAGGTAAAACATTTGTATACCCCCCCCCCCCCCAGCCCCACCTCCACCCCCATTGGCTCGGTTAGAAAAGAAATTCTCCCCTGATGATGTGAGTGAAAGTTATTACAGAATCGATCAAAGTTGCACGAATAACAGCTGCTTCATATTCTTCAATTTGGCCCTGGAAGTGGGAAAATTCAAAACTAGTGACAAGGGGGGACAACTCTGCGAAGCCAAATCGATGTCGGAAGTTTCAGCATAATACGGCAGCTGTGTGCTAACTTGCGAAGAAAACGCCAACCGTTCGCGTTTGAACGGACATTTCAGAGAATTCTTCACAATACAGAGAGCTGCAGGCATAAGGCGTGCCACATCAGCTGACAGGGGGACAGAAGAAGCCACGGGTGCGTGTTGCACGTGATCCGATCCATCGTTTTGTTTGGAATGGACCATACATGGCCCGGATGTAGTCTGCAAGGATGACACAGGGGGTCCCTCCAACGGCTTTCAGTCCAAGCAAAAACAACAATGGCAGAGCCAGTGTTGGCCTCCGTCATCTGTTGAACGCCATGTTCACCCAATGCACATGTTAACCCACATTTGTTTCAGTCTTTGGGAGCAAGTGTTTCTAGTTTTAACTTTTTGGGGGGGTTCGGAATTTTGAGGGTTTTTTGTGTGTGTGTGTGTGTGTGTGTGTGTGTGTGTGTGTGTGTGTGTGTGTGTGTGTGTGTGTGTTTAGGCAATCTCATTGTATCCGTCTTTGTTAAAGTTAAGAAATGGCAAATGCACTTTACACATTACTTTACATATATCGGACTACTACCGGTGCTGATGCCTTAATGTTAAAGAGTAGTTAATACACTGTACATACCAGTTTGTATATGCTGGATATTGCCCGAGGCATCCATAAAATCATTTAGTATTCGACTGGTCGTGTTTAACAATTGTTGAGAGAGAAAGAGAGAGAGGGAGAGAGAGAGAGAGAGAGAGGGGGGGGGAGTGGAGTGAAAGAGAGAGAGAGAGAGAGAGAGAGAGAGAGAGAGAGAAAGAGAGCGAGAGAGAGAGAGAGAGAGAGAGAGAGAGAGAGAGAGAGAGAGAGAGAGAGAGATTGGAGAGACAAAGATGGAAGGGGGAGAAAAGGTGTAGGTGGATGAGGAAGTAGTGGGGGAGGGAGGGATGATTCAATGTCAGATTCAGTGGATCATTTGACACAGCCCTTAGAAGAGAGATAAAGAACAGGCGAAATTTGAGCACAAATATTGACACTAACAATGCACTTTGTGCGTGCTCTGCCTGTTAAGTGTCGTGCACACACATAAATCAAAACGATTTTTTTTTCACTCTCTGATACCCCTCAACCAAGGACAAACAAGCATAACATGGAATTCTTCCTCTCCCGAGTCCTGACGTCTGAGACAAAACATGCTTCCAAACCGCTGGCTGCCCACAGCACCAATGATGGACATGGGTATCAGAAAGACCTCACCTCATTTTTGTCAGAACATGTTTTACATGAAGGGCAATCTACGCTGACATATCAGCTGGCAAACAATGTAAGTGATCAAGGCTGACGTATCAGTTGGCAAACAATGTATATGATCAAACACGCTGTAGAAACCAATAGATCACTACTTCAAACACGAGAATTGCAGTTTCGCCGTGTGCAGTCCACCAGTATTTACAGAAACTGTGTCGTTGAAACCCGCACTGTCTCATCCTGACTCCGCCACTTTCAATCAAACCCATACTCATGCAGTGTGGTTCTCTGCTGGACACTCAATTTCTTTCACCTCTTTATTTTGTTATCAAATTCCAGCCACATTGTATAAGCTTCATAATGTAGTCTGTGCACATTTATCTCTCTATTCTTTCTCCGAGGGCTCTGTTTCACCACTGAGTTCAGATCCTGAACAACTGTTTCTCGGGAACAAAACCGTTTGGTGTTTGTAACAGAACCCAAGCCTAGCTCACAAAGTGTGCTTTCTCACAGTCTACGGCGGATTCACCGAAACTCTTGATGGACATACATACAGGCAAACAGATAGAAACTGGAAGACAGAATAGGAGGACAAGAACCACGCAGTGTGCTATGGGAAGACAGGAACCACGCAGTGTGCTATGGGAAGACAGGAACCACGCAGTGTGCTATGGGAAGACAGGAACCACGCAGTGTGCTATGGGAAGACAGGAACCACGCAGTGTGCTATGAGAAGTTTACACAGTGTGTTATGGGAAGACAAGAACCACGCAGTGTGTTATGGGAAGACAAGAACCACGCAGTGTGTTACACAGTGTGTTATGGGAAGACAAGAACCACGCAGTGTGTTATGGGAAGACAGGAACCACGCAGTGTGTTACACAGTGTGTTATGGGAAGACAAGAACCACGCAGTGTGCTATGGGAAGACAGGAACCACGCAGTGTGTTACACAGTGTGTTATGGGAAGACAAGAACAACGCAGTGTGTTACACAGTGTGTTATGGGAAGACAGGAACCATGCAGTGTACTATGGGAAGACAGGAACCACGCAGTGTGCTATGAGAAGACAGGAACCACGCAGTGTGCCATGGGAAGACAGGAACCACGCAGTGTACTATGGGAAGACAGGAACCACGCAGTGTGTTATGGGAAGACAGGAACCACGCAGTGTACTATGGGAAGACAGGAACCACACAGTGTGCTATGGGAAGACAGGAACCACGCAGTGTGTTATGGGAAGACAGAAACCACACAGTGTGCTATGGGAAGACAGGAACCACACAGTGTGCTATGGGAAGACAGGAACCACGCAGTGTGCTATGGGAAGACAGGAACCACACAGTGTGCTATGGGAAGACAGGAACCACACAGTGTGCTATGGAAAGACAGGAACCACACAGTGTGTTATGGGAAGACAGAAACCACACAGTGTGCTATAGTAAGACAGGAACCACACAGTGTGTTATGGGAAGACAGAAACCACACAGTGTGCTATAGTAAGACAGGAACCACACAGTGTGTTATGGGAAGACAGGAACCACTCAGTGTGCTATGGGAAGACAGGAACCACGCAGTGTGCTATGGGAAGACAGGAACCACGCAGTGTGTTATGGGAAGACAGGAACCACGCAGTGTGTTATGGGAAGACAGGAACCACACAGTTTGCTATAGTAAGACAGGAACCACGCAGTGTGCTATGGGAAGACAGGAACCACGCAGTGTGTTATGGGAAGACAGGAACCACGCAGTGTGTTACACAGTGTGTTATGGGAAGACAGGAACCACGCAGTGTGTTACACAGTGTGTTATGGGAAGACAGGAACCACGCAGTGTACTATGGGAAGACAGGAACCACGCAGCGTGTTACACAGTGTGTTATGGGAAGACAGGAACCACGCAGTATACTATGGGAAGACAGGAACCACGCAGTGTGTTATGGGAAGACTGGAACCACACAGCATGCTATGGGAAGACAGGAACCACAAAGTGTGCTATGGGAAGACAAGAAACACACAGTGTGTTACACAGTGTGTTATGGGAAGACAGGAACCACACAGTGTGCTATAGTAAGACAGGAACCACACAGTGTGTTATGGGAAGACAGAAACCACACAGTGTGCTATAGTAAGACAGGAACCACACAGTGTCTTATGGGAAGACAGGAACCACGCAGTGTGTTATGGGAAGACTGGAACCACACAGCATGCTATGGGAAGACAGGAACCACACAGTGTGCTATGGGAAGACAGGAACCACACAGTGTGCTATGGGAAGACAGGAACCACACAGTGTGCTATAGTAAGACAGGAACCACACAGTGTGTTATGGGAAGACAGGAACCACGCAGTGTGCTATGAGAAGACAGGAACCACACAGTGTGTTATGGGAAGACAGAAACCACACAGTGTGCTATAGTAAGACGGGAACCACACAGTGTGTTATGGGAAGACAGAAACCACACAGTGTGCTATAGTAAGACAGGAACCACACAGTGTGCTATGGGAAGACAGGAACCACACAGTGTGCTATGGGAAGACAGGAACCCACAGTGTGCTATGGGAAGACAGGAACCACACAGTGTGCTATGGGAAGACAGGAACCACACAGTGTGCTATGGGCTCCAACAGGAAGACAGGAACCACACAGTGTGCTATGGGAAGACAGGAACCACGCAGTGTGCTATGGGAAGACAGGAACCACGCAGTATGCTATGGGAAGACAGGAACCACACAGTGTGCTATGGGAAGACAGGAACCACACAGTGTGCTATGGGAAGACAGGAACCACACAGTGTGCTATGGGAAGACAGGAACCACACAGTGTGCTATAGTAAGACAGGAACCACACAGTGTGTTATGGGAAGACAGGAACCACACAGTGTGCTATAGTAAGACAGGAACCACACAGTGTGTTATTGGAAGACAGGAACCACACAGTGTGCTATAGTAAGACAGGAACCACGCATTGTGCTATGGGAAGACAGGAACCACAGAGTGTGCTATAGTAAGACAGGAACCACGCAGTATG
>CM065729.1:68423039-68428039 GCA_033310375.1 Conus canariensis
GGGAGGGGGAGGGGGTGCTAAAACAAGAAAGAAGGAAAAGGCAATAAGAGAGAGAGAGAGAGAGAGAGAGAGAGAGAGAGAGGAGAGAGAGAGAGAGAGAGAGAGAGAGAGAGACAACTGGACAAACATATGGACAAAGAGAAGAGAGGAAAACAAAACGAAATACAAACAAACAAACAAACAAACAAACAAACCAAAGGCAAAAAGTACTCACCCCCAGCACTGCCTGCATGTGCATAGTTCTTCGCTGTTCACATAGGAGGTTGACCACGACACGAACTGACTGGACTTGGACTGGTCCCCCAAGTGTTCGTTAAGTGCAGATGCAGGAAATCAACAGAAAGAGACTCAGAAAGAAGAATGTCAAAGTGTTTCTTTCTTTTTTCTTTTCTTTCTTTCTTTTTTTTTTTTTTTTTACAAAAAACAGAAAAAAAGGAGACAGGGGGGAAAAAGAGTCAAAGCAATAATGATAATAACAATAATGTCAAGAATAATGATAAAATAATCCGCCGCGAAACAGAACAAAATAAAACTGAACACCAAGAGCGAAACTTTTGGGAGGGCTTCTCTGCCGTCTCTTCCTTCCTTCCTTCTCCCTTTTGCTTTTCTCTCTTTCTTTTTTTCTTTTCTTTCTTTTCTTCCTTTCTTTCTTCCTGTCTTTCTTTCTATTCTTCCTTCTTTCCTTCCTTCCTTCCTTCCTTCCTTCCCCAAAAAAGTAGCTCCCCCCGGGGGTCTCTTCTAGGAGAGTTCAGAAGTGTTGTGTGTCCTTTCTTTCTTTCTCTCTCTCTCTCACTCTTTCTTTCTCTCTCTCTTTCTTTCTTTCTCTCTCTCTCTCTGTCTGTCTGCCAATGGCAGGGTGGAGGTGCAGCCTGTCTCTGTCCTGTAGTACCAGCTCAGCGCTAAGCCGCAGCTGCCACCAAGCT
This sequence comes from Conus canariensis, assembly GCA_033310375.1. Classification (NCBI taxonomy): domain Eukaryota; kingdom Metazoa; phylum Mollusca; class Gastropoda; order Neogastropoda; family Conidae; genus Conus; species Conus canariensis. Next base: position 68,423,963 of record CM065729.1, read on the forward strand.
GTGTGCTCTGCCGGCTTGCTACACCTACCAGCGCGGTCTGTCCCTCTTTCTACCCATCAAGTTACCGGCTCCTACCTCCACAACCCCCCCCCACCCACCCACCCTAGCCCTTCCCCACTCCTCCCCTCCCCTCCCCCCCTCCCTCCCCCACACACGCCAACGTCACTTGCAGGGTCGGTCGCTGTCGCTGTCAGGGATGATGCTGTTGTCGTCGTCGTCGAGATATCGGCGTGGGTGGTCAGGCGCTGCTGCTGCCGCTGCCGTTCACCACCCTCTTCCCCTCTCCCCCCCTCCCCCTCCCCACCACCACCACCACTTCTACCATCACCTCTACTACCAGCATCCCCATACTACCACGAGCGGCGACATAGCCACCCCCACCGCCGCCGCCGACAACAGCGACGGCACCACCGCCTCCTTCCACCCCCCACCCCCTCCCCACCACCACCACCACCACCAGCAGCGGAGCCAGAGGTTCTGGTTTGCTACTTGCTAAGCTGGCGGAGCACTGTCGCTGGCTCACCGACTCATTCACTCCGCGGCTCAGGAGGGACCCAGCTGGACGAGGGAAGGGGGGGGGGTGGGGGGGGGGGAGGGGCGGCGCGGTGTATGTGGAGTGCGCAGCGCTGGGAAGGCGAGGGGGGTGGGGGGGTGGGGGTTGGGTGGTGAAGGGTTGGGTGCCACGAGGGTGGTTGTCGTGTTATGTCGTCGTCACTTCATTGTTGGTGGTGTCACCTCGCTGAGGACTGACTCTCTCTCTCTCTCTCTCTCTCTCTCTCTCTCTCTCTCTCTCTCTCTCTCTCTCTCGCTCGCTCGCTCGGTAGCTGGTGTGTGTCATGAGTCGGGCTGTTTACCTGTGCATTTTGCCTGTGACGAAGTAGTGACGAGACAGAAGAAAGGGACAGAGGGGGAAAAAAGAGGAGAAAAAACAAAGAGGGAGAGAGAGAGGGGTGGTAGACAGAGAGAGAGACAGACAGACAGACAGAGTCAGTCAGACAGATAGACAGACCAACAGACAGAGAGACAGATAGACAGACAGACAGACAGACAGACAGACAGATAGACAGACAGACAGGCAGACAGACAGACATTAAACAGATACTGGGCACAGAGAGAGATCAGCACACTGACAGACACTGACGTCAATGACTAAGACCATTGTCACTGTTCTCAACACCCCACGCAATGATTCATAGGAATCACCTCCAACTGCGAATGATGTTCACTCCACCCGTGAGAGAAACTCCTCTATATCAACAATGACATAACCAGTATAAATGACATACACCCCATCAGGGGAGAAACTCCTCTATATCAACAATGACATCACCAGTATAAATGACATACACCCCATCAGGGGGAGAAACTCCTCTATATCAACAATGACATCACCAGTATAAATGACATACACCCCATCAGGGGGAGAAACTCCTCTATATCAACAATGACATCACCAGTATAAATGATATCAACAATGATGTCACCAGTACAGACACAAAGACTCTATGTGCAGGTGCCTTGTGATCAACAGTGTTTAAGAGAGAGAGAGAGAGAGAGAGAGAGAGAGAGAGAGAGAGGAGAGAGAGAGAGAGGAGAGAGAGGGAGAAGAGAGAGAGAGAGATTGTCAATGACGATGACAATTTATTCATTTAGAGGCCATGGCTGCTCACGAAGCGGGGAAGAGGAGACACCACATGTATTGTAAGGTGAGAAAAGCGGATGTAAAAATGCATAGAATTAGCAAAGTAAAGGGAAAACCCTACATTCATTTATAAGGTGAGAAAAGCGAATGTATAAATGAATAGAATTAGCAAAATCAGGGAGGAAACCTCACAGACAATTAATGTATAAATGAATAGAATTTGCAAAGTATGGGGTAAACCCCACATTAATTATAAAATAGGGAAGTCTGAATGTATACATGCTCAGTATTATGAAGTCGCAAATTCTTTCAACCTTACAGCTTTTTGCCAAAACAGTGATGAAGTTCACAAATCATTATGATTTGTCGATGACATCATTGTATACAGTTTAAATAGGCATGGCTCAAGATAGTATTTGTCTGGAATAAATTTCTCTCCAAATTCAATAGCATTTAAAAACTCAAAACGAAATGCAGTTTATTTTCCGCATCTTGTATGTCTATACATATCAAATAGCTCACTTTTCTGTATGTGATCGAGCCATTTTACCATCTACAATTATATTAAGCGTTGTCGAAAAATCTTCATGATTTTGTTGTTGTTGTTGTTGTTGTTGTTGTTGTTGTTGTCACCAACAAATTGGTCTTATGACAACTCACCATATAGAAACAGACAAACACGTCATTTTGTAATGATTCTTAGTGATTCCGCCAAACAACAGGGACAAACAAAGTACAAGATAAAACACGACACGTTTCGACCCCTGAGGGGTGAGTTGCCCTTGGAGTGACAGACAGAGACACAAGAGAGAAAATGTAATTTCGTACAAATAAAATTTCCCTGACCCCAACTTTCACTCGCGGTCTTACACAATCTCCCGCATTCAACCTTTCTTCTTGTTAGGAGACAGTTTCCTTTTGGAGTTCTTATATGTGTTAACCCTTTTTTTGTTGTTAAAGTAGTTACAGTAACGTTTCAATAATTTCTTCAGAAAGTTCGTTCACCAATTTCTCCTCTTTCACATCAACATTTCATGAAGAGATTGCTTAGCACACACTAATCAATATAACAAGCCCCACAGGCTTCAACGTTGGACAACAAGACGTTGTACGGACTTGATCAGCTAAGGCCAACAAAGCCTTACACAAACATCATCTTCAAGTTGGCCACACTATTTCCAACTCAGCAACATTGCCCTTCAAGGCCACGTGCAAGTAGTTATACTCTTCCACTCTCAAATCATCCCAACCTAACTGAGACCTCGGTCTGTCAATATTTGTTTTATTCTTTTTCTTCCAGTTTAGACTTCCACTGTCTGACACTAATTTATTCTTTTTATTTTTGTCAGATAGGGGACTTAGGGGAACAAACTATTTTGACGGAGAAAAAATCCCTGCAACAGAAAAAACCTAAGCTTTTGTTAATAATCATTTTCAACTTTAAGATATTTCTTTCTTCTCACGTTTTTTGGTGCTTCCAAAATCATCAGGAAACCCATGTATTTTCTATGTTTACCTTTTCCTTTCCACGTTTAGTCCTACACTTTCAATTAAATGTCTTAATTTACAATTAAAATTTTGATGAGGATGACTCCCTCATAGCACCTCTGAAACACAGCCCCTATAACATATTAGCACCGTTGAGGCCTCTCTCTCTCTCTCTCTCTCTCTCTCTCTCTCTCTCTCTCCACACACACACACACACACACACACACACACGCACGCACGCACGCACGCACGCACGCACACACACACACACACTCACACACACACACACCACACACACACACACACACACACACACACACACACACACACACACACACCTCTGCTGACACCGAGAACTGTCTTAGCCAGGAAGAACAGCAACAGCCAGTGAGCGCTGTTATCCTATCACGGGCAAAAATCTGGCAGTCAAGCTAAAATCATGCTTTGCCTGCAGTCAAGCCCAAATCATGCTTTTCTTGCACTACACTTTCAGCTAGATACTGCTAAAATCTGCCAGGCAAGCTAACTTGTTAATTGAATTACTGACCCTCTCAGGGAGTGTGAGTGGAAGCATAAACACTTTTCACATAGTTTTACCTTAGTCTACATTTTGAACTTTTGAACACAAGGGACTCACCAGAGTTAACTCTAGGTTTACTGACCATCCCCTTGATATACAGTCTAAAGCAGCTTTAAATGAGGAATAAAAAAAGAACAGTTTTCAAACATGTGCATTTAATATAGTGCACATGACACTCAGGCGAGAAAAAAAACAACACTTATGATAAGGAAAACAAAGAACAAGCAATCCATTCATTGTCCTGCGTGTTGTTCGTCTTGTCTGAGGAAGACCTAAGAGGTCAAAAGGCGTCGTGGTTTGTCGTGCAGTTTGTTTGTCCCTGTTGTTTGGCGAACTCATTAAGAATTATTTAATAAATTTCTTTCAA
>CM065729.1:68433039-68435539 GCA_033310375.1 Conus canariensis
CCTTTTAGAACTGACCGTGACAAACTTTTAACTGATAAAACAAGAGGAGATGGCGTGTGGCTGTACGTCAGCGAGCGCTTTTGTGATAGAGCGAATGTGACAGTGAAAAAGAGAGTGGGCACTCCTGCCATTCCGACCCCGTTACCTGCCCCGTGAATGTGGGAGAGTGTTCGCCACCGTCATGTACACTTCCCCTTCATCCAACCTTATACGCGCCGCAAATGATATCTCTGCGTTGTGCGAGAACTGCAATTGATATCCCCTGATGCTCCAACTTTGGTTCTTGGTGATTTTAATCAATGTGATCTCCGGTCTGTTTTACCCTCTTTTAAACAGTATGTCACATGTCCAACCCGTCTCAACAAGAAGCTTGATTTGTGTTATGGTAATAACACAAATGCTTATAAGTATGTGGCCCTTCCCCAAACTAACAGATCTGATCACAACACCGGACACTTGATCCCCTCTTACCGACTGTTGTTCAAATCCAACCTGTTGTGCAGAGAACTGTAAAAATGTGGTCCCCTGATAGCAAAGAACAACTGCCAGCTTGCTATGAGTGCACAGACTGGGACGTGTTTTCTTTTTTCTTCTTGTGTTGATGTGGATGAAGCTGCTGATATTATCTCTGATTATGTTACCTTTTGTGAAAACATGTTGATAGCAAATAAAACTGTTAAGTTTTTTTCCGAACAATAAGCCTTGGGTTTTCATGAAAAAAAAATCGCATTTCAATCAAAGAATAGTTTTGTAAAGAAAACAGTTTAAAGAAAACTAAGACATGAAATAAATGAGGCAAAGATGGCATACCGAGAAAAAGTAGAAAAACAGTTTGAGTCAGGAAACATGCGAAATGCATGGGATGGCCTAAAACCTCTCACTGGACAGAATAAACCACGAAGTGTTTGTAATCTATCAGAAGAGGAATGCTATGATTTTGCTAATAAACTGAATTATTTTTACTGTCGTTTTTAAATGAAACATATTGGTGAAAATTTGGAAACTGTTATGTCGAATATTTCAAACAGCTGTGATAACGATGATGGAGTTTCACATATTGATGATCCTGCTGTTCGAGGTTTGTTAAAAAATGCAAAGATAAGTAAAGCTGCAGGCCCAGACAATAATTGTGGAAATCTTTTAAACTCATGTACACAACAATTGTCATATGTTTTCTGTAGATTGTTCTCGTGGTCTTTGAACTGTGGAGTTGTGCACTCTGTGTGGAATAAATCAACAAGTTGTCCTGTACCAAAAAGCAAGAAATTCTAGCATTTGGAATGACTATAGACCTGTTGCTTTGACATCTCTTGTAATGAAATCTTTTGAACGCCTTGTCCCTCAGATTCTCCTTCCTTAAATCAAACAGCATTGTGATCCATACCAATTTGCATACAAACAGAACAGAAGTACAGATGGTGCAATAATCACCCTTTTAAACCATTCATGCATACATCTTGAAACAAAGATTCCTTTGTTCGAATCCTGTTTACTGATTTCTCATCTGCTTTTGATATTATTCAACCACACACTATGGCAAAGAAACTCCAAACTTTACAGGTCAGCCCAAAATTGCTTTTAGGGACTGTAAACTTTTTAGTCAACAGGTTACAGCGCGTAATCTTTGAGGGAAAATCTTCATCAGCAAGAACCACATGTACTGGTGCACCCCAAGGCACCGTTCTCTCCCCTGTACTCTTTACTCTTTATACAAATGATTGTACTGGTTCTTCTGTCACTCCTGTAATAAGGTATTCAGATGATTCTCCTTTGGAAGACCTGCCAAATTCAGATACCATTTATTTTCAAGAGATGGAACATTTTTGTACACGGAGCAAAGAGAACTGTGTAAATCTGAATGTTAGTAAGACGAAGGAAATGGTAAGTGATTTTCGAAGAAACCCAGCTCCTGTCCATCACTTGTATATAATTATCGAAAACACCAAAGTGGAACGTGTAAGTGAATATAAGTATCTGAGTACTATTTTAGAAGATAAAGTGGATTCTAATGCAAATACTCAATTTATCTACAAAAAATGCCAAGCTAGAATATATTTCTTCAGAAACAACGGTCTCTTGCTGTTTAAAAGGACATCTTAGATATGTTTTATCGTTGTTTTGTAGAATCAGTGTTGTCCTTTGGCTTTTTATCCTGGTTTGAAAATCTTAGCGTGAAAAACAAAAACACTTCAAACAGAGCGGTGAATCCACGTGGAAATGTCACTGGCAAAAAACAAGAACAGCTAAATAATTTGTTTGAATGCCATGTCACAAAAAAGCTGTGAACATTGCTGCAGACAGTTCTCGTGTTCTTTCAATAAACTAAACTGTTCTACCCTCTGGACAAAGATTTCTAATTCCAAAATACAAAACAAACAGAACTAAAAACAGTTTCGTTCCCAATTCCATCAAACTCCTGAATCAAAACTGCACTTTCAATAATATCCGGTTCAGAAAACTTGTTTCTCTCTCTCTCTCTCTCTCTCTCTCTCTCTCTCTC
>CM065729.1:68443039-68448039 GCA_033310375.1 Conus canariensis
TATAAACACATATTGTTGGATACACTAGATGTACATTTCAAACATTCTTAATTAGTTCTGAGCAGATTCATTTATAAATTCAAAACCAATATAGGGCTGCAATTATCCCTGCTTTACACCAATTGTGCAGTTAAAACATTATCAACAAAGGTCGCACAATGTTTAAACCTGCCTCTGACAGTTTCATTTATACTTCTCAAGCAATTATGAATATCATTTGTTATTCTGTGTTTGAACAGGACTGGCAACAACACTTTCTTTGACAAAGAATCAAATGCTTCCTCAAAATCCCTGAAAGCCATGTTAGGTTTTCTGTTTTAATTAAAAAAAAAAAAAGAATTGTTTCTGAAGACTCATCAACAAACATAGCATATGGCCAACTATTGAGTAAATCCTCTTCAGGATCTCTAGATGGACATTATGCCAGGCACCTGGAATGGTCTCACAGAACGTGTCATACACTTTGTTTGCTGATGACGTCATTTTACCGCCTGAGACCACAACAGGGTTGAAGCATCACGTCCACTCCTTTCCAGTTCCACCAAGAATCCCATCACGATTCCCACTCGGCATCAACATTCCAAGAAAGTCTCGTTATGGTTTCATAATTAAATAGATTAACTGGATCTGCTTCACAACTATAATTGTTGACATAATCGCGTGTTCTGCGAGATCTTCTCGCAGTTCTGTTTCATTTAAGTCTTAGCCCGTACCAGTCACCTGTGTGTGTTGCTTTGTGGGTTTATTAATACGTTTTTTTTCTTCGTTAACCCAGCGTTACCTTATAAAGATCACTAACCAGTTTCAGAGCTTCATTCCCGTCTACAGTTCATAGATATATGGCAAAATTCAGCCGTTGTTAACTTCCTTCTGATTAAAACAAATGATAAAACTCCTGTCCTTGATTATAAATCGTTTCTATGTTCTTAAAAACATTTTGTCTTCTATGACCAAGTATACTCTTTTGCTTGCACATTGATTTCAAGATGACGCACAAGGGATGAATGGTTAGAGTCAGTTCTGTCTGTAATATGAAGATTACAATTTCAAAAGGGAAAAAAAATGCATCGTGATTCATCATGCCAGTGTCAAAGATATCCAATCAATAAAGATAACAGAAACAAAGAGCTTAAAAAGTTTGTTCTGTCAAATCTGCTGACATACGCTTAGCCCGAGAGAGAGAGAGAGAGAGAGAGAGAGAGGAGAGAGAGAGAGAGAGAGAGAGAGAGAGAGAGAGAGAGAGAGAGAGAGAGAGAGAGAGAGAGAGAGAGAACACAGCATGATTAGAGATAAGTATTAGATGCAAAAGTGGGAAAGACAGGATTGTTAATTGGAGTAGGTGTGCCGATATTGCAGACAAAGTGGGAAAGACAGGATTGTTAATTGGAGTAGGTGTGCCGATATCGCAGACAAAGTGGGAAGACAGGATTGTTGATTGGAGTATGTTCCGATATTGCCCACAAAGTGGGAAAATAGGATTGTTGATTGGAGTATGTTCCGATATTGCCCACAAAGTGGGAAAATAGGATTGTTAATTGGAGTATGTTCCGATATTGCCGATAAAGTTTGGGAAATTAGGATTGTTAATTGTACTAAAAGTGCCGATATTGCTAACTGTGCCTCACACATCTTCTCATAGAGCAGCCAAGAATCTTGTCATGATTCGTGGCTGGGTCTCAGAAGTTTCAGCTGTGACTAAAGCGGGAGGCAGCGAAACGATGATGCTTTAAACCTGGATCATAAGTCCTCTCTGAACTAATCCTTACTTAGAGTCTGTGCTGCTTTGTTATCTGTTGAGCAGCCAAAATGACAGATTTGTTCTGAGTCAAGATCATATGTGAATAAAAGGATCTGTCTAGTTTACTGTAAAATACATCACGCTTTGTGGCTGACTGTCATGAAATATTATGTATGCTTCATTTTTTGTATACGAAATAAGATGTGGATTTTAAACCTTTATAAAGTATTGTTATGTGTCATGATTTAAATCCACATATGTAGTGCGTGGCATATAAACAGTATAGTTTTCGGACAGTATTTATGAAAGTATATTTGAACTAAGCAGGCCGCCTGAAGTGTACTGACAACACTCGGGCTAAGCTGTTTTATATTTGATTCTGTAAAATATTTCGCACAGAGGTTTCGAACGTGTACAGAGAGAGAGAGAGAGAGAGAGAGAGGAGAGAGAGAGAGAGAGAGAGAGAGAGAGAAGAGAGAGAGAGAGAGAGAGAGAGAGAGAGAGAGAGAGATGTCATCCTGTTAGCTGCTCAACTGGGATAGATTCACGTGTGTTCCAAGGGATAAGCATAACCAAGATTCTTGCGAAATATCTAGAGAAGGAACTGACAGGAACTGACGCAGAACCGCGCTTCCTATGCTCTCTCTCTCTCTCTCTCTCTCTCTCTCTCTCTCTCTCTCTCTCTCTCTGTGCGCGTGGCGCGCGCGCGCGTGCGGTGTGTGGTGTGGTGTGTGTGTGTGTGTGTGTGTGTTGTAAGGTGTGTGTGTGTGTGTGTGTGTGTGTGTGTGTGTGTGTGTGTGTGTGTGTGTGTGTGTGTGTGTGTGTGTAGATTTAGTGGCTATTGGGCGTTGGAAGTTATGGAGTCAGTACACACGCACTGCCGAACTGTCTCAGAGAGAGAAAAGAAGGGGAGTCCGATATGACTTCATTTCACCTGCGACATTTGACAAAGAATCTGGCGACAACGGTCTCAAGCTTCTGAAATTAATTTGGTCTAAAAGGAGTTTTTGGGGAGCCAGCAAACAGTAGGCAGTAGGAAATTCTCTCCGATAACACAAAGAGTAGAACAAAACTGGTTTTATTTTATTTCATTCTGTTCTGTTTCACTTTATTTTTAACATAGGCACTATACCTAATCTATCTCGCTCGATCTTCTCTCTCTCTCTCTCTCTCTCTCTCTCTCTCTCTCTCTCCACACACGCACACACACACACAACACACACACACACACACACACACACACACACACAAGAGAGAGAGAGAGAGTGAGAGAGAGAGAGAGAGAGAGAGAGAGAGAGAGAGAGAGAGAGAGAGAGAGAGAGAGAGAGAGAGAGGTTTGTCATTTTGTTTTGCATTTCAATTCCGTTCATTCAATTTTTCTTCTTTTTAATTTCTTTAATGTATTTTTTTTGTTTCTTTGTTTTTAACAGCGAACCACCAGCAGAAGCATTTGCGCACGGAAGTCACACAACTCCCAACAGGCAGAAGTGGTTTAGCAAGAAAATCTTTTTAAAGAAAAACATAACAACGATGACACGATGGTTTCCTGTATTGATGATTATGTTCCCACCCCCACCCCCACCCCCGGCGCTTTTTTTTTTTTTTTTGACGTTGTCTGATCTTCCGTACTGCTTCTATGGTAATGCTTCCACCCACTTCATTCCCCCTTGCCCCTCCACATCCATAATCCACACCCTGCCATGACCCGCTGCATCTCTGGCACCAGCAAGCCGCAGGGAGCAGCCAATATCAAGTCGTGAAGAGGGAACCCACCGGAGGAGACACTGCACTGTCGCCGAGTCTCGTCGGTGGTGTTCATTGGTGTCTGTTTCGATCCAAAATACACTGGGTACTTCCTTAGCATCCCTACAGATGACAATAAGTGTTGAGTCACGGAGCCACCATCAGTATCCTCCTCTGGAGTGAGCTACTGTGGCTGTGCGATGACCGTCCCCATGAAGTGTGCCTATACCGTCCAAGCTGTGGTCAGCACGAGAACAGTGAATGAAGACACAATTTGAGACCATTTATGATGAACAATGAACATGACAAATATGATTCCCTTCAGTTCTATTCCGGTCAGAGAATGCAGGACTGGGCTGTACACTTCGCTCTTTTTCATGATACATACCGGTGTGAACCAGGCCCGAGAGATACAGTACCTGCAGAGTTAGCCAGAACATTTGAGCCAAACTCTCACAGACGCCTCTATGAAGCACCCTCATGGTGGAACAATTCAGCCAAAGGCACCCTCATGGTGGAACAATTCAGCCAAAGGCACCCTCATGGTGGAACAATTCAGCCAAAGGCACCCTCATGGCGGAACAATTCGCAACGTAAGCTACAGTCCGTAACAAAAGCACGGCTTTTATCGGTTCTTAATGAGAAGAGAGAGAGAGAGAGAGAGAGAGAGAGAGAGAGAGAGAGAGAGAGAGGGGGGGGGTCATAACACATGCCATCATGTATGGGAATAGATCTTATAACGTTCCAAGGGATCAGCATCTCTCAGATGCTAGCCACATGTCTGTGGAGAGGGAATTGACAGTAACTACAGCAGAACTGTGCTTCATGTATTTCGTTCAGCGCACAACGCTCTCTCTCTCTCTCTCTCTCTCTCTCTCTCTCTCTCTCACCCCTCTCGCTCTCTCTCTCTCTCTCTCTCTCTCTCTCTCTCTCTCTCTCTCTCTCTCTCTCTCTCTCTCTCTCTGTGGCAGTGGATGTACATTGTATTGATGTAGTTTCATTTGTCAATGGGAGGTGTGGAGAATGCGTTGACTGCTGATCTGTTGCAGAGATGTACAAAAGTGGAGACACTGGCATCACCTGATTTCACCGGCGACATTTGACAAAGTCTGGCAGCAGAAGCCTCTACCTTCTGGAATGAATGCTGTCTCCAAATAAATTTTGTTGAGCCAGCAAGCAGCAGGTAATAGAGATCTGAGTTAGACGGCACACAAACAGAACGAACGGAGTTTTATTCATTTCTTCTGTTTTGTTCTCGTGTGTGTGTGTGTGTGTGTGTGTGTGTGTGTGTGTGTGTGTGTGTGTGTGTGTGTGTGTGTGTGTGTGTGTGTGTGTGTGTTTCCTGCGATATCAAAACTGGGGTAGAAGGTCACACAAAGGCGTTCTCTGGCTCTCATGGACAGAAAGTGCTTGGGCAGCGTTTTCTGTGCAGACAGAGATATCACTGTTCCTTTCATTATTTCTTTTATTGATTTTTAACGGCTATGTCAATACCATGGATTTAGGGGTGGTGTGTGTA
>CM065729.1:68453039-68455539 GCA_033310375.1 Conus canariensis
CTTTACCCTCTGTCAGTCCGTTTTTGTTTTTCGTTTGTTCTTGTGTGTCTGGAACATGTCTCAGGCACTGCTGAACACATCAAAACAAAACTTGGCGGTTAAAAAAAAAGAGATAGAGGGAAAGACACCAAGAGACAACATAGACGCATAATGACATAATAAATCCAGAGAGAGGGGGAGAGAGAGAGAGAGAGAGAGAGAGAGAGAGAGAGAGAGAGAGAGAGAGAGAGAGAGAGAGAGAGAGAGAGAGAAAGAGAGAGAGAGAGAGAGAGAGAGAGAGAGAGTAAAAAAGTAAAATACAAAGGTAAAGAAAGGGAAAAGGAAGAGAGAGAGAGAGAGAGAGAGAGAGAGAGAGAGAGAGTAAAAAAGTAAAATACAAAGGTAAAGAAAGGGAAGAGAGAGAGAGAGAGAGAGAGAGAGAGAGAGAGAGAGAGAGAGAAAGAGAGAGACATGAAGAAGAAAAAAAGAGGAAAAGCAGGAGGAGGAGGAAGAAGAAGAAAAGAGAAGAAGAAGAAGAAGAAGAAGAAGAAGAAGAAGAAGAAGAAGAAGAAGAAGAAGAAGAAGGATATGAAGAAGAAGGACTTTCTCCCCTGCCAGAAGAATAAAGAAAATTCTGTGCTCTCTAAATGGAGAAAACAGCAACATGTGTCTAAAACTTGTATAAGAAAAAAAAGGACAATTATAAACACATGTGAAAAATACATGCATACTATACATAGTATGGATGTATATGAGAACAATTGCTCAAGAATAACAAAGTGCTAAAGAGATAAGCTTGCGAATCAAGACAAATCGCGTTGTTTGTATCAGACTCATCAACCAACATGGGCCATCTCGTCTGGGCTGTCACCTCGTAAACATGTGCAGTGAATACAGACTATAAGTATAAATTATTATATATAAAATTGAAAATTATAAATTGCAAGCCAAATTGAAAAACAAAACAAAAAAATACGGGGACTTCATAGAGTATATCCATCCATCCATCCACCCACCCACCCATCCACACATACCCCCAGACACACAAAGATAAAAGAGAGAGTTGTGACAATTTGTGCAGCAGTGATTTCAAAAAAGGCAAACAGATGCACAAATTGTCACAATTGTGACATTTTGTGCAAATTTGTGCAAAGTGTGACAATTTGTGCAGTGAGTAACAGCACGAAATGTCATTGTGACATTTTGTGCAATGGTGACATTTTGTGCGGTAACAGAACCCTTGTGGAGGTGTGATTTCATCAGGGCGTTGAAGAGGTCTCCTTTGTCATTGATTTCTGGATCTGTAACGGCAGCTAACTTGTTGACAACTACTTTTGAAAGTAAGTGTTTTATGGCGATTCTCTGATGCAGCCAGAGACATGACTTGTTGCACTCTATTGTGTCAGATGCCTTTGACATTATTCACACCACAGTGTACAGCAACAGCAGCATCAACTGGCCCTGTGGTGGATGACAGGGCTGTCCTTACTACCCATGGTAAATCTGTCCCGGAGCTCTCGTGCCTTTCTGCTTGAAACTCCTAGGATCGGGCAAGTTGGGTCTATCAACTCGATTCATGGCAGAATGGGGAAAACATGAAACTCCTACGATCGGGGAAGTTGGGTCTGTCAACTTGATTTATGTCAGAATGGGGAAAACATTAAACTCCTAGGATCGGGCAAGCTGGGTCTATCAACTCGATTCATGACAGAATGGTGAAAACAGATGACTTCTGGAGGAGCAGAAATGTCTTCTTGTCAGGTGAAGGTTTTGACACCATTTCGGTGGTGGCTTCTTGACGATAGTAAGTTTCTGACGTCATCGTTCCTTTCCAGAGTTATCTTTCTTTTGTTTCAAAACTTTTGGTTTGTTATCTGTCGGTAGGCTCTCTGTATACAGTGAATGTCCGTGTGGATTTTTGGTTAACACGGGACCTAGACTACATCATCTCACAATGTCCGCGTGACTAGGTCAAGGTGTATGATCTGTCTGCCCAGATGTGACGGACCTTCAGGGTGCACGTGCATTAGCGACAGATTGGCCGCTCCTTCAAGACAGGATACTCCGTCACATAATGTTTTGATAATGCTGCGCATTTCTTCAATCTTAGCATCTGTGTGTGTGTGCGCGTGCGTGCGTGCGTGCGTGCGTGCGTGCGTGCGTGTGTGTGTGTGTGTGTGTGTGTGTGTGTGTGTGTGCATGTGTGCGTGTCTGTGTGTCTGTGAGTGAGTGTGTGTGCGCGCGCGCGCACGTGTGTGTGTGTGTGTGTGTGTGGTGTGTGTGTGTGTGTGTGTGTGTGTGTGTGTGTGCATGTGGTGTGTGTGTGTGTGTGTGTGTGTGTGTGTGTTGTGTGTGTACCGTGCGTCCGTGTGTGTGGTGGGTGCGTGTTGTGTGTGTGGTGTGTGCGTGCGTGCGTGGTGTGTGTGTGTGTGTGTGTGTGTGTGTGTGTGTTGTGTGTGTGCGTGCGTGCGTGCGTGTGTGTGTGTGTGTGGTGTGTGTGTGTGTGTGTGTGTGTGTGTGT
>CM065729.1:68463039-68468039 GCA_033310375.1 Conus canariensis
TGTTGAGAGTCCAGACTAATGTCTGGGCTTTTGTAGGCTTGATGGACGATCCAGTTTCTTGACACCGCTGAGCAATGTTGTTCAACTTTTGCTGAACTGCTTTCGTTCTCTCTTGAGAATTCTTTGATATTTTGTAGATCAGGCCTTCATCTGCTAGTGTCAACACTCGAGTACACACACACACACACACACACACACACACGCGCGCGCGCGCGCGCGCGCGCGCGCATGCACGCTCGCTCGCACCCACCCACCCACCCACCCACACACACACACACACACACACACACACACACACACACACACACACACACACATCTTATTACCCTTCACTTTGGTATCTCAAACAACATCCATAAACTTCAACTTCTAACTTATTAACTTTAAGAACGGTTGCGTATATGCCATCAGTAAATCCATTCAAAGTGCAAAGTAAAGGCACCGAATCAGTTCAGGAACCCTAAATTAGCTTGAAAAACGTTGTCATACCATAAGAAACGTTGTCATACTATGGAAAACGTTGTCATACTATGGTAAACGTTGTCATACTATGGAAAACGTTGTCATACTATGGAAAACGTTGTCATACTATGAGAAACGTTATCACACTATGGGAAACGTTGTCATACTATGGGAAACAACGTTGTCATACAATGAGAAACGTTGTCATACTATGAGAAACGTTGTCATACTGTGGAAAACGTTGTCATACTATGAGAAACGTTGTTATACTATGGAAAACGTTGTCATACTATGGGAAACGTTGTCTTACTATGGGAAACGTCATACTATGGGAAACTTTGTCATACTATGAGAAACGTTGTTATACTATGGGAAACGTTGTCTTACTATGGGGAACGTTATCTTACTATGAGAAACGTTGTCATACTATAAGAAACGTTGTCTACTATGGGAAACGTTGTCTTACTATGGGGAACGTTGTCATACAATGGAAAATGTTGTAATATAGTTTCTGGTTCCTGTGCTAGTAGAATCAGCTTGGAAAACGTTGCCATGCTAGGGAAAACGTTGTCATACTATGGAAAACGCTATCATACTATGGAAAACGTTATGATATAGTTTCTGGTTCCTGCCCTAGGAGAATTAGCGTGGAAAAAGTTATGATATAGTGCCTGATTCCTGCACTAGGAGAAGACAAACTTTTTTCCAACATGGTCGGTGTCAGCCAGTTTTGAATACTAAGACCAAGCTTGCTCCTTGGATGTGTCATTTCCTGGGTCCCTTGAAGAGCACTTTTACCTCGCGACCTGACGTCACAAGTTACTTAACCTGTCCATTAGTCATTCGTATGATCTCCCGTTGGAAATGATCAGTTTGCTCCGACCCCACCGTCATCCCATCGACCCCGTTCCCTCCCCCCCCCCCCTCCCCTCCCACCTCCTTTTTTTCACAAGACTTCCTAGATGACGAGAGAGTGTAGTTAGTTATCCCCGCCTTTGGCTGTTCAGGGTTGCGCTGCTCCTATCTCAGGCATTCCCCATGCCTCTTCATGTCACTGCCTCAGTGCCTCTTCATCTGGCGGCCTCTGTGCCTCCCCTTTCATTTGGCTGCCTCTCTGCCTCCTCTTCATCTGACGGCCTCTCTGCCTCCTGTCCATCTGACGGCCTCTCTTCCTCCTGTCCATCTGACGGCCTCACTGCCTCCTCTTCATCTGACGGCCTCTGTGCCTCCAATTCATCTGACGGCCTCTCTGCCTCCTGTCCATCTGACTCCCTCTGTGCCTCCTGTCCATCTGACTGCCTCTCCGCCTCCTGTCCATCTGACGGCCTCACTGCCTCCTCTTCATCTGACGGCCTTTCTGCCTCCAATTCATCTGACGGCCTCTCTGCCTCCTGTCCATCGGACTCCCTCTGTGCCTCCTGTCCATCGGACTCCTCTCTCCGCCTCCTGTCCATCTGACTGCCTCTTTGCCTCCTGTCCACCTGACTGCCTCTCCGCCTCCTGTCCATCTGACGGCCTCTCCGCCTCCTGTCCATCTGACTGCCTCTTTGCCTCCTGTCCACCTGACGGCCTCTCTGCCTCCTGTCCATCTGACGGCCTCTGTGCCTCCTGTCCATCTGACGGCCTCTCTGCCTCCTGTCCACCTGACGGCCTCTCTGCCTCCTGTCCACCTGACGGCCTCTCTGCCTCCTGTCCATCTGACTGCCTCTCTGCCTCCTGTCCATCTGACTGCCTCTCTGCCTCCTGTCCATCTGACTGCCTCTTTGCCTCCTGTCCATCTGACGGCCTCTTTGCCTCCTGTCCATCTGACGGCCTCTGTGCCTCCTGTCCATCTGACTGCCTCTTTGCCTCCTGTCCACCTGACTGCCTCTCTGCCTCCTCTTCATCTGACTGCCTCTCCGCCTCCTGTCCATCTGACTGCCTCTCCGCCTCCTGTCCATCTGACGGCCTCTCTGCCTCCTGTCCACCTGACGGCCTCTCTGCCTCCTGTCCACCTGACGGCCTCTCTGCCTCCTGTCCATCTGACTGCCTCTTTGCCTCCTGTCCATCTGACGGCCTCTCTGCCTCCTGTCCATCTGACTGCCTCTCTGCCTCCTGTCCATCTGACGGCCTCTGTGCCTCCTGTCCATCTGACTGCCTCTCTGCCTCCTGTCCATCTGACGGCCTCTGTGCCTCCTGTCCACCTGACGGCCTCTGTGCCTCCTGTCCATCTGACTGCCTCTTTGCCTCCTGTCCATCTGACTGCCTCTCTGCCTCATGTCCATCTGACTGCCTCTTTGCCTCCTGTCCATCTGACTGCCTCTCTGCCTCCTGTCCATATGACTGCCTCTCCGCTTCCTGTCCCTCTGACTGCCTCTTTGCCTCCTTTCCACCTGACGGCCTCTCTGCCTCCTGTCCATATGATGGCCTCTGTGCCTCCTCTTCATCTGACGGCCTTTCTGTCTCCTGCTTGCAGACTGGCTGGTTGGTCGACATGCCTCACTGCTGACTGCGTTACGGTAAGTGTGAAGCACACACGGGGTGGGTCATGTGTGAGCAATCCCAACGTTCAGGCCAACCTGGCTGAACAAGGGGCCAGTGGAACCCGGCATATGTGGTGACAGAGGGCTGCCCAGCCAGCTGACCGTGACATGCAGTGCATCCCCCCCACTGACAATAACTGACCATGACATGCACTGCATCCCCCCACTGACAATAACTGACCATGACATGCACTGCATCCCCCCACTGACAATAACTGACCATGACATGCACTGCATCCCCCCACTGACAATAACTGACCATGACATGCACTGCATCCCCCCACTGACAATAACTGACCATGACATGCACTGCATCCCCCCACTGACAATAACTGACCATGGCATGCACTGCATCCCCCCACTGACAATAACTGACCATGACATGCACTGCATCCCCCCCACTGACAATAACTGACCATGACATGCACTGCATCCCCCCACTGACAATAACTGACCATGACATGCACTGCATCCCCCCACTGACAATAACTGACCATGACATGCACTGCATCCCCCTACTGACAATAACTGACCATGACATGCACTGCATCCCCCCACTGACAATAACTGACCATGACATGCACTGCATTCCCCTACTGACAATAACTGACCATGACATGCACTGCATCCCCCTACTGACAATAACTGCCGCGGGACCTGAATGAGTCAGTATCCCTGTCCAGAGAGTGCCACCATGCCATGCCCGTCCAGAGACAGTCTGCATGAACTTGCCCAAACCCGGATATCGACACAAAGTTACCAAGGACATAGACGTGGAGAGAAAGTACAAGCTGGATTTCCTGGAGAGCAGGGTAGGAAGGGCCACGGAATTTGGGACCTCTTTAGTGCTGATCAATGAGAATAAAGATGATGAAGGCGATGTCAAAGAGCTCTATTTGGATCTGAAACGGCATAAAAAGTCTGTGCTCTATGCTTCCCTTCATAGAGCGTCCTGGCCTCATTCAGGCCCAAGAAATACAGACACCTGCAGTGTTGGTCAGGGAATTTGATCCGCACTTTCAGAGATGTATTCATGAAGTGGATAACACTCAACTGTGTAGTCTTTTCCATTCACACAACAACAGGTTCAGCTCAACGTAGGGGAAAGTCGGGCCGACCCCCCCCCCCCTCCCCCGTCACCTGTCCTCTCCTCCGCCCCATCCCCGCGAAACAAATAGCACAAACCGACAGCTTCCTTGCACGGAATCCGCAACGCTAACCACTTAAATTTGTGGGGGAAGGTTGTAGGGGCTGATTTGATCAAACAACAGATTATTTTTTAAAAATCCTGATGACTTGAATCAACGCTTTTTTTTCTCTCAGCATTTTTCAGAGGACAACGTTTCAGCGTGGTGGGTGTCCTCGATCTCCCTTCTCGCTGTTCAAGTTTGTTGATGTCTGAGGGGCCGGGTGGTAATCCTTTTTGCCTGGCCAGCCAGTGTGTCTGCCCGTTTATTTCCCTGGATGGCCTCAAGGCCAGGACAGTACAAACATGTCCGCTGTCTTCCTCTGGCCTCTTTCTTTCGCTACATGCCTAGCTGGACTTCATGGGGGAGCTTCAAACATGACTTCTTTTGTCTTTTTTTTATAGTCTAAATGCCCCCCTCCTCTCTCTCTCTCTCTCTCTCTCTCTCTCTCTCTCTCTCTCTCTCTCTCTCTGCGTTCGAGGGCGCGCGCGCGCGCGCGTGTGTGTGTTTGTGTGTGTTTGCGTGTGTGACTATGTGTGTGTGAGGGGGAGGAGGGAGTGTGAGTGTGTGGGTGTGGAAGGGCGAGGTGGGGAAGGGGGGGGGAGGCGGAATTGTGAAGAGAACCACAGACACGTGTCATACAAACAATTCGGGCGGACTTATACGTTTATGTATACGGAACAAACAAACAAACAAACCAAAACGAATAAACAAACAAATAAACAAAACACAGAGAGAAGGACAGGCAACAGACAGACAGACAGAGACCGAGAAGGCCAATGAATGTGTGTGTAGTACTTGTTTAAGTTCGGCATGTCTGTTCTTATTA
>CM065729.1:68470539-68478039 GCA_033310375.1 Conus canariensis
CCCTCCCCCTTCAGATAGGGCCATGGCCTTTTTGAATAAGATATCGTTCATTCATTCATTCTCTGTGTGTGTGTGTGTGTGTGTGTGTGTGTGTGTGTGTGTGTGTGTGTGTGTGTGTGTGTGTGTGTGTGCTGTGACGAGAGTTGGGGGTGGGTCGGTGGGTCCTCAAGGGGAAGGACTTACAGTGTTTTCTCTATTAGAGTTACATATTTAAACTTCACATCCGCCCTCTCTCTTACTAGTTATGGAAGGACCAACTCTCCGGTACAAGTCATCGACTTTTTTTCTCTCGGGACTGTTAAAACTACTCAAGAGTGGCTCAGGACAAATTTTCCTTAGGCTTGTACACTTCCAAGTACTTGTAGCTCCGAGAGACAGAATTAGAGAGAAGTTCATTCAATACTGAATGAACAACAACAAAGAACTGACACAAGTCAAGTGCACTGTCACCCGTCAAGTTTACTTTTTATACAAGGGTGAAATATTCAAATCAAGTTCACAAATTTAGTTCAGGCTGAGTTTCATCATTAAGATAGGGAAAGTCCTGGATGAGTTGAGTTGGAGTCCGCTTGAAATATCAGAACTTATCTGATGTTGGAGAGGATGGTTGATCTCTCTCTAGTTGCTGGTGACTGATCCACTTCTGCTGTAGACCTGCTGATCAAGTGCTGGGCTGCAGTGTGTGTTCACTACCAGGCATGCCCAGGGTAGGCAAGAACCCAGGTTCTAAAACAAACAGAACCTGGTCTATAGTGAAGTAGCTGAGGGTCTGGTTTGTCGAGTCCTCACACTTGCCCTCTGGATTTCAGTAAATGTGTGAGATCTCAGCCAACAAAGGATAAGGCTGGCATACATATATGCCATAATTATCAATCCCCACTTTTGTTCAGATTTTGAGTGGAGTTTAACAAAGAGTAGGAGACAGTAATACAATGCTGAATAATTTAGTCAAATAGCTCCTCAATT
Source organism: Conus canariensis (assembly GCA_033310375.1). Taxonomy (NCBI): domain Eukaryota; kingdom Metazoa; phylum Mollusca; class Gastropoda; order Neogastropoda; family Conidae; genus Conus; species Conus canariensis. Next base: position 68,471,506 of record CM065729.1, read on the forward strand.
TTTCTTATGAATTAAATTGCAGAAACTTGGAATACACTTAGCTCAAGTACACATACGTTGTAGACTTATAGTCACACACTACAAAGCATTCCAACAACCAACAGTATTCATATATCACCTGAAGTTTTCACCTAGGACAGGCATACTCCTTTTCCTGTCAGAATGTATCATGCACTTATCATCTTAACAGATAGTGTTGAATACTGGCAAAAGTCGGATTAAAAACAAAGAATGTTAATCCGATTTGTTAACAAAGAATCTTAACAAAACATCTTAATAGATTTTACGAAGTTGTGACAACCAACTATTACAACAGAATACTCATTCATCATCTTGATAGCTGTCACCAAGTATTGGCACAGTGTTATACTGTTAAACCACATGGCATACATGCAATCAATGTATAGTCTCAAAATTTAGAAACACAGTTTCAACTTACAGGTCTGGGTGATCAGAGAACCTTAGACACAGGATCAGAGTAGGTGAGATAAACTTTCATTCTCTCACCAGCCGCCATGGCAACGTGGTTAGCGTCACGGACTCCCGGCCGGGAGGTCACGGGTTCGATTCCCATCAGAGTCGTATGGGATTCTTCTGCCCCGATAGGCTTCTACCCAGAGTTGAGTTTGCTACGTGCTCAGTTGGGAAGACTGGGACCACACAATCGAGTTTCATCCACTTAATGGATGCGTCTCAGAGAGTGTTGCTTAAATTTCCTGACCAACACTGCAGGTGTCTGTACCTCTCGGGCCTGGTTGACGCCGGGATATATTATGAAAGGAAGCGTAAAGTAAAACCCTGTCATGCAGTCTCAGACCGAAATGGAAATCCATAGCGTCATCTTCATCTTCCTCATTCTCATCGATCAGCATAAAAAAAAGTCTCAAATTCTGTGGCACTTCATGCCCTGCAGATGCAGCTGTCTGTATATCTCAGGCCTGGCTGACGCCGGGATATATTATGAAAGTAAGCATAGAGTACAGCCCTATCATGCAGTCTCAGACTGGAATGGAAATCCGTAGCATCATCTTCATCGTCCTCATTTTCTTCGATCAGAAAATGAAAGTCTCAAATTCTGTGGCCTTTCGTGCCCTGCTCTCATGGTGACCTTAATTTTCATGTCCTCTCCACGTCTGTGGCCTTGGTTTGGTTCCGTCAGGGTCACCAGCATTGGCACGTCCATGGGAGCTGTCGTTGGACGGACATGGTGGGCTCTGGAGGGTCAGCTCATTTACGCCGGCTCCACAATTAAGCAATCATTGTCGTCAGTAGGGGGCTTAGTTGATAGTGTCCTGCGTATGTTGGATCAGAACAGGCGCCACTGAACACCACTGAAGTGACTCGGCAGCAGTGCAGTGTCTCCTTCGGTGGATTGGCTCCTGACGACTTGACATTGACTGCTCCCTGTGGATTGCTGGTGCCGGGGCTGCGGCGGGGCTGACCAGGCTGTGGCTGTGGACAGGGTGTTGGAATAAACGGCGTGGGTCCACTGCCACTGAGGTGGCACAGAAGTTGGGACAGCAAAACAACAACAACAAAAAACTTTCACTCTCTCTGGTTTAGCCCTGTTGTCTTTGTGGTTACACTAGTCGTACAGCTGTAGGTGGAGGCAGTGATTTGCTCCCTGTGAGTTTCCCCTTTTTGTTGGCTAAGCCACATATTCCGCTTCATGTTTCAGTTGGCTTTGTGTCACTAAAGACAAAGAAAGGGGAATGGAGTGGGGGGGGGGGGGGGGGTCATCCCACACTCCTACAGTGTGAGGGATTGCACAGAAAATTGGAGAACGCACTTTCATGCTAGTTTAGGTTGTTGTAAGTGCGCCTCCATGCTGATTGGCGAAGCGCTGTTTGGCATCACTGTATCATTTTGTGAGCCGCGCTGTGGCGTGTGATAAGCGAGAGGGAAGGAAAGGGGGAAGGGAGAGAGGGACAGGGAGTGGGGCAAGTGCGTACTTCGAAAGTGACGTACTTTTTTTCCATGTTATCGTTTCCAAAGCTGGGATGTCCGCGACTTCAAAATGACTGCAGGAAGAGTGAGGAGGGGGGGGGGGGGGGGGGGGGGTTGAGATGGGTAGGAAGAGAGTGGGGTGGGGGAGGCATGGGTGACAGCTAAACTTTGAAGAATCAACATAGCTTTGAAATCCTGATCGCCATTTGTGAGACAAAGGAAGACACAAAGAAGAGAAAGAGGGAGGATGAAGGGGGAAGTAGACCAGAGTTAGGTGTGTGTTTGTACAATTTGTACAAGAGGGTGGGTGTAGGAGTGGATGGAGTGGTATGTGTCAAGTTCGTCACATCTATCCTTGTGTGTGTGTGTGTGTGTGTGTGTGAGTGTGTGTGTGTGTGTGTGTGTGTGTGTGTGTGTGTGTGTGTGTGTGTGTGTGTGTGTGTGACCCAGAGCGTAGGTTAACCTACCTACCACAACACTGACGAGGGAGCCCAGTTTCCGTAAAATCCACTTCTTTTCACGCAAACATTTTTTTTTCCTTTTTTTTTTTTTTTTTTTTTTCGGTGAATGATCCCACCAAATGTTTTATTATCAAAAATATTGAAATAATCTCAAAAGACTTTACATATTCTAAACACATGATTTATACACATAAAAATCTCATTGACTCTCACGCAGATTTCTCACCTCTAAAGATAGTAGAAAAAAAAAAAAAGTGAACATCGGAAAAGATGTTAGCCGACAGGATTAGGGTTGTATTTGGCTTCTTTGCCCGAATTCAAAACACAGAAAGTCGATCGACTTATTTTTAGGTCTTCTCTGTGTGCGAGCGCGCCTGCGCGCGCGCGCGCGCGCGCGTGTGTGTGTGTGTGTGTGTGTGTGTGTGCGTGCGTGTACGTGCGTGCGTGCGTGCGTGCGTGCGTGCGTACGTGTGTGTGTGTGTGTGTGTGTGTGTGTGTGTGTGTGTGTGTGTGTGTGTGTTTTAGGCGGGAGGGAGGGGGAAGGGGGCGGTGATTTGAGCTGCAGGCATGAGTCATACGAACTGCGTGTTTCCTTTGAATCGGGGCGTTTTGATTCTGCTCTGATCTCTTGCTTGCTTTTTTTCTCTCTCTCTCTTCCTCTTCTTCTTGATCGTCTTGCTATTGTTCTTCTTCTTGTTATTGTTGTTGTTTTTCTTCTTCTTCTTGTTTCTTGCTCTTGTCCTTGTTTTTATTCTTATTCTTGTTCTTGTTCTTGTCTTCCTTCTCCTCCTCCTCCTCTTCCTCCTCATTGTTGCTGTTGCTATTGTTGTTTTGTTGTTGTTGTCGTTGTTGTTGTTGTTGCTGTTGTTGTTATCCTCCTCCTCTCCCTCCTCCTGCTCCTGCTCCTGCTCCTCCTCCTCCTCCTCCTTCTTCTTCTTCTTCTTCTTCTTCTTCTTCTTCTTCTCTCACACAGACAGAACCCCCCCCCCCACACACACACACACATGCACACGTATACGTATTAATACATCTCTCTCTCTCTCTCTCTCTGTATGTATGTATGTGTATATTATATATATATATATATATATATATATATATATATATATATATGTGTGTGTGTGTGTGTGTGTGTGTGTGTGTGTGTGTGTGTGTGTGTGTGTGATGAATGTAATGAATTTCTAGACAGCATACAGAAAGCCAGTCAGCTATTACAAATCAATGTGAATAAAAGTCTAGGTAAATTTGTCAGTGCTTTGCGCGGAGCTGCAGCTTGTATGGTTTGAGTTATTTGTAGAGGTAGCAGAACATACAATGACTGGTTTGATAATGAGTGCAAACGAAAGAAACAGGAAGTTAAAAGGATATTAAAAAGATTTCAGAGATGCAAAACAGCCAAAGAGAAAAATAAGAAAAGAGAAGAATACGCTGTATCACGTAAAGAGTATGTTACGCTAAGGAAAACAAAGGAACTGGAGTTTAAAGAAAGGAGGTTAAAAAAAACTAAAAAAAATCCAATCAATGATTCTAAAATGTTCTGGTCAGCGATAAGATCTGTAAATAAAAACTTTTGTGTATAACGAAATCTCGGTTCAACAGTGGCATGACCATTCTTGGGGCGTTTTTCATTGTTTTCATAATAAAATTAAGGAAAAAGAGACCGGTGTGGTAGAAGAGAATGAAATTGAGCCATCATTTAATCAACCTATATCCAGTGAAGAAGTCGTTGCTGATATTAAACATTTAAAAATAGGAAAGAGTGCAGGACCAGATAGAATCATAGCAGAAATGTTGAAGAATGCAAACACAACTGTAATCGGTTTCCTTGTTCATTTATTCGCCCGAGTTTTTGGCTAAATCAATTATTGTTTCAATTTATATTTTTAAAAAATGGAGACGTGAACAATCCCGACAACTATCGTGGAGTATCACTTACCAGCATTTTAGATAAAATATACACTTACATACCAAATACAAGATTAACTGAATGGGCTGAAACTGAAGAAAAAATAGTGGAAGAACAAGCAGGTTTTAGAACCAGTTACAGCACCATAGACCATATATTTACACTATATTCTTTGATTCAAAAACATCTACTCTGTAAGTCGAAGCTCTACATTGCATTTGTAGATTTCAAGAAGGCCTTTGACTCGGTAAATTGGAATGCTCTGTGGAATGTACTCCGTAGAAATGGTGTTAATAGTAAATTGTACACGGCCATTAGAGGGGTATACAACTCAGTGCTTGCATATGTGCGTGTGAAGAGTGAATATTCAGATTATTTTGATTGTCCAAATGGAGTAAAACAAGGGTGCTTGTTGAGTCCACGGTTGTTTTCTTCTTCTTCTTTTTTTTTTTTTAATAAACGAACTAGCTGTGGAATTGTCCCGCAAAGGAAGACATGGTATCCAGATAATACCTGGAGCAGTTGAATTAGTTTTATTACTGTATGCTGACGATGTTGTTCTTCTGTCCGGAACAGTTGTAGGTTTGCAAAACCAACTAAATGTATTGAAAGAAGAAGCAGATCGCTTAGGTTTATCAGTTAACTTGGATAAGACGAATACGGTGGTCTTTACAATGATTGGCCACCTATCGGTGCATGAAAAATGGTCTTATGGAAATGCAGATGTTCAAGTAGTTAATCCATATACATATCTTGGAATGATATTTTCAACAAAATTAACTTTCCGTTACGCATGGGAAGAATTTCTAAGAAAAGGGAAAAACGGTACTATTGAAATTCTGAAATCCCTGAGAAAACTGAATTGTACAGACTGTGGTATATTTTGGAAAACGTTTGATACACAGAAAAAAACCCTTCTTACATATGCAGCTGAAATTTGGGGCTTACATGACAATTTGCAGATGGAAAAAGTACATAGGTTTGCTATGAAGCATTTCTTTCAAGTACCTATTAATTCATCCAACACCGTTTTATATGGCGATATGGGCAGATACCCTTTGTATATAAGTACGTTTGTGAAATGTATTAAGTACTGGTTGATGATCTTGAAGCTACCCCAGTCCCGTTTGAGCAAGCAAGCCTATGATATGATGCTTTTAGAAATGGAAAATGTAAAGAAAACTGGGCTAACAAAGTAAAAAAAAGTCCTTTCAGAACAGGGTTTTGGAATAGTGTGGATGACCTAGGAAGTAGGAAATGAGCAACAGTTCATTGCGGAATTTAAAGGCAGGCTTATTTGTTCTTTTAAACAGAATTGGCACTCAGATATAGAAAGTAAAGAAACGTATCGCTGGTTTTTCTCATTTAAAAATGTGTTTCATTCTGAAAAGTTTCTCAATGTCATAACAGATAAATGGCACAGAATAAATTACGCAAGATTTAGGTTGAGAACTTTAGGTTTTAATGCGAACAAAAGAACAAAAACTGTGAAACATGCACAGAATCTCCTTGTCCTGCATGTAGACACATTATTGACGACGAAGAACACTTTCTGTTCCATTGTACTGCTTATGATGATGTGCGGACAAATTGTTCAATTTTCCAGTTAGATATAGCGAAAAGACAAAATGTCGCTGTCGTGTTATCATGAGATGATGAACTTGTAATTAAATCAGTTGCGAAATTCATCACGGAAGCATTGAAAATTAGACAGATGAAGGATAGTGAAGTTTAAGATAATGCATTATAAGAGATACATGAATTAATATTATCATTCATCGCATGTTGAAGAGATCAGTAAGATACAATGTCACCATTTGATTGAGTGGATGGTCGAGTCAGTCTTATGATTTTTTTAAAAACCTTACTGCATTACTCCTGTGCGTGAGGACATACGGAAATGTCACGAATTTATTTGTTTTAGTTAACCTTTGATTTTATACGCACTGGGAATCAATGTGTGTTATTTGTTAGCAGGAAAGGAAGAGGGAAATGTTATTGTTCTGTTACCCCCTCCTCACTTGTCAAAAGACCTCTTTGGTAATGACAATGAAATATCAAAATGTCAAAGTCTCTGTCTGTCTGTCTGTCTGTCTCTCTCTCCACATACACACACACACACACACACACACACACACACACACACACATATATATATATATATATATATATTATATATATATATATACATGGATATATATTATAGACAGATAGATAAAT
>CM065729.1:68483039-68508039 GCA_033310375.1 Conus canariensis
AAGGAATCAGTGGAAATAAGACGTAAAATGAAAAAAAAAGGTAGACAGAGAGGGGGGGGGGGGGGGGGGGGGGGGAAGTTATGATCAGAAAGAACTTCTGTGTCAGCCAAGTTTCTCACTGTTTCTGTGATTGGATGCACTAACTTCGTCCTTTGTTTCTCTCCTTTAAGGATTTCCCCGTCTCTCTCCTCTTATTCTTCGACTCTCCCTCTTATTCCTCACCCATTTTCCTTGCAAGCAGAGTTTTTAAAAAATCAAAAGAACATAATACAACGTTTACATTCGTAAGATTTCCCAATCATAAACAAAACATAACGTTTAATTATTACTTTAAATGAACCGTTTATTCTCTAGTTTTGGCGCTTTCTGTTCTGGTCTTTTCTATTTTTTTGTTGTTGTTGTCTTTTCTGTTTTTTTTTTAATTTTATTTGTGTTTTTTTTTGTCTTTCCTGTTCTTTTTTTTTTTTTTTTTTTTTTGGGGGGGGGGGGGGGGGGAGTTGTCTTTTCTGTTCTTTTCTGACTTTTTTTTGGTTCTTGTCTGTTCTTTTCTGTCTTGTCTGTTCTTTTCTGTCTTGTCTGTTCTTCTCTGTCTTTTCTGCCTCTTCTGCCTTTTCTGTTCTTTTCTGTCTTTTCTATCTTTCTGGTTTTATTTCTGAATCAGCAGGCATCGGCGTTTGCCCTGTGTCCTCTCTGTACTGACATTTGTGTCTCGCTCTCTTTCGGCAGTCGCTAAAGGCGAACCAGAAGAAAACGAAGAAACGGGCGATAAAACTGGACAAGTCTTGTTGCCAATGGAAACTACGGCCGACAAAGCATAAGCAAACGGGAACGCCAAGGCTACACCGGAATATTTCCAACGTCTTAAGTTTCCTTTTTTTTTTTTCTTTTTCTTTTCTTTTCTTTACTTTTTTTTGCTTTGTAAAATCATCCCGACAAAACAAACAAACAAGCAAACAAACCTACATGCTTCCGATGATGAAATCCAGTGAATGTTTGTACGTTAAAGGTAGCCAAAATAAAAGACCCATGAGCATATATGGAATAGAAAGAAAAGGGTTGATGTGAAGCGATCTTTTTGTGATATTGTAATTGTCTCAGAGAAGGTGACATGACTGGCAGATTATAGCGGTATTCAAAGACAAAGAGTGACACGTGTGTTCCTTGCAGCAAAACTAGCATTCGTACATGAAAAAAAATGCAGTTGATTTTTTTTTCTCTCCTTTAGAAACGTATTTCTGTCGAAGAATTTCTGATATATTCGGATGACTAAATGTCAACGACAGAAAATCTTATGGAGAAAATCACTTTGTTTGCATCACTGAGTCTACGTTGAAATGCGGCAAAAATAGAGAAGTTCTCAGTTGTACGTGGCAAAAAGAATTATTACTATCATCATCATCATCATCATCATCATCATCATTATTATTATTATTATTATTATTACTATTATCATCATCGTCATCATCATCATCATCATCATCATCATCATCATCATTATTATTATTATTATTATCGTTAGTATATATTCTTATATAGCGCCTATCCTCGGCTAGAGACCAAGCTCTAAGCGCTCTACAATCCACACTCGTTTACTGTTACTGTTCTTTTATTACTAGAAAATCAAACCGTAATTAAATCATTTGGACGAGCTCATTGCAGAAGCACTAAAGCCCCTAGCGGCAATAATAGACACGTGTTTTGAGAAAGATAATTAGCACTAAAGTAAAACTTTCTGTTCCTTGGTTTTGATGCTGACGTCAACATAATATTAGATGGTTTAGTAGAAGGTCAAGAGAGTGTACATTATTTCTCACTTATGTTCATTACCTTTTGTAATGATCTTTGTCATTGCGCAAGAGTACGATTGACAGGAATGGTTTCTGTTTCTTCCTAGACTTATTTTCATTTTTTCATTGAGGACGTAAAGAGTAATCACGTAGTGAATCTCCTGTGATGATAAAGAATATTCTAAATTGTTTTCACTCCATTTCTTGGAAGACCTTTGAGATAATGGCGATTATTAAAATGTCAGTGTCAAACGTTCTCTCTCTCTCTCTCGCTCTCTCTCTCTCTCTCTCTCTCTCTCTCTCTCTCTCTCTCTCTCTGTCTCTCTCTGTCTCTCTCTGTCTCTCTGTCTGTCTGTCTGTCTGTCTGTCTCTCTCTCTCTCTCTTTGTGTGTGTGTGGGGAGGGGGGGGGGGTCGTGTGTCGCGTGCGTGTGTGTGTATGTGTGTGTGTGTGTGTGTGTGTGTGTGTGTGTGTGTGTGTGTGTGGCGTGCGCGCGCGCGCCCCTTCCTTTCTCTATCGTTGAAACAAACGCATAACCACGTGTATTGAGGAAAGAGCTCAACGTGAACCATGAACTGTGAGTGTCCTACTTTATGGCAATACAGCCAGTGATGACTATAGTCACTGCTAGAGAATGATGTCCATTGAATTCAGCATTATACTGTCATGACTATAGTCACTGCTAGAGAATAATGTAAACTGAATTCAGCTTTATCCTGTCATGACTATAGTCACTGCTAGAGAATGGTGTCCATTGAATTCAGCTTTATACTGTCATGACTATAGTCACTGTTAGAGAATAATGTCCATTGAATTCAGCTTTATACTGTCATGACTATAGTCACTGCTAGAGAATAATGTCCATTGAATTCAGCTTTATACTGTCATGACTATAGTCACTGCTAGAGAATAATGTCCATTGAATTCAGCTTTCTCCTGTCATGACTATAGTCACTGCTAGAGAATAATGTCCATTGAATTCAGCTTTATACTGTCATGACTATAGTCACTGCTAGAGAACGATGTCCATTGTGTTCAGCTTTCTCCTGTCATGACTATAGTCACTGCTAGAGAATGATGTCCATTGTGTTCAGCTTTCTCCTGTCATGACTATAGTCACTGCTAGAGAATGATGTCCATTGTGTTCAGCTTTCTCCTGTCATGACACCAGTTACTGCAGAAAGATAATGTGCACTGTGTGCAGCTTTCTCCTGTCATGACTATAGTCACTGCTAGAGAATAATGTCCATTGAATTCAGCTTTATACTGTCATGACTATAGTCACTGCTAGAGAACGATGTCCATTGTGTTCAGCTTTATCCTGTCATGACTATAGTCACTGCTAGAGAACGATGTCCATTGTGTTCAGCTTTCTCCTGTCATGACTATAGTCACTGCTAGAGAATGATGTCCATTGTGTTCAGCTTTCTCCTGTCATGACACCAGTTACTGCAGAAAGATAATGTGCACTGTGTGCAGCTTTATCCTGTCATGCCTATAGTCACTGCTAGCGAATAATGTCCATTGAATTCAGCTTTATCCTGTCATAACACCAATCATTGCAGAAGAATGATGTCCATCGTGTTCAGCTTTAACCAGTCATGACATCATGTGTTTAGTTTTATCAAGCCATGACATCCTCACTGCTAAAGAGTGATGTCCATTGTGTTTAGCTTTAACCAGTCATGATATCCTGTGCTTAGCTTTATAAACCCATGACATCATCACTGCTAAAGAGTGATGTCCATAACCAGTCATGACATCACGTGTTTAGCTTTATCCAGTCATGCCACTATGTGTTTAGCTTTATCTGGTCATGACATCACGTGTTTAGCTTTATCCAGTCATGACATCATGTGTTTAGCTTTATCCAGTCATGACATCATGTGTTTAGCTTTATCTAGTCATGACATCATGTGTTTAGCTTTATCCAGTCATGACATCATGTGTTAGCTTTATCCAGTCATGACATCATGTGTTTAGCTTTATCCAGTCATGACATCATGTGTTTAGCTTTATCCAGTCATGAATCATGTGTTTAGCTTTATCTAGTGATGACATTATGTGTTTAGCTTTATCTAGTCATGACATCATGTGTTTAGCTTTATCCAGTCATGACATCATGTGTTTAGCTTCATCCAGTCATGACATCATCACTGTTAAAGAATGGTGTCTGCTGTTTTTTAATTGTATCCAGTTATGACATCATCACTGTTAAAGAATGATGTTTATTGTTTTTTAATTGTATCCAGTCATGACATCATCACTGTTAAAGAATGGTGTCTATTGTTTTTTAATTGGATCCAGTCATGACACTAGGAAAAGGCACCTGCTCCTTCCATCCCTTGCTCTCCCCTGCCCTCCCATCCTCCCATATATATGCCAAGTATATTATTGGCAAATCTTTGCCAAGTCATTATTATAATGATGGAAGAATTGTTAACCTGTACTTGTTTTCCCTCACTACTTAATTGTTCAGCATTATATTGTTTGGTCAATCAGTGGGCGATTGCATCTCTTAGGAGATCCAAGTAAAGGTTCTTCTGCACAATTCTTAGCCACTGACAATGCTTGGGTTATTGAACAGCAGAGCTGACCACTCAGACTGTTCCATATCTTTTGATCTCCCTTGCATCCTTAAATGGATCCTCAAGCATAGGCTCAAAGATTGTCCCCTACATTTTATTCTGTTTATATAATGTTTTCAGTTTTTCAGCAACTTTTTTCCTCCCCACACTTTCGTTTTGTTTTAGTTTCTACCTTTCGCTGGCTGCTTTGGGGGTGCTGTTGGATTCTTTTTTGAACCCTTGGTGGTGAGAACACCATGGAATTACGGACTGTGGTGTGTGCCTATTTGACGCCAATAGCACAGACACAATCAGCCGTGCCTTCCCTGATGTCTGATCCAGCGGACGAAAGGCCTAGGAGCAGGCAATACATATAAATCTGCCTTCGAGAGGAATTGTGGTGGTTCCCCCATGCAGCTAGTGAAGGGTTTTCATATTTAAAACATATATTTTCCCATTTTCTTCATCTTCAAACTTTTTTTTTCAAATCTTTGCCAAGTCATTATTATAATGATGGAAGAATTGGGGGAGCATGTCCTGAGTTCATGCGAAGCCGCGTTCACCCAGGGAAGGTACACATGGAGGCACAACCAAGTGCTCAAGAAGGTGGCATGTGCGATTAGACTGCCGGAAAAAGCCCTTCGCCACCAGAAGCTCCAGCAAGGAAGTTGTACACGGCAGGAGGCCTCAAACATGGTCTGATATCATTTTGATATCGGGAGCATGGAAACAGACTTTACTGGGTGGAGCAGATGACCGGGAACGCGCAGTAGACCTTCCAGAATGCCAGACTGACCTGTTTGCTGTACGGACAACGTCCCTGCGTCCGCTACTTGGCCATACACGTGTCATGCCTTCGTGTTCGTTTCTCTTAAAGTAATACCCAAAGTATTTCGAGTTAGCCATTAATTTTTTGTATGTCATACAGACCTGTAGACAGAGGCCCAGTAATCTGTAGTTGACTACTCCCATCCACTCACGCCCCTCACCCCCTCCCTGAAAACATTCAAATAAAGGCTGTAGTTTCAAATTCTATTCTTTTTTGCCATAGAGAACTGTATCACCTGTTTTCTTAAAGTACCAGTTTCTAGGAATGTTCTGTTTAAACGCACAACCTTCTGTAGACAGTTGAAGGGAGTATCCAAATGTGCAATCAATCCATTCACAGACAGCGACCAGCCTTGTATCATATGACCATCAGCAGTGGACTCCCTCACTGTGCTATTTGTAACATGTATAAATAATCAAGAGACCAAATTTCGAGGAAGAAAGCTGCTGGGTGGGGGACCGACTCTTCATCCCGTGCTGAGAGGACCAACCAGGGCAGCGGTCAAAGAGCAGGCAGAGCTTTGATTTTTCACAGCACTGCAGGAGTTTGGAGAGCAAACTGGCACCAAATCCTCTGGAGCTCCAAATGACATTTCACATTTCTTAGCAGCTGTGGTAAAATAACTACCTATGACAGGACCTGGGCATCACCCCCACCCAAAAACAAATGAAGAAAAAAAACTGGACCACACAACCGCTTAGTTGTCACCTTTGCTATTTTATTTGTGTCCCTAAAGAGACCTTCTTCTGGGACAGGAGAGCTACAGACATATATGCACAATGTTATCATACTATCGAATAAAAATATATCACACTATTGAACAGAATTGAAATTTCATACCATCGAATAAAATTTACTGTGAATTAAAACTGGGCGGAGGAGGAGTGGGAGGGGAGGGTAAGGGGTTCAAAGGGAAGGGAAAATCCGGTGGTCACAAATGACCAGTGACTGTCACCCCCCCCCCCCCACTCCCCCGCGTCCCTTCCACCGGATTTTTTTCCTTCCAGTTAATACAAAACTCCTACAAAGTTAATGTTTGGAACGAAAGTGGTCTTCCTACTCATTTGAGTAATGTGTGGGACTACACGCTGTTGTAACGACGTAAAGGAGAAATCAGGATTTTACTTGCGGTCATTAAGAAACTGCCCACGCCTTCAGTCCTGACAACAGAGGGTCGACGCCCTGACGTCATCAAATCTTTTTGGCCTTGATCCTCAATAGTTCTCTTCCATTTCGGGTGGGTTCAGATCTAGAACACCTATTTCGACTGGGTCGCGAACCAGAACTAAATTCATTGTTCTCTCTCTCTCTCTCTCTCTCTCTCTCTCTCTCTCTCTCTCTCTCTCTCTCACACACACACACACACACACACACACACACACGCACGCACGCATGCACGCACGCACGCACACACACGCGCGCGCGCGCGCACGTACGTACCCCCAAACTAGCCCTGCCCCATTCCATCCCCACCCACCCCCCTCTCCACGCACACAATGATCTCAGTCACATTAATTGTAATGTGTCAGGGTTTCTTTTACAAGCCTTATTGATTTTGTAGTTAGGAATAGCATTCTTTTTGGACAAAATAGCGTGCATGCATGTGTGTGTGTGTGTGTGTGTGTGTGTGTGTGTGTGTGTGCGTGCGTGCGTGCGTGCGTGCGTGCGTGCGTGCGTGTGTGTATGTGTGTGTGTGTGTGTGTGTGTGTGTGTGTGTGTGTGTGTGTGTGTGTGTTGACTTGGACAAGTCTCTGATTCCTTTTACAGTTGTGCAACAGATACCTGTATTAGGGAAAGACTGTTACCATATCATCTTTGTAATGGAACGGACACCGGCTTCAGGGAAGGACTTACTACATCATCCTTGTTATGCAACGGCTACCTGCATCAGGGAAGAACTTACTATACCATCGTCGTTATGCCACAGATACTTGCATCAGGAAAACACTGTTATTGTACCGTCCTTGTGATACCACGGACACCTGCATCAGGAAAAGGCGTCACTATATCATCCTTGTTATGCCATGGTCACCTGCATCAGGAAAAGGCGTCACTATATTATCCTTGTTATGTCATGGACACCTGCATCAGGAAAAGGTATCACTATGTCATCCTTGTTATGTCATGGACACCTGCATCAGGAAAAGGTATCACTATATCATCCTTGTTATGCCACGGACACCTACATCAGGAAAAGGCGTCACTATATCATCCTTGTTATGCCATGGACACCTGCATCAGGAAAAGGCGTCACCATATCATCCTTGTTATGTCATGGACACCTGCATCAGGAAAAGGTATCACTATGTCATCCTTGTTATGTCATGGACACCTGTATCAGGGAGAGACGTCACTATATCATCCTTGTTATGCCGTGGACACCTGCATCAGGAAAAGGTATCACTATATCATCCTTGTTATGCCATGGACACCTGCATCAGGAAAACGCGTCACTGTATCATCCTTGTTATGTCATGGACACCTGCATCAGGTAAAGGTATCACTATATCATCCTTGTTATGCCATGGATACCTGTATCAGGGAGACACGTCACTATATCATCCTTGTTATGCCGTGGAAACCTGTATCAGGAAAAGGCATCACTATATCATCCTTGTTATGCCACGGACACCTGCATCAGGAAAAGGCGTCACCATATCATCCTTGTTATGCCATGGACACCTGCATCAGGAAAATGCATCACTATGTCATCATTATGATGCCATGGATACCTGCATCAGATAGAGGCATCACTATATCATCCTTATGATGCCATGGATACCTGCATCAGGAAAAGACGTCACTATATCATCCTTGTTATGCAATGGCTACCTGCATTTCGGAGAGACTTTTTTTCTACGTCTTCCTTGTCATGCAACTGCAACCTGCATGTGGCAAAGATTGTTTTTACATCATCATTGTTATGCAACGGCTACCTGCATCAAGGACACACTTTCTGTATTATCCTCATTGGATTCTTTCCCCCCATGCACTCTCCTCCCCTGACGTGAACCTGATCTGTGTGCTGCTGGTGAGTTATTTCCACCTCGCAAATTGGTATCAGTCCATTTTTCCCCTTACCTGGCAGGCTGCAGACAGGTTCCAAGTGTGTGTCGTCAGCAAAATTTGACTGAACTTACGACGCCTTTTGTTACAGAAAAAAGTGTTTCACTTAGTGTATGCTTTTACTTCAGATTTTCTCACGATTTTGCGCCTTACTCCTATCATAAGCAACAATGTAAAATGTGGACGACGTCGTATTGGTGTGTGTGTGCGTGTGTGTGTGTGTGTGTGTGTGTGTGTGTGTGTGTGTGTGTGTGTGTGTGTGTGTGTGTGTGTGTAATCGACTACATTCATAACATTTCAGTTAATGCTGGTTTTGACCGCGTCTGAGAGTTACAACTCTTCTCTTCTAAGATGCCTTTTATGAAAATGTAATTTTAACTTTTCAAAATAATTACAAGCATGAGTGGGAAACTGTGTTACAGCGAAGTACAAATTCTTTTTTTCTTAATATAAATTTTCAGAAGTGCTTAGGACAAGAATAGTACATTGCGCTGTTATAAGTTAAGACTCTTTTCAAATTTAATCATTTTCGATATAGTTGCCATAAAGTGCTAGGTGTTTTCGACGTTGCCAGAAACAGGTACGCGGAAAGGAATTTCCCGCGAAAATTGGATTGATAAAAATTGTGACAAGGGTATTTTCAGAGATGAATTACATTTCATTTTAGAATGTCCAAAATAATCAGAACTCAGGAAGAAATATGTACTCAAAACGCCACCCTCCCCTCCGTCATCTTCCACTTCCTTACATCAATGCTCAACCTTCGCTGGGTTTTTGTCAGCTGGTAAAAGTCATCGGCTAATAGAAGGAACATTTTTCCATCCAAGTAAAATTTCATAACAAATTCAGGTCTTCTGTTTACTAATTTTCATTTTCGATTGCCATGCTATACGATTTTTTTTTAACAGATATATATTTTACGCACACCTCACACAACCCTGTAAATATGTTAGACTTTTGGTGTGTTTTTTCTTTGATTACTGTGATATAAGCTAGGTGTTGTCGAACTTTAATCCTCCATGTTCTGATTAGTGTCAAGGGATAATCTAACGAAACGTGTGTGTAAAAAAAGAGCGGTAATGTTTAAAGTATTCAATGTGTTCTGAAATAGTTTTATAAAATGGATTCTCCATGAATGATAGACTCTTACGTAGCCGAATCTGTGTGAAACATATCTGCATGTGATAACATTGTTTTTATATCTCATCATATGCCTACTTCTCCCTGTGTCTCCGTTAAGCTGAACTCGGATTGTATGGTCTCAGCACGATAGAATGGAGCGTTGTAAATGTTAAGGTATTCGTTTGTAATATCAGTTTACATATCTATTATCAGTGTAGAAAGCAAACATGGCGACTGACCACATTTACTGATGCATTATCTGTTTTGTCATGTTAAACACTTGAGCGACATATTTCAATCGAAATTTGGCTGTTTTCCTTATAAGGGATTGCTGCAAAGGTGTCAGTGCCGTCCTTGTACCAAGTCTGATGAAGCAGCGCGTGGAATTAATGAGAAAAGTCTACTTTAACAATTCACAGACAGACAGACAGACAGACAGACAGACAGACAGACACACACACACACACACACACACACACACACACACACACACACACACACACATCAATGAGAAAAGTCTACTTTAACATTTCACAGACACACACACACACACACACACACACACACAACACACACACACACACACACACACACACACACACACACACATATTTTGCACGCATGCATGCACGTGCATACACATTCAAACTAAGATGACAACCTAGATTCATTCAACTTTTAAATACTCATCTAAAGAAAAAGGAAAAGAAAAGAAAAGGAGAAAAGGAGAAATAAATAAATTGTGCCTTCATTTGCTTTCAATGTTTGTTTTTTTTTCTTCTTTTTTTAGTAAGAAATACAGCGGGGGTGTACGAAAACAGAGCCAGAGCATAGAGCAGGTTGGCAGAGGGGATTGCAGAGAGAGGGGGACACAGGAAGATACAAGAGGAGGAATGGGCGGGGGAGGGGGGGGGAGGGGGGCTTTGGAGGCAAGTGTGAAAATGAAAGGGCATATGTGAGGTGGATAATAGGCAGCCCAACTCCCAAGAGAGCGTGGGCTATGCTGTTTCTTGAGCTGGGCATTGAAGGTGAAAGTGCTGACCATGTGTGGCGTATCGGCAAAGGAGTGCAGGCAATGCCGCCCCAATCACAACAGAGAAGAACAGGACGGGAAGCGTGCAGACAACACAGAGAGGAGAAGAAAGCACAGACAGGAACACTTTGTGGGACAGAAGGGCCATACATGGCTGGCGGCTACCGGGGCACTGCTCCCTTCCAAGCTTCAAGAGCACTTACAGCACCAGAGAGAGAGAGAGAGAGAGAGAGAGAGAGAGAGAGAGAGAGAGAGAGAGAGGAGTGAGTTAGTCAGGGAGGAAGGAAGTGAGAGAAAACAAAGGAATGAAATTTTATCCTAAAATAATACTGAAATATGCAAATGATACTTTTTTTCTGCATGGAACAAACACTGCAAAGCTGCACTGTAATGAAGGACAGAGGTCAGGTACAGAAGATAAACTGCAAAGTACTCACATGTACGAACTGGAAGTACAAATATAAACAACAACAACAACCACAACAATAACCACAACAACAGAGCACACACACACACACACACACACACACACACACACACACACACACACACACACACACACACACACACTGACTAACACACACACACACACGCGCGCGTGCGCGCACACGTGCACACACACATACACACTACTAGTGCAAACCAAAACCTGCTGTCACTCAAGGTGAATGCATGCATCAGACATCTTCTACGTGTTGTCCTCATGACCCTCTTTTCAAAGAACAAACATTGTGCACAACATGTAGCCCATGCCATGTTTTCCTTACCATCTTTTTTTCAAAGCGCAGTTTCATTCTCACCAATGACGAATGTGTTTGGAGAATCTGGCGTGAAAACTTTACAATGTCCACGTCCTTGCCTTCCCAACAACAGAGGCACGAACGGTGTGATCATTTTACTATCTAATGATTTTCTCTCATTTCCTGAATAATGGTCATAATTACAGTATGTAGACAGTATTCTGCCTTGTGCGAAGACAACACGCAGGCATACTATGATTTATACATATACCTCCAGTATTCAAAGAGTTGAAAAACTAAATCAATGGGTAGTTAAGAAGTAAATACATAAATAAGTAAATAACTGATATATATATATATATATTATATATATATATATATATATATATATATGTATGTGTATATATATATATATATATATATATATATATATATATATATATATACAGAGAAATGACTAATAAATAAGCGAATAAACAAATAAGTAAACAATTAACTAAATGAATACATACATACATACATACATACACAAACTAATACCTGAACAGCTAGAGAGTGCAGAGTGGTGGGTGTGGGGTAAACGGATAGGAAAAAGATTTTGCGGTTGGAACTAATAGATCGCGCATGCGCATGCGCGCGCATGCGCGCCCACGTGCGTGTGTGTGTGTGCGTATGTGTGTGTGTGTGTGTGTGTGTGTGTGTGTGTGTGTGTGTGTGTGTGTGTGTGTGTGCGTGCGTGCAGGTGTGTGATCACATCCATAATATTCTAGGTAACACTGGTTTTGACTGTGTTTGGGAGTCGCAATTCTTCTTTCATGAGATGAACTTTCTAAAAATATAGTTTTAGTTTTCAAAATAATTACAAACACGAGTGGGAAAGTGTGTTAGAGCGAAGTACAAAATGTGTGTGTGTGTGTGTGTGTGTGTGTGTGTGTGTGTGTGTGTGTGTGTGTGTGTGTGTGTGTGTGTGTGTGTGCGTGCGTGTATGTGTGTGTGCGTGCGCAGAAATGTTATGGATAAGAATAGCGCATTGTGCTGTAACAAGACATGATCATGTTCCCGTTGATTCACTTTCAACATAGTTGCTATATAGTTGTGGGTGTTTTCAATGTTGCCATAAACAGCTAGACGGAAAAGGAGCTCCCTGCAAAATCGGATCAGTAAAAATTGTGACGTGGGTATTTTTGGAGATGAATCAGATTTTATCTTGGGATGTCCAAAATACTAAGAAGATAGGAAGAAATATGTACTTTAAAAGTATTTCCCCCAGCCCTGCCCCCTAAAACCCCTAACAGATCGTTGTTCAATCTTTGCTATTTTTGTCAAGGGATAAAATGTCATCAGCTAATATCAAGAAACTTTATCCATTTCTGTAAAATTAAATAACAAATTCCTGTCTTCTGTTCGCTTTATTTCATGCACAACTGCCATGTTCTAGGTTTTTTTTTTATTATTAGATATGTATTGTCGTACATCTAGCTCATCCCTGTAAGTGTGTGAGAGTGTCCTTTTTTCTTTTTTTAATGACGTGATATAAGTTAGGTGTTACTGAACTCATCCTCCATAACTGACTTAGGGTCAAAGGAATAATTAAACTAAACGTGGGTGTAAATAGGAGTCGGTATTGTTGAATGAATTCAATGCATTCTGAAGCAGTTTCATTTACTGGGTTCTCCATGAATGGTAAACTGTGAGGTAGCGGAATCTCTGGCAGAATATATCTGTATGTAATCAACTTTCTTTTTTAGAATTTGATCATATACCTTCTTCTACCTGCATGTCTTTAAAGCTAAAAAAAATGGATTGTATGGTCTGAGTTCCATAGAATGGAACTTAGTAGTTGTTTAAGTATTCGTTTGTAATATTAGTTTACTTATCTGTTGTCAATGTAGAAAGCAAATGTGGTGACTGTCAACATTTACAAGTGAAATATCTGATTTGTAATATGAAAAAAAATGTTGGTGAAATTTACAATTACAGTTTGTCTGCTTTTACCATTCGGTGATTCTTTAATGCAGGCGATTGCTGCAAAGGTGTCCGTACTATCCTTGTACCGAGCTTGATCATGCATGACGGTTGTTACAGCAATGGCACCTTAAGATACAATTAATGATAACATCAGACAAACCACGATTGGTGAGAAAAGGTCTAGTTGAACATTTCACACACACACACACACACACACACACACACACACACACACACACACACACACACACACACGTACACACACACACACACACACACACACACACACACACACACACACACACACACACACGAAAAATATAGTGTCTGCATAGTCTCATTATATTTAAAACATCATTAAAAAAAAGAAAGAAAGCAGAAGAAATGACTTGTGCCCTCATCTGCTTTCAAGATGTTTTTGTCAGAAACATGGAGGCAGCATAAGAAAAGAGCATCAGAGCAGACAGCAGGGCTTGGGGGAGGGATGGTCAAGAGAGAAGGACAGAGGTAAGATGCAGAGGGAAGGGGTGGTGGTGGGAAGGGGGGGGGGACTTTGGAGACAAGTGTGAAAATGAAAGGGCATATGTGAGGTGGATAATAGGCAGCCCAACTCCCAAGAGAGCGTGGGCTATGCTGTTTCTTGAGCTGGGCATTGAAGGTGAAAGTGCTGACCATGTGTGGCGTATCGACAAAGGAGTGCAGGCAATGCCGCCCCAATCACAACAGAGAAGAACAGGACGGGAAGCGTGCAGACAACACAGAGAGGAGAAGAAAGCACAGACAGGAACACTTTGTGGGACAGAAGGGCCATACATAGCTGGCGGCTACCGGGGGACTGCTCCCTTTCATCCTTCAAGAGCACTTACAATGGAAAACACACACACACACACACACACACACACACACACACACCACACACACACACACACACACACACACAGAGGGGGAGAGAGAGAGAGAGAGAGAGAGAGAGAGAGAGAGAGGGAGAAGGAGGGAGAGAGAGCAAAGGAATGAAATGTTATCCTGAAATGGTAATGAGAAAAACAAATGATACGTGTTTTTCTCACCCATCCCTCTGGAACAAACCAAATGAAGGAAGCATACAGAAAACCAACCAATGCAAACCAGCACAGTGATGGAGAAGGAAGAGGAGCTGGTAGGCAAGATATCCTGCGAAGTATTCGCATGTACATGCTGGTACTACAAATACAAACACCACCACCATCACCACCACCACCACCACCAAGAACCACAGCAAGAGCAGCAGCATCAGCAGCAGCAGTGACAAAAGCAACAACAACAACAACAACAACAACAACAACACACACACACACACACACACACACACACACACACACACACACACACACTGCGCATGCGCACCCCCCCCTCCACACACACGCGCACGCACACACATGCACATGCACATGTTCACGTACACACACATACACACACACACACACACACACACACACACACACACACACACACATACACACACACGCACGCACGCACGTACGCACGCACACACACGCACACACACACACACACACACACACACACACACACACACACACACACAAAAGATGGAAACATGTCATTGAACCCCCATGGTTAACAAAGGAGATAGACAATGGGAGATACAAAAGAGATCATAAAAAAAATATATATATACTCAAGTCAAAGGATAAAGAGTCGTTCAAAAAACAAAGAATAATTCAGAAAACAAAGGAATAAAGTAAATTCCATGAAGAGAAAACAAAGAAACAATATTTTAAAAATTAATTTCGTCTTCTCAAAATTCGAACTTAATTTGGAAAGCTATCAATCTCTTGACTAACATTAACTCGAGAATGCAAAATCCAATAAAAGAAATATCATCAGAAGACTTGAACTTTCATTTTGCAAATATAACTAGGGATGTAACTGTAAACAATAAAACAAAGTACAATGATCTACTATGTTAGAAAAATACTGTAGTTGTAAAAACATTTCTTCATATTTTGACATACCACCATTTTCATTAAGTGATCGATTATCTAATACACTTAAAACAGTCAGGGACTAAGGGCTTAGATAGATTTGATCGTAAGATGCTAAAAATCGCTTCACTGACTATTGCTGATACACGCACTTAAGTTTATAATTTGTGTATTGATAAAAGCCACTTCCATTAAAATTCGAACAAGCGAAAGTTATACCTACATATAAAAAGGGTTATCCCACCAATCTTTCAAACTGTAGACCTATATTAATATCATCTCTTTTGTCTTAACCTCTCGAAAAACATGTTCAAACACACCTATATTCTGATCTGAAATATTACGATCTGATTCATGAAAACCAATCAGGTTTTCGAGAAAATCACTCTTGCCACACTGCTCTTGTGCAACTTATCGATAGATGTCTTACAAATATTAACAATAATGACATCACTCGAATTCTTTTTGTAGATTTTACAAAAGCATTTGACGTTATAAACCACTCCCTTCTAATAAAAAAAATAAGTTTACGTGTTACAAAGTATCCAATACAGCCTTAAAATTATTTACCTCTTTTCTCACTGATCGTCAACAGCGTGATGAAATTAATTCCAAAAGATCAAAGTTACTCCCTCTAAAATTTTGTGTCCCTCAGGCGTCAGTACTGGGGGCCCTGCTCTTTTTTAATTATATGAAAGACTTACAATTGTATATAGAATGTTGTTGTGAAATGCGTGCTGATAATACCTCATTACAACCTCATAGTAGTAACTCTACTGAACTGGTAAGTAACATGCAGAAAAATATCAACAAGCTGATTACATGGACAGAAATGAATCACATATCCCTCAATGCTAGTAAAACCAAATGCATGTATATCACAATACGTCATGCCCAAAGACAAAACATTGAAGAGGTTACATCGCATAAAATCTTAGGTGTTATCCTTGACAACGATTTATCTTGGTCTTACCACATTGCAGATCTTGGAAAACGTATTTCTAAGAGAATATATCAACTTTCATGAATAAAAAAAAACCTCTCAATCTTCATGCCAGAAAGATATTCTTTCATGCGCACATCCTTCCTTTTATCAATTATGCGTCCACATTGGGATAATGCAAGTGAAACTAATCTGAAACAAGTAAGTCGTCTGTATAAAAGGGCCATTAAGTTTATTTAGCTGAAATCCGATAACTTGACAAAGAGTGATTACAAAGCTTTAAAATCTACCATTGAAGGACATACTCTACTTCAACAAATGCTTGTGCATGTCCAATGTAATGAATGGATCAATCCCAAAGAGAATCATTGAAAGCTTTGTCATCAATAGTTATATATACATATAAACTGTCTCTTCCCATACCTCGAAGTTATCTTTATAAATCAAGTTTTCTGTATTCTTGAGGGACCGCATGGAATAATTTGCCTTCTTCTATAAAATGATGTCCCTCAAAACAGACATTAAAAAAGCACAAAAAATGCATCTGATAGAAACTCTGCACATCAATTAAAGTTATTTCCATCAATACGATCTCCTTACCCCCACCCCCACCCTCTCTCTCTCTCTCTCTCTCTCTCTCTCTCTCTCTCTCTCTCTCTTGGATGTTCCAACAATAAATTTGTTATTGTTTCATATTTGATGTAAGAGTTATGTATTTGCATGATAAAAATTGTGTGCTTTTAAAAATGTTGTTTGAGCTTGTGGTTATATGTTGTATTAGTTTCTTTCTTGTTTCTGGGGGCAGGAAGTAAAAAAAATTAAAAAAAAGCTGGAAAGCTTATCCTTTAACCCTCAATAAAGATGATTTGGACTTGACTTGAATTGACTTCACACACACACACACACACACACACACACACACACACACACACACACACACACACACACACACACGCACGCACGCACAACTGTAGTAGTGTCGCAGACCCAAAGGCCTACTGGCGCTCAGGTTAATGCACAGGTCGGACAAGAACTAAGTGTTATCACAGAGGAGAGAGAGAGAGAGAGAGAGAGAGAGAGAGAGAGAGAGAGAGAGAGAGAGAGAGAGAGAGAGAGAGAGACCCTTTTTTTCCAATGTCAACCCAATGGCACTGTGGAAGACCACCACATGTCGTGCAAAACATGAAGGCCATACCATGCTTTCCATGCCCTCATTTTTCAAGCCGCAGTGTCCTCCTCACCAATGACGTATGTGCTGGTGGAATCGTGCGTGAACACTTTACACGGTCTATGTCCTTGCCTCCCGTACAACAGAGGCACGAACGGTGTGATCATATTCATATCGAAAGACTCCAACTGATGTTCTGGGTAATGCTGTTAATGGCAGTCTGTAGGCACTCTTCTGCCTGTGTAAATGAACAATTCAAAGGATTATACACATCATACATACTATAATATATATATATATATATATATATATATATATATATAAAACAGAGAGTTTAAAAACCACAACAGACAAGATAAAAAGATTTCCAAAATTTTCGGCTTTAATGCCTTCCTCAGTGGTGAGTTGACTGGCCGGCGAGTCACACAACATTTATACATGAATAAAAAGGAAGTGAATAAAATTCACAATCTTAAAACAAGAAGCTAAAAAGAAAAAGAATTGCACGTACCAGGCGAATCTTTCAAATGGAAGGGGAGCAAAGGGACGTGATAGTATGAGGAAGAGGGGCTGAGTAAGCGTGTGTAAAAGCGTGCGCGCGTCACGCACATGTGGGAGTGTGTGCGTATATGAGAGTGTATTAGTGTGAGTGAGTGTGAGTTTGAGTGTGTGTGTGTGTGTGTGTGTGTGTGTGTGTGTGTGTGTGTGTGTGTGTGTGTGGAGAGAGTGTGTGTGTGTGTGAGTGTGTGTGTGTGAGAGCGTGTGTATTGTGTGTAGGGGGGGGGGGGGAAGGAAGGGGGGAAGGAAGGGGGGGGGGTTTGGTAGGGGGAGGCAAAAGGAGTCAAGCGGCGTAGAACATGAACAGTTATTGTAGTGAGTTGAGTCCGAAAGGATGGAGAGTTTTCAATTTTCTTATCCAGAATTTTTCCCTACAAATTATGTGCGTGTGGCTGTCTGAAAAAACTTTTTCTATCACCATGCATTTCATGTTGGCTAGGGTGTGGTTGGGCAGGTTGAAATGTTGCGTGACTAGAGTCCCGATGTTGTTCTTGATGTGAGATCTATGCAGATAGAAACGTTTTCTGAGTGAATTTTTTGTTTCACCAATGTATTGAGAATTCTGACAGAGTTCGCAGAACATGAGATAAATGATGTTATTGGTTTGACAGTCAATATGGTGTCTTAGAGTAAATGTTTCTTTGGTCTGGTGGCTAATGAAATTGGTGGACTCCAAGGCGTGCTCTCTACAAATAATACATTTGTTGGAACATTTGAAAAAACCATTAGGGTCTTTAGGATTTAATTTGATGGGGAGGGCTGAGGGCATAAGCAAGTGTTTGAGAGAACGGCTGTTTCTTTCTCCTAGGATGGGTGGGTAAGGTATGGCCCGTTTAAGTTTGTCACTGGTGAAAACTGTCTGATATAATTCTTTAAACCATTGGCGGAGAGGGGGGTTGCTAGGGTTATGAGTGACAATAACGGGTGTTCTAGGGTTGGACAGCTTAGGTTTGTAAACAAGAGTATCATGTCTGGGTGTCTTTTTTGCCTTTTCACGAGCAGTGCGTAAAGTTTGGGGTTTGTAGCCTCTTAGTCTGAGAAATTCGAACATCTGCTCTGAGCGGGCAATGAAATCTTCTGGTTTAGAGCATATACGTCTGATTCTCAAAAACTGACTGTAGGGTAAATTCCTTTTGCAGAGAGGGGGATGGCTAGACTTGTAGTGTAAATAAGCATGTGCATCAGTGGGTTTAGTGTACAGATCTGTTTGGATAAAGCCATTCTCTAAGTATAATAATACGTCAAGGAAAGGAAGTTGGTCAACAGAGGTATTGTGAGTGAATTTAATGGTGGGATGAACTGTATTGATATACGTCAGGAATGTTTGTAGGTCAGTCTGAGTCCCTGTCCAGAGTAGCAGTATGTCGTCTATATATCTTTTCCAGAAGTGCTGAACAACAGGAACGGGGCTGTTAGAAAGAAGTTCTGTTTCCAACCTCCCCATAAACAGATTGGCCACAGAGGGAGCCATGGGAGTCCCCATGGCTGTTCCTGAAATTTGGTGATATATACGGTTTTCAAAGATAAAGTAATTATTTTCCAAAACATGATTCATAATTTCTAGAAGTGTATCAGTGGGAGGTAAGCTGGGATCAGCTTTTAAATTAAGATAATATTCAACTACATTTTTTAGCTCATTCTGGGGTATGTTGGAATAAAGTCCCACTACATCTATTGTTACCAAAATCAGGTTGGGAAAGGGTCCATATTTTAAATTCCATTCTTCGACGGTGTTTAACAGATGAGTGGTGTCTTGGATGTAACTGGGGAGAGAAGCAACGATATCACGTAGCCAGTGGTCTACTAATGCTGAGAGTTTTTCCGTAGGGCCCCCCACCCCTGAAACAATAGGTCTACCTGGGGGCTGCTGTAAGGACTTGTGAATCTTGGGAAGGTGATAAAATAGAGGGGTGCGAACGGATTTCATGTCATTGATTGCCCATTTAGAGGTGTTGGTATCGATTACACCTGTATCTAGTAATTTATTGACAATATAATTGGAAGTTTTCGCTATCTGGGTGGTAGGGTCTTTGTCCACTACACAGTAATGGTCAGCATTATTTAAAAGTCTGTAAGCTTCATTTATATAGTCATCTGTATTTTGCACGACTGTCCCACCCTTGTCTGCCATACTTATACGGATAGTTCTATTCATCACAAGTTGGCGGAGTTCTTTCACTGCTAAACGTTCACTAAAGGCCAGATTGTCAAATTTGGGTTTGAGTGTTTTGAAGTTTTCAACGCGGCTAAGAATAGTATCACAAAAAATGTCCAGTTCTTTTTCCCTTCCTTTGGGGGGCAAGAATCCTGTAGGCTTGTAGAATTTCGGAGGGGGTTCAGAGTCTGAAGGGGCGTCAGGGTCATAGAAAAGTTCCTTCAAGCGAAGTTTTCTGCAGCCTTCAGCCACGTCGTCACACAGTTGGCCGTGGTCCAGGGATCGAGGGGTGGGGCAGAATTTGGGACCCAAGGACAGGACACTCATCTGTTCGTCTGTCAGCTTTTCGTTGGAAAGGTTAACGACTAACTTTCTGTCTATCACTTTGTTATCATCAGACACTACCTTGTATTTTCTCTTGAACCTTCTTGCTCCACGTGTGTTAGTCCTTTCAATTTGAGTCACAGGAGAATCTACTAGTTTGGAATTACTAGCGTGCAGCAAGGTTTCCAGTTTCCAATGTTTTTTCTTGAAGTAGAATTTCCTTTTGGCACAGTACAGGTGGTACTTGAATCGAAGAATTCCTTCGAAGGTAAAAAAATCATGTTCTTTAAAAAGGTGGTAAAACATGTCGTCAAGAGATGACTTTTCTTTGTTGACAAGCATCTTGTAAGTGTTCCTACACGCCCTTACGATGTCCACACTGGCAGCAGTTAATACACTATTAATCGAAGCATGTAGGAAAGGCACTTTAGGCAAAGCATCATGGCCGAAATTGAGTCTCATACCTTTTGGTGTTACACGATGGTTCAGACAACAAGTAAGGAAATGTACATGTGACTCGTACCTCACCAGTCTGTCCACACTTCTAGTGATGAGCACCTTGCAGTCAAGGGCTGTCTCCATTGTGCTGGATCCAGTGAAGGATACGGAGAAGATCAGCAATAAACTTGAAACGAACAGCACAACAGGAGACACACAATGGAGGATGTGATTTCTTGTCTGGATCGTTGCTGATACTTTGAGGTTTTTCATAATTGTTTAAAACAGAGAGTTTAAAAACCACAACAGACAAGATAAAAAGATTTCCAAAATTTTCGGCTTTAATGCCTTCCTCAGTGGTGAGTTGACTGGCCGGCGAGTCACACAACATTTATACATGAATAAAAAGGAAGTGAATAAAATTCACAATCTTAAAACAAGAAGCTAAAAAGAAAAAGAATTGCACGTACCAGGCGAATCTTTCAAATGGAAGGGGAGCAAAGGGACGTGATAGTATGAGGAAGAGGGGCTGAGTAAGCGTGTGTAAAAGCGTGCGCGCGTCACGCACATGTGGGAGTGTGTGCGTTTTTGAGAGTGTGTTAGTGTGAGTGAGTGTGAGTTTGAGTGTGGTGTGTGTGTGTGTGTGTGTGTGTGTGTGTGTGTGTGTGTGTGTGTGTGTGAGAGAGTGTGTGTGTGTGTGAGTGTGTGTGTGTGTGAGAGCGTGTGTATTGTGTGTAGGGGGGGGGGGGGGGAAGGAAGGGGGGAAGGAAGGGGGGGGGGTTTGGTAGGGGGAGGCAAAAGGAGTCAAGCGGCGTAGAACATGAACAGTTATTGTAGTGAGTTGAGTCCGAAAGGATGGAGAGTTTTCAAGTTTCTTATCCAGAATTTTTCCCTACATATATATATATATATATAATGCTGAACAATTAAGTAGTGGAAGAAAACAAGTGCAGGCTAACAATTCTTCAGTCATTATAGTAATGACTTGGCAAAGATTTGAACTTTAAAAAAATATTTAAAAAAAAAAAAATTGAAGATGAAGAAAATGGGGGGAATATATTATAAATATGAGAAGCCCTTCACTAGCTGCCTGAGGGAACCATCGTAATCCCTCTCAAAGGCACATTTATTTGTATTGCCTGCTCCTAGGCCTTTCGTCCGCTGGATCGGACTCATCAGGGAGACACGGCTGATTGTGTCTGTGTGCTCTTGGTGTCAAATAGAGACACACCACAGTCCATAATTCTGTGGTGTTCTCACCACCAAAGGTTCAAAAAAGAATCCAACTGCGTGAACACTTTACACGGTCATATATATATATATATATATATATATATATATATATATATATATATATATATATATATATATATATTCTATTATAAACAAAGCTTGCTCTTATGTCTTAGATTGAAGAAATAGGGGGAGATAAGCATTCATATCTGCAGTGGTAGATAATTCTGCCTAACTAACAGTATGTGCTTGAGTGGGTGAATGGGGAATAATAAATGCTTCGCAAAATGAGCCTTCAGCAAGCTTATAGTCTCCAAAGAGGAGACAATCTCCAATGGGGAGGAAACTCACTAACATATAACTCCTGGTCAGATACCGATATTTCGAAACCTGACATATAACTAAATGAATGAATGAATAAATTGAAGAAAGGAAGGAAGGAAGGAACTAATACATGAACAGGTAGAGAGTGAAATGGGGTAGGTGTGGGCAATCAGATAGGAAAAAGATTTTAAGGTTGGGCTTAATAGGGTGCGTGTGTGTGTGTGTGTGTGTGTGTGTGTGTGTGTGTGTGTGTGTGTGTGTGTGTGTGTGTGTGTGCATACTCATGTGTATGTGTACATGCATGTGTCTGTGCGTGCATAGGCGCGCGCGCGCGCGCGCGTGTGTGTGTGTGTGTAGGTTAAAAAAAAACTTCTTATATTTCAAAACTTGGTGTGTAGTATGGATCTCTCTCTCTCTCTCTCTCTCTCTCTCTCTCTCTCTCTCTCTCTCTCTCTCTCTGTAAAATGCCACCAATGACAGTCCTGACCATGCAGGATCGACACGATCCGCTGACCACTTTCACAACACTGTAACTCTGACCGGGAGATAGTGATTGAAGGTGAAACTGATCTGAGTCTGGAAGTTGGGGCTGGCAAAAACGAACATACCACCGCGTATTGTGATCAGCCCTTGATCTAGTCTGCAACACTGACAGACCACACAGAGGATAGGTCGACAGTGTCAGACATACACAACTCGTGTGATAAAAACGGGGATAGTCTCAAAGTGCCAGTGGATTACTGAAAAAAAAGCTTCCGGCCTGTCGTAAGAGGCATGTTGGGAAATACTCAAGTATTTACAAGAAACATCAGAAGGTGAGGATGGAAATCCCGACTGAACACCCTCGGATCTACAAGACTCCCATCTTCATCTATCGTGATGGACTGTGTGAAGCCATTTCCGCGCATCCCCCCTAGTCACCACGTTGACAGTACTGGCTTGCATATCCAGTCAGCACAATACCGCGATGAGGATTCCATGACGCTTAAAAAACGTCCATTATTATCGTATGAAATGTTGTTCGTATTCATTTCAGTTCCGATGTCCGCCCCTATCCCCGTACATCATATTCTGTAAATGGACCGACTAACGCATTAAATAATTCGTGTTCGTATTTTCTTCACCACCACCACCTCTCCTCTCTCTCTCTCTCTCTCTCTCTCTGCCTCCTTCCTCCGTCTCCCTCCCTCCCTCTCTCTCTCTCTCTCTCTCTCTCTCTCTCTCGCATGTGCTTACTTTTCCTGTGTCTGACTATCCTCAGTGGCACTGCCCCAACACCACTCATTCCAGCTCCACGTCCACAAGCACTTCTCGCTTGTCTCGCCACCACCCTGCCACAATCCCCAGGGTCCCGTCAATGTCAAGTCATCATGAGGCAACTGTCAGACACCGCATTTGCAAACACTCAGTCACACACACACGGCATGTTTACTCCATTCGTCAAAAGGAGAGAGACAGGGAAAGCAACAATTCACTTTTCTGAGCTCCCTTTACCAAGAGAGAGAGGCACCAGTCCATCCTTGCTACTGGTATTGGAAAATAAGCCAGGCATGGACAGATTGGTTTGCTATAAAAGCCTTTGATTGGCATAGTTGCTCATGCGAGTCTAAGCGGACTTGAATTACAGTGTGTTTGACTGATTTTTGAAACTAGATCTTTCTTGATGATTATGAACTCGCGCAAAATATTTGCATGTTTTTTCTTTAAAAAAATATTCACACTACATTAATATGGACTACAGGCCTAATCAATAAAACAGTTCAGTGTCTGGTGTTATTCACTCAGCGCGCGCGTGTGTGTGTGTGTGCGTTGAGTGTGTATGCACGAGCGTCTTTGTGTATACGTACACGAGCATGTGCCTGCGGGCATATCGGTTTGTGCATACGTTCGTCTGTGTGTCTGTGTGTGTGACTGTTTGATGAGGAAGAAGCAAGGATGATGGTATTGTGGGCGTGGGAGCGATAGCACTAGTCCCCAATACGTTACCCCCACAGACAAAGACAGTTTGGATGTGCGATTCAAACTGACCGCCTTCGCTTTGACCTCGACCCCCAGGGACACAGTGAGTGGCTGCATGTGACTGGATACTGTTCAACTGCACGTGCAACAAGGAAACCAATCGAGTCCATTAGTCCCGCCCCCTTCCCTCTTCAAGGCTTTTCCCTGTGTGTGGTGTGTGGAAAGGTCACTAGCCTGCACAACCGTCCGTCCCCCCGTGATTGGATTGTGGAAGGTCGTGGGCGGTGCCCCTCAGGACGGGCAAGTGGCATTAGGCGGGGATTGTATCAGCCGGTGTGCTGTTCCCTAACTTTTTCTTTACTTTCAACACTGCCCTTTTATGCTGTCACCCATATTCTTTAACCCCGTCTTCTCCGCTCCCTATTTCGTCATTTCACCCAGATTTTGCATAGTTCATACCTTTCCTTCTTTTCTCTTACTTTTTTTTTTAATGTCTTACTGGTTTCCCCCACATTTTCTTCTTTTCTCTATTTGGGCTTAATGTCTTCTTCTTTCCTCTGTTAAGTTTTCTCTTACTTTTCCCTTCAGTATCTTTCATACTCTACTTCACTCATCCCCCTCCCCTCCATCTACACAAACCTTTTCCTATCCCCCTTTCCCTCTCAAATTTACCTATCCCCATGTTTTCACCACTTTTCCTATTCACTTCCCCTCTGCTTGATATCCCCACTCCTCCCCATCCACACTGTTTCTTATCCCCCTTCTGTTCCCTGCTTCATTTTCATTCCTTATTCTTTCGCACTTT
>CM065729.1:68515539-68523039 GCA_033310375.1 Conus canariensis
TAATGTGTACACGTGTTTTCATACTCCCAGGGAGTTACTTTGTAACAGAGGGGGAGTTAATCTGATCATGACTAAGATGACTCCCCACCCACCTATTCCCAGGTGTCTTTCGGTAAGAGAATGGAGAAGGGGATTTAATGTTCATAATCATCATCATCATAGAGAAAGGAAATGTCCGTGTACATATTCATGTGCTCATCTATGCATGTCCTTGATATTTTGCTATGCCTTTTTGTATATAATCTGTATGTAAAGTCTGTATATACATGAATTAATGGTTTGATGCCTTTGGTAAAAATACTGTACCTTCAGTCTTTGGCTTTCTCTCTCTCTCTCTATCTCTCTCTCTCTCTCTCTCTCTCTCGCGCGCGCGCGCGCACTTCATTTCTCTTCTTCTTCTTCTCCTATTAAAAAAAAAATGTATTTGCAAAGCTGTTTTCTGTGTGTGTGTGTGTGTGTGTGTGTGTGTGTGTGTGTGAAAGGTTGACTGTCATATTTTGGGATTGCCTTTTGTATTTCAGGCTAATATTCTTTTCACTATTAAGATGGTTCGTTGATTTTGAAGTCACATATTGTCATTATTTTTTCTGCTTCATCGAGGGCAAGATGTAAAAAAAGCCTGTATTATGCTTATTCTTTATCCCTCGTTAAAAAAGATTCGTTCGTTCGTTCGTTGGTTCTCTCTCTCTCTCTCTCTCTCTCTCTCTCTCTCTCTCTCTCTCTCTCTCTCTCTCTCATGGAATCTATGCGACTATCAAACAGTCACCCATAAGTGTAGGCCATTACACTCAAATGGTGTAGAAATGGAAATTTTTCAATTTTTCATTGTGCCAGGCCGCCAACTTAGGAAGTGGGGCGGGGGGGAGGGGGGGGGTGAGAGGGTAAGGAAGGTGGGGAGAGAATGACGAGTAGTCGCGACGTGACGTAAAATTGTTTGTTTGTATTGACTCGCTACATCTGGGAGAGAAGGAAGGAGAAAAGGGTGGCATAGATTAGAATTGGTGTGGAACATGGGAAGAGAGGGGGGGGGGGGGGGGGGGGGGGGGGCTGTTTGTATAATTTGTACAAGAGGGTGGCTGTTGGGACCGATTGATGAAGTTGTCAAGGATCGTCAAGGTGTGGGGTGTGCGTGTGCAAGCTAAAATGAAAGGTCGGCCAGCAATCAGAAAAACACATTTTTTCAATAAATTCAGGACAAGTGACTAACTACAGAACCAACAATATCGAAGGAACAATTCCACTGAAGTCTTGAACTAGCAAATAAGTGTAGAAAAACACACACACATAACATCACACACACACCACACACAAACACACACACAATCTATTCGAAAAACAAAAATAATAAAAAATTAATATATATATATAAATATATAAGATGCATGGGTGGTAGCGAGGTGCGGGGAGTGGGTGGTGGGTGGGTGGGAGTCATTCTGGTGGTGTCTCAGAATAACTCCCCTGGAGTCAAACTGAAACACA
This sequence comes from Conus canariensis, assembly GCA_033310375.1. NCBI lineage: Eukaryota > Metazoa > Mollusca > Gastropoda > Neogastropoda > Conidae > Conus > Conus canariensis. The sequence continues at coordinate 68,517,019 of CM065729.1, forward strand.
GAGGGAGTTAGTTTTTTTATATTCTAGTTTAACTCCCAGGGAGTTAAAACTTACAAATGAACAGTTTAACTCCCTGGGAGTTAAACCATTCGGGGAGTTAACACTTTTTGTTACACCGGTACTGCAGTCAGTTGTACTGACTGTGTGGGACATACTTCTCCCGACGTCCTAAGTGTTCATGGTCTCTGCGGCACACACACACACACACACACACACACACACACACACACACACATATATATATATATATATATATATATATATATATATTGTTAAAAAATATTTTTAAAAATGAAGTAGTAAAATCTACAAGCTTGTTTCAAGCCTTGCTATCATCAGGATGTCTTTTGGGGCATGCCAACGATCTTTTATGGCGTGCGGTACTTGATTTCAACTCTGTGTGTGCAGGCGGATCTCATTTGCTGCACGTGCGGCCTGTGGTTCTTATTGGGGCCTGTTCAGGTGGAATGTGCTAGCAAAGATTTCCACTTGTGCCTGCAATTGTTTACAATTTCTACTTTTGTGTTCAGAGTTGATAAGTGTGGTTTGCATAATATTAACCATTTTTCTGTGGAGCATAGATTGCATCTTTTTGAAATATTGTTGTATGGTGTTGCTCTTTTTATGATTTTCCATGATATGTTGTAGTCTATTTTTTTATCTTTGAGTCTCCAAATGTATTTACTCAGCTCTGTTTGATTTTTGTATTTTTCATTTTTGAATGACTGTGGTTTGCGTATCTGGTTTTGAAAGTGTTTTCAGTAATCCCTATATATGTTTTTTTTTTTTTTATTTTCTGATGTTACCGTAGCTTGGTATACAATATTGCTGTGAAGACATTTATTGCTCAGGGGGCACTGTTCTTTTTTAGTGCAGTTGCAAGATGTCCTTTCGGCACCCTTCTCTTTTATGTTGCTTTTCATTTTGTTAGATGAATCAATCATGTTTTTGAGGTTGGGCATACATGAGTATGATAGTTTAATGGTGTTTTTGTTGAATATTTTGGACAGTTTGTGTTCTTTTGGGAATGATGTTTCCAAGATTTTAAAGAATTCTTTTCCTTCATTTGTTTTTACTTGTCCATCGTATGGTGGGTTGTACCATATGATCTTTCTTTTCCTATTTTTCTTAATTCTGTTCGTGTTGTTGTCTGGACTGTATTGTAGTTTGTAATTGTAACCACTTTTTTGTAATGCTTCTTGATATTCTGTTGCTGCATCATTGAATGCGTTTTCATTGCATGACAGGTTGGATAGTCTCTTGTTTATACCATTGGGTATTGTTTTTAGTATAGATGGTGGGTGGTTGCTTTTGATGTTTACGTAGACTGGTATGTCATTGGGTTTTTTGTATGGTTTGTACACATGGTCATTGAGGTCTAATGTTATGTCTAGGTAATTCACTACTTTTTTGTTTGCTTCTATTGTGATTTTTAAGTTGTGGTTTTTAAAGATTTTACATAATTCTTTTTTCTTGTTTTCAATGGTTCTTGGATTATTGTTTAATGCAGCGAGGCCGTCATCTCTGTATAAACCGGCCTGTTTTCCAAGTTGTTTTTGGATGTTGGATAGCATGAATAGTCCGACTAGTTCACATGTTTCGGCACCATCATACGATCCCATGGTTACATCAAATGTGGAGTCTTTGCTCGTTTTTTTTTTAAATCCAAGTTTCATTTTTGCTATGGAGTAAGGTTTTTTTGGTGTGGAAAATAATCTCCATTTCTGACTCTGTTATATTTGTATATTTGTTGGCAAATTTCAAAGGTTTGTTGAGTAGTTCTTCATCTATGGATGGATAGAAGTCTATGTCAAATGTAATGAACATTGTGTTTCTCTGTTTGTTGAGTTTCTTAAACCATTGTATGACTTCATAGCTGTTTTTCCAAAGGTTGTATTCGGTGTTTGATTTTATATCTTCTATAGCCTTTTCCAAAATTCTCTTGCTGATTTTGCCCAGTTCGGATTTAGATGGGTTTATTAGTCTACATGTTGGGTTGTTTTGGAAGTTAGGCTTGTGGTCTTTAAGTGTTATGAAGGCCTCCTTTGTTGCTGTTGCCTCTACCCTATCACTTAACTCCATGCGATGTGCAAGCTCTTTTTCTTTTTTGCGGATGTTGCTATGTGTAGTTTTATCAGCTTTCTTGTAGTTTTTCTGGATGTTTTTGTTTAAGAGTTGAGAGTATTCGTTTGGTTCCATTTTGTAAAAATTGCTCGTTTTGTCAGCCTTTACGAATATCTTTTTATCATTTTGGATTTGTTTTATATCATTTGCTAGTGATGTTTGAAAGTTGTTATTTGATTTTTTGAATTTAATATTGGCTATCAGTCCCTTCAATTTGTCTTCAAAAGGTTTCATTTCATCTATTGTCTGAGGTGATCGCCATGATTTGAATCCATATGTATTTTTGTCTTCATTCTTTGCATTTGGGTTTAGGAAGAAGAACGCCTTCCATCTCATGTTGCGCACAAATTTCTCGGTTTGTTCTATCAGTTTTTTAGTGTAAGTTTGTGGGTTTGAAAATGGTATGTTTTTAGTAGATTGCCTAAAGTTGATTTTCTCCATTTCAGATTTTGTCAGACCACAGTGCTCAACGTGAGGAGCGATTATTATGAACAATATAAAAAAAAGTCCTTAAAAAATCTGAAGGTGCTCAACCCCTTGGGGAGCAACATCTGTTAAAAAATAATTTTAAAAATGAAGTAGTAAAATCTACAAGCTTGTTTCAAGCCTTGCTATCATCAGGATGTCTTTTGGGGCACGCCAACGATCTTTTATGGCGTGCGGGACTTGATTTCAACTCTGTGTGTGCAGGCGGATCTCATTTGCTGCACGTGCGGCCTGTGGTTCTTATTGGCCCAATAAGAACCACAGGCCGCACGTGCAGCAAATGAGATCCGCCTGCACACACAGAGTTGAAATCAAGTCCCGCACGCCATAAAAGATCGTTGGCGTGCCCCAAAAGACATCCTGATGATAGCAAGGCTTGAAACAAGCTTGTAGATTTTACTACTTCATTTTTAAAATTATTTTTTAACAGATGTTGCTCCCCAAGGGGTTGAGCACCTTCAGATTTTTTAAGGACTTTTTTTTATATTGTTCATAATATATATATATATATATATATATATATATATATATATATATATATATATATATCTGTTAAGAAAAGAAAAATACAAAAACCAAACAGAGCTGAGTAAATACATTTGGAGACTTAAAGATAAAAAAATAGACTACAGCATATCATGGAAAATCATAAAAAGAGCAACACCATACAACAATATTTAAAAAAAAAATGCAACCTATGCTCCACAGAAAAATGGTTAATACTATGTAAACCCCACCTAGCAACTTTGAATACAAAAGTAGAAATAGTAAACAATTGCAGGCACAAATGGAAATTTTTGTTAGCGCACTCCACCTGAACAGACCCCAACAAGAACCACAGACCACACGTGCAGCGAATGAGTACCAACACCTGCAGAAATGAAATCAGGTCCCGCACGCTATAAAAGACCGACAGCGTGCCCCAAAAGGATATACTGAGGAGAGCAAGAGGCTCGAAACAAGCTTGATTTTAATACTTCATTTTAATAATATTTCTCAACAGATGATGCTCCCTAGACGGTTGAGCTTTTTCAGATTTTTAAAGGACATTTTTATATTGTTCGTGATATATATATGTGTGTGTGTGTGTGTGTGCGTGTGTGTCTGTGTGTGTGCGTGCGTGCGTGTGTGTGTGTGTGTGTGTGTGTGTGTGAAATTTAGTGGTGGGGAAAAACAAGTGCAAGCTAACAATTCCTCCATCGTTACATTAATGACTTGGCAAAGATTCGAAGGGAAAAAAAAAAAGGGGGGGGGGGGACGAGGGGGGGGGGGGGGTGGAGTGAGAAGATAAAGAAAAATGACAATGAAAAGTCAGGGAAATATATTATGAATATAAAATTCTTTACTAGCGCCCCATGGGGACCATCGCAACCCATTTTGAAGACAGAATTATTCATATTGCCTGCTCCGAGGCCTTTCGTTCGTGGATCAGGGAGGCACGGCGGACCATGTCTGTGCTCCCAAGGCATCAAATGGAGATATACCACAGTCTATAATTCTGTGGTATTCTTTTCACCAAGGACTCATAAATAGAATCCAGCAGCACCCCAAAGCAGCCAGATGTGTTGTGATTTTTCCCCAGAACATTGAGGCAAGATGTCCTTTGCTGATAGTGCTGGAAGGCCGCAGTAGGGCCGCAGCAAAGACTGCCCCAAATGGAGTCCTGTACAGCTCTCTTGTGTCGGAAAAGGCCCACTTAAGGGCTTTCAGAATCTCTTTTGTGTTCTGCACTTAATCTAGGGAACTGACAGTGTCAGTCTCCGTTTATTCTGCAGGGATTTTGTTCATGCACAATCTTGGTCATGGCCGCTGTAACGCGATCTTTAAGTGGTATAGCTTTTTCAAAACAAAAGCAAAAAAAAATCTTAAGAAATAAAAGATTCGTCGCCGTGTTGTTCCTTGTGAAGCATTTCTCTGTCCAAACTTCCCTGAACCAGACACGCTGGGTTTCAGGTGAGTTCATGCATATTTGGCTCCTTGGAACTGTGTTACAACGTAGGCCTATGTGTGTGAGGGTGAAGCACATAAAAAGAAATACGTTTTGCGTTGTTTATTCGTGTTAACATATACTGTTTCTTTCGTGTTGCATATTCTCTTGTTCGTTTTGTTTGTTGGTGCGAGGGAGCTTTAATAAATGTTCAGCTTTGGCCAACTCTTCTGTTGGGATGGTCTTACTTTTGCTCACACCTCAGCGTTCCACTCGTGGCTTCTTCTGCTTCTTCTTCTTCTTCTTCTCCGTCGTCGTTGTCGTCGTCGTCGTCATCTTTCTTTGCTACAGCTTGTGTATTAGGATGGACTAGCAACATGACTCTTCCTGTTGATGTTCTTGTTCTCCCCCTGCTTCTGGTCCTGCTCTTCCTCCTTCTTCCTCCTTCTTCCTTCTTCCTCCTCCTTCTCAAGTCCCAAGAAAACAGTGCAGTGAAGTCGACATCTTGAAGGTGCTTCATGTGTGTGTACACTGGAACATAGGATATTTATTTTCACGGAGTGTAAGCCAAACATACCCCACTACTGCCACCAAACTTAAAGAAACTAAAAGTAATCACAGGATTATGAAAAACCTGAAATAAAGGTAAAAATACAACATTTATTCACGTATGGGAAAACGCAAAGTAAACCTATACATATACACAACTCTATGCACACAGTGACCAATGGTATCGTCCAGCACCACAACTCAAGTAACAGTTTTCAGTCTGCACATAAAGGTCAGCCACTACTCCTTGACACAAAGGTCAGCCACTACTCCTTGACATAAAGGTCATCCACTACTCCTTCACACAAAAGTCAGCCATACTCCTTGACATAAAGGTCAGCCACTACTCCTTAACACAAAGGTCAGCCATACTCCTTGACATACAGGTCAGCCACTACTCCTTAACACAAAGGTCAGCCACTACTCCTTGACATGCAGGTCAGCCACTACTCTTTGACATACAGGTCAGCCACTATTCCTTGACATACAGGTCAGCCACTACTCCTTGACATACAGGTCAGCCACTACTTCTTGACATACAGGTCAGCCACTACTCTTTGACATACAGGTCAGCCACTACTCTTTGACATACAGGTCAACCACTATTCCTTGACATACAGGTCAGCCACTACTCCTTGACATACAGGTCAGCCACTGCTCCTTGACATACAGGTCAGCCACTACTCCTTGACATACAGGTCAGCCACTGCTCCTTGACATAAAGGTCAGCCACTACTCCTTGACATGAAGGTCAGCCACTACTCTTTGACATACAGGTCAGCCACTGCTCCTTGACATAAAGGTCAGCCACTACTCCTTGACATAAATGTCAGCCACTACTCTTGTCATTTAGGTCAGCCATTACTCTGACATAAGGTGTATGGCTGACCTATATGTCAAGGTGTATGGCTGACCTAAATGTCAAAGAGTATGGC
>CM065729.1:68528039-68533039 GCA_033310375.1 Conus canariensis
GCAGTGTCCTACGTATAATGATTGCCGTCAGGAGGGGCCTCAGTCGGCATGTATCCTACGTATAATGATTATCGTCAGGAGGGACTCAGTCAGCAGTGTCCTACGTATAATGATTGTCGTCAGGAGAGGCCTCAGTCAGCAGTGTAGAAATGATTGTCGTCAGGATGGACTCAGTCAGCAGTGTCCTACGTATAATGATTGTCGTCAGGATGGGCCTCAGTCAGCAATGTCCTACGTATAATGATTGTCGTCAGGAGGGGCCTCAGTCACCAATGCCTACGTATAATGATTGCCGTCAGTAGGGGCCTCAGCAATATCCTACGTATAATGTTTGCCGTCAGGAGGTACTCAGTCAGCATGTGTCTTACGTATAATGATTGTCGCCAGGAGTGACTCAGTCAGCAATGTCCTACGTATAATGATTGTCGTCAGGAGGGGTCTCACTCAGCAGTGTCCTACGTATAATGATTGTCGTCAGGAGTGGTCTCAGTCAGCAGTGTAGAATTGATTGTCGTCAGGAGGGGCCTCAGTCAGCAGTGTCCTACGCATAATGCACGGCATCAAGAAGCACCGAGAACCACGGGATGACTCAGCAATGGGGCACTATCCCCTCTGGGGGGCTACCTCCTAGTGATCTGACTGTCAATGCTCTGTGTGCACGTCAGTGGCTGGGTTTGCCGTGGGAGCGGGGAGACTGGAATGCACAGCGTGGGAGTAACACCACTGAGGGAGGGGAGGAGTCAGAAGATGAGACGAAAAGGCAAAAGCATGAGAAGAAGAAGAAGAAGAAGAAGAAGAAGAAGACAAGACGAAGAAGAAGAACAACAACAAGAACAAGAACAACAAGAACAAGAACAACAAGAACAAGAACAAGAACGAGAAGAACAAGAACAAAAACAAGAAGAAAAAGAAGAGCAGCACAGAGAGCACATGGTTTGCAGATGCTCCATCCAGCTATTAATCAAGAAGTTTCACGCACCCTGTCCCTGCATTGACCAGGCGTGGTTTACCATGCGTTATTGGCACCATCCTCCCCTCTGTCCCTGCATTAACCAGGCGTGGTTTACTATCCCTACCGTTCTTGTGCTTCTTCACCTTAGACTTAACAACAATTTCCTCTTTACAGAATACCAGAATTTTGTATTTTGGAATTTCTTAATTCATATTTTTCAATCATAGGCTTGGAACTTACAACATATTTGACATTTGCATTCACATGTAGTGCAAGTATTCACATTAAAGATGCAAACTGTTATTGAAGAAATGGGATCATGAAATGTCTTTGTTCTTATTCTCTTCTTCTTCTTCTTGTCCCCTGACTCAATGGTGTGTCATTGCAGCACCACACAGGAAACATTGTTACCAGGTTATTCCAGGTCTGTCGGTAGTGTGCCAGGGACTAGCTCTCTGCCAGGGCTTTCCTTTCCATTCTGTAATGTTGTCAGTGCTTCGTCGGGTTTTTCCTATCTTCCCCTCCATCTCATTCCCACGACAGTCCCCTGGAGTTGTGTTCTAACAAGTCCGTTGGATCCAATGGCTTTGCAAACATCATGCATATGAATGATGGACAGCAACGGAGAGCTGTTTAGTTGATAGCGACAACTTCTGACCCCTTCTTACATCCCACCCCACCTGTCATCATCCATCTCCCTCTCACCCCCCCCCCCACACACACACTCCGCTCTCTCTCTCTCTGTCTCTGTCTCTGTCTCTCTGTCTCTGTCTCTCTCTCTGTCTCTGTCTCTCTCTCTCTCTCTCTCTCTCTCTCTCTCTCTCTCTCTCTCTGTCCAACATTGTACGACAGGCATTGTGTATTTCCAGCGGAGAAAGTTATTTCCTTTAAAGAAACTCATTAAATTCTCGTAGCTGCGTGTATGTGGTATTTTCGGCAGGATCAGGTTTTGTTTGAAAACAGGCAAAAATGATCAGAACTACAACAGGTCGACCACTGTGTTTTCGCCATTGTTCGTTTCATGTTCAGTAAGGCCGTGGATCGAAGGGTAACTCATTGGGCTTAACGTCTGGGGACAGCAGGTGGAAGGACTGTGTAGAATGGTCACAGTGACAGCAGGTGGAAGGACAGTGTGGAATGGTCACAGTGACAGCAGGTGGAAGGACTGTGTAGAATGGTCACAGTGACAGCAGGTGGAAGGACAGTGTGGAATGGTCACAGTGACAACAGGTGGAAGGACAGCGTGGAATGGTTACATTGACAGCAGGTGGAGGAACAGTGTAGAATGGTCACAGTGACGGCAGGTGGAAGAACAGTGTAGAATGGTCACAGTGACGGCAGGTGGAAGAACAGTGTAGAATGGTCACAGTGACAACAGGTGGAAGGACTGTGTGGAATGGTCACAGTGACAGCAGGTGGAAGGACTGTGTGGAATGGTCACAGTGACGGCAGGTGGAAGAACAGTGTAGAATGGTCACAGTGACAACAGGTGGAAGGACTGTGTAGAATGGTCACAGTGACAGCAGGTGGAAGGACTGTGTAGAATGGTCACAGTGACAGCAGGTGGAAGGACTGTGTAGAATGGTCACAGTGACAGCAGGTGGAAGGACTGTGTAGAATGGTCACAGTGACAGCAGGTGGAAGAACAGTGTAGAATGGTCACAGTGACAGCAGGTGGAAGGACAGTGTGGAATGGTCACAGTGACAACAGGTGGAAGAACAGTGTGGAATGGTCACAGTGACAGCAGGTGGAAGGACTGTGTGGAATGGTCACAGTGACAACAGGTGGAAGGACTGTGTGGAATGGTCACAGTGACAGCAGGTGGAAGGACTGTGTGGAATGGTCACAGTGCCAGCAGGTGGAAGAACAGTGTAGAATGGTCACAGTGACAGCAGGTGGTATGGGAGACATGATGTCTGGAGGGATGGGATGGGAGGGGCAGGGTAGAATGGTCAGAGCTCTCTGCCCTCAGCTCTGCAGGCGGGGAGGGGGGGGGAGGGGGGGGGGAGGACGGGGGAGGGGGGGGAGAGCAAGCCTGGCTGACAGAAGAACTAGGAGTTCTCAGCAAGGATGTTGACCTCATAAAGAAAAACGTGTGAGGAGGAGGAGGACGTTGAGGAGAATGATAATCATCATCATCATCATCATCATCATCATCATCATCATCATCATCATCATCATCATCATCACCACCAGCATCATCATCATCATCATCATCATCATCATCATCATCACCACCACCATCATCATCATCATCATCATCATCATCATCATCATCATCATCATCATCATCATCAACACCATTATCATCGGCATCATCATTATAACCGGTTAAATGAAATGACGGTGTCCTGTACACACCATTCTCGCTCGGAGCATATGAATGTCCAGGTCTGAGTTCAGTGTTACACTTCTGCAGTGTAACTGTTGACAGCGCTGCATACAGCGCCAGTAGAATGGGGCCTGAACACAACTCAGAGCAAAAGCACACCTAACCTCTAACGTGTCAACTGACAAAAAGGTCCCTTCACTCTGAAACCAGAGGGAAAAATACGCTGTCCCAATTACATTCATGTATAATTCTGGAGATGCCTCTGGCGTTGACCTCTCCGTCCACATTGTTAGCAGCGGATTCAAACAAAAACGTTGACATAGCCACGTAATTACATCGTGCATCAAAAGGTACACCACACAAACATACACCCGAAAACAGTCGACCAAAAAAAAAAAATCACGATTCTCTGAAAATACAACCAAACAAAATCACCCAATTATGGAGCCCAGAGAGAGTGAGACAAAAAGATAGGAGCTGAAAGAGAATGCGGAGACAGAGGAATCGGTGATGAGGTGCATGAACTGGTAAGGAGAACGTTCGACTCTGTGGATTGGTGAGGAAGAGGGTGGACCAGCAAGGAGATATACCGACAGGTAGGAAGGTTGGTGGACTGATGTGGAGATGGTGGAATGGTATTCAGGTGGAAAAAGTGCTGAGGACGTGGATAGACTGGCAACCAGGTAGATGGACTTGTTGGATTGATAACGAGATGGGTGAGCTGATAAGGAAGGATGAACTGGTGAGGACGTGGAAGGAATAATAAGGAGACGAATGAACTGGAAGTGAGCTGGTTGGACTTGTGAAGAGCTGAATGGGCTGGTAAAATGACAGAGGGACTGGTAAAGTGGTAGATGGACTGCTCAAAGAGTCAATAGGTAAATGGACGCTGACGAAGAAAGAAGACTGGTAAACAGACGGGCTGACTTGTAAAAGAGTGGGTGAGTTGGTAAGTCAATGGGAGGACTGGTAAGACGATGACTGGGCTGGTACGTAAATGGGAGGACCGATAAGAAAGTGAGTGCGTTGGTAAGTAAATGGGAGGACCGATAAGAAAGTGAGTGCGTTGGTAAGTAAATGGGAGGACCGATAAGAAAGTGAGTGCGTTGGTAAGTAAATGGGAGGTCTGGTAAGAAGATGAGTGGGTTGGTAAGTAAGTGGGAGGTCTGGTAAGAAGATGAGTGGGTTGGTAAGTAAATGGAAGGTCTGGTAAGAAGATGAGTGGGTTGGTAAGTAAATGGGAGGTCTGGTAAGAAGATGAGTGGGTTGGTAAGTAAATGGGAGGTCTGGTAAGAAGATGAGTGGTAAGGCGTCGTGTGAACTGAGGCGTAGATGGACTGGTGTAGAGGTGGATGGCCTGGTGTGGAGGGGGATGGACTGGTGTGGACCTGGATGGACTGGTGTGGAGGGGGATGGACTGGTGTGGACCTGGATGGACTGGTGTGGAGGGAGATGGACTGGTATGGGAGGATGGACTGGTATGGAGGGGATTGACTGGTATGGAGGGGATGGACTGGTATGGAGGGAGATGGACTGGTGTGGACCTGGATGGACTGGTGTGGAGGGGGATGGACTGGTGTGGGGGGAATGGGCTGGTGTGGAGGTTATGGACTGGTGTGGAGGTGGATGGACTGGTGTGGAGGGGATGGACTGGTATGGAAGGGATGGACTGGTGTGGAGGGGATGGACTGGTATGGAGGGGATGGACTGGTGTG
>CM065729.1:68538039-68540539 GCA_033310375.1 Conus canariensis
TAGAAGGTTCCCTCGATCGTAAGAATGACGAATGACGCTCTCTCTCTCTCTCTCTCTCTCTCTCTCTCTCTCTCTCTCTCTCTCTCTCTCTCTCTCTCTCTCTCTCTGTATGTGTGTGTTGTGTGTGTCTGTGCACGGGTGTGTGCGCGTGTATGCGTGCGTGTGTATTACGTTCATGTGTGTGTGTGTGTGTGTGTGTGTGTGTGTGTGTGTGTGTGTGTGTGTGTGTGTGTGTGTATGTGTGTGTGTGTGTGTGTGTGTGTGTGTATGTGTGAGTGTGTGAGTGTGTGTGTGTGTGTGTGTGTGCGGGGTGTGTGTGTGTGTGTGTGTGTGTGTGTGTGTGTGTGTGTGTATGCGTGTGTGTGTGTGTGTGTGTGTGTGTGTGTGTGTGTGTGTGTGTGTGTGTGTGTGTGTGTGTGTATCCGTCTGTCTGTGTCTGTATAGAGTGTGTGCGTGCGTGCGTGCGCGCACTTGTGTGTGCATCTGTGTGTGTGTGTGTGTGTGTGTGTGTGTGTGTGTGTGTGTGTGTGTGTGTGTGTGTGTGTGTGAGCGAGAGAGAGAAAGAGGGAGAGAGAGAGACAGACAGACAGACAGACACAGACAGACACAAACAGACAGACGGACAGACAGACGGTCAGACACATTAAATGGGAGGGTTGAAGTGGAGATCATGAGATTGTCTGGAAGCTTCCAGAGAGAATCAGTATCGACGCAATGCTGGCCATTAAACCATTTTTATTCTTTCGCCCCCACCTCATACCCTCCCGTTAACCTTCATTTTATAACATACCCCCCTTTTCATTCAAACCCACGGTCTTTTCGCCGACCAGCCCGTAGCTGAGATCAAAGTGCCGAGCAAAGAGGTCCACTGATGCCAGCATGTCTCGCTTGCAGCGTTCACCACTATACCTCATGGTGCTCCACACTATTCCGTTTCACTACACTGATGCCAGCATGTCTCGCTTGCAGCGTTCACCACTATTCCTCATGGTGCTCCACACTATTCCGTTTCACTCATGGACTCCTCGAGTCCTCTTTGACATTCTGTCTCCATCGCCAAGAGAAAGCTGTGTGTCAGATTTCACAATGACAACTGAAATACTACAGACAGACATGTCAGGAACGTGTGATGGGTTCGATCTCAGTCCTCAATGTACACAAAGCTGCAGACCCTGTTCCCTTCTTCACATCCACAACCTGAACAGTCTGCTCCGTCTCAGTGGCAGTGTTCCTTCAACCACAACCTGAACAGTCTGCTCCGTCTCAGTGGCAGTGTTCCTTCAGAAGCTGCCCATGTAACGTCAGGTCACCCAGCAGAGGACACCCTGCACTGCTGATTAGTTCATGTACTGCAGGGCAGCAATACCCGTTCTAACCCTGCAGTAACACCCGTTCTAACTCTGCAGCACCACCCGTTCTAACCCTGCAGCAACACCCGTTCTAACCCTGCAGCAACACCCGTTCTAACCCTGCAGCAACACCCGTTCTAACCCTGCAGTAATACCCGTTCTAATTTCAGATTGATGATAGAACAGTCATCTACCAGCCGAGATTCGTCATAGAGCAGAGAATCTGTCCACTTCTGTCATTCTTCGCACATAACAAAGAGTGAATGCCTTTTTATCTTTCAGGTCTTTGAGAGAGAGAGAGAGAGAGAGAGAGAGAGAGAGAGAGAGAGAGAGAGAGAGAGAGAGAGAGAGAGAGATTCATCTTGATGACACAACCAGTTCTAGTGCACCATTGATACAGCTCAAATGTAACAACAGAAAATGTACTGATGTAACATTTTGCGAAGAGCGAATTGTAACTGTTGTAACTTTTTTCTGCGTGTGTGATCTGCACAAAACTTCATACTCATTAATCATTATTTAGAGGTAAATCATCATTAACAACTAAATTACATCCTTGCCGAAGTAATGTGATTAGAAACCTCCAAACCAATTAGACAAACAATATCCAAGTCAACCTACCACATGCTTTGTTCCAGAAATCAGCATGAAAAGAGCAGACTAAAGGAAGAGCAAGTAGCATCACCAACTGACCAGATACTGGAATGATCCCAAGCCCAACACCGTCAAGACTCCCAAAGAATGAGACGCGTATGGTAGCTGGTAAGTGTGCAATATTAAAGTGATGCAAGTTTGGACAGCGTCCACTGCGCGCGCTCCTGTGTGTGTGTGTGTGTGTGTGTGTGTGTGTGTGTGTGTGTGTGTGTGTGTGTGTGTGTGTGTGTGTGTGTGTGTGTGTGTGTGTGTGTGTGTGTGTGTGTGTGTGCGCGCGCGCGCACGCGCGCGTGTGTGTATGTGTTGCCTATGTGTGAAAACATTTAAATGCGTCTATTATTGATTGATAGATCTATTCATTTATCGGTTCATTTATATTAACAGGTGATGCATGGGCAGTATGACATGCTATAAACACAGATAAGCAACTATCAGAGATTCATAGGATCCTCAGTTTGGTAACCGAGGGCTTAGGATGCCCCTGGGTGTATAGGTGT
>CM065729.1:68545539-68550539 GCA_033310375.1 Conus canariensis
GGCATGTATCATCAGCTGCTTAGCTTTAGCGGACGAACGCTTTGTACTATCATGAAATAAGATGTGGAATGGATAAGGTGCACTGACGGACCCTGCACAATACCCATTGTAGTAGTTCTGGGTGTGGAGTAGAATGTCCCACTTTTGCATGAATTCTTCAATCGGTACGGAAATCTGTTATGTAGGAATACACGTCGCCAGATAAGCCGTTATCTTTCAGTTCATACAGATAAGCCGTTATCTTTCAGTTCATACAGATAAGCCGTTATCGTTCAGTTCATACAGATAAGCCGTTATCGTTCAGTTCATACAGATAAGCCGTTATCTTTCTCTTTCAGTTCATACGGATAAGCCGTTACCTTTCAGTTCATACAGATAAACCGTTATCTTTCAGCTCATACAGATAAGCCGTTATCTTTCTGTTCATACAGATAAGCCGCTATCTTTCAGTTCATACAGATAAGCCGTTATCTTTCAGTTCATACAGATAAGCCGTTATCTTTCAGTTCATACAGATAAGCCGTTATCTTTCAGTTCATTCAGACAAACCGCTATCTTTCAGTTCATACAGATAAACCGTTACCTTTCAGTTCATACAGATAAGCCGTTACGTTCAGTTCATACAGATAAGCCGCTATATTTCAGTTCATACAGATAAACCGCTATCTTTCAGTTCATAAGATAAGCCGCTATCTTTCAGTTCATACAGATAAGCCGTTATCTTTCAGTTCATCCAGATAAGCCGCTATCTTTCAGTTCATAAGATAAGCCATTATCTTTCAGTTCATACATATAAGCCGTTATCGTTCAGTTCATACAGATAAGCCGCTATCTTTCAGTTCATACAGATAAGCCGTTATCGTTCAGTTCACACAGATAAGCCGCTATCTTTCAGTTCATACAGATAAGCCGCTATCTTTCAGTCATACAGTGAAATCCCGTGCTACACATGGTCACAGGCTTTCATGACGTCAGAAATGTAACTCGCACATTTTACCGACGGACATGGGTGATGATTTACCTGGGAGATCAGTTTCAGATGGTTAATGGTCCATCTACTTTTTTGGAATCCCGCTCTATGTACAGGGATTATCCTTTCTAATAGTGATAAATTAGCCTGTTTAAGACTATTTTCCCCATAAGTTTTCTTTTTTTTTCAGTTCTAGCTTTAAACATGTTATATGGACCACCTAAAATCCTGAACAATTCTTGTTAACCAGCTTTGTTCAACTCCACACCAGTGTGCGGATTCATATACACTCATAAACAACGATCGTGAGCCAAGATGTCTCTATATACCGGAATGATTTAGTCATGCAATGTTTGACCTCTGAATGAGAACAGTAGTGTGAGGAAGGCTCCCTCACAGAAGTATCACACTGCACCTCTAGCTCTGGGACGGCCGTGTGGCAGAGTGCGGCTCTCACTCCGTGGTGGTGTCCATGAAACACAAACCAACAAACGACGGATGGTGTAATACAAACCAACAAACGACGAATCTCCTTATGGTGAAACACAAACCAACAAACGACGAATCTCATTATGGTGGTGTAACACGTACCAACAAACGACGGATTTCCTTATGGTGAAATACAAACCAACAAATGACGAATCTCCTGATGGTGAAACACAAACCAACAAACGACAAATCTCCTGATGGTGAAACACAAACCAACAAACGACGAATCTCCTTATAGTGAAACACAAACCAACAAACGACGGATCTCCTTATGGTAAAACACAAACCAACAAACGACGGATCTCCTTATGGTAAAACACAAACCAACAAACGACGGATCTCGTTATGGTGAAACACAAACCAACAAACGACGGATCTCCTTATGGTGAAACACAAAGCAACAAACGACGGATCTCCTTATGATAAAACACAAACCAACAAATGACGAATCTCCTTATGGTGAAACAAACCAACAAACGACGGATCTCCTTATGGTAAAACACAAACCAACAAACGACGGATCTCTTTATGATGTAACACAAACCAAGAAACGACGGTCTCCTCATGGTGAAACATTAACCAACAAACGACGGATCTCCTTATGGTGAAACACAAACCAACAAACGACGGATCTCCTTATGGTGAAACACAAACCAACAAACGACGAATCTCCTTATGGTGAAACACAAACCAACAAACGACTGATCTCCTTATGATGAAACACAAACCAACAAACGACGAATCTCCTTATGGTGAAACACAAACCAACAAACGACGAATCTCATTATGGTGGTGTAACACAAACCCACAAACGACGGATCTCGTTATGGTAAAACACAAACCAACAAATGACGAATCTCCTTATGGTGAAACACAAACCAACAAACGACGAATCTCCTTATGGTAAAACACAAACCAACAAACGACGGATCTCTTTATGATGTAACACAAACCAACAAACGACGGTCTCCTCATGGTGAAACATAAACCAACAAACGACAGATCTCCTTATGGTGAAACATAAACCAACAAAGGACGGATCTCCTTACGGTGAAACATAAACCAACAAACGACGGATCTCCTTATGGTGAAGCACAAACCAACAAACGACGGATCTCTTTATGATGTAACACAAAGCAACAAACGACGGATCTCTTCATAGTGAAACATAAACCAACAAACGACGGATCTCCACATGGACCAGCTTTAGAAAGTACGAGACACGAGAGAATTTCATGCCTTCTCCATGACAGGCGATCATTCTCATTCTCTTTTGTGACCGCAGTGAGTGCAATCACTTTCTGTTGCAGGCTTTGCCCCCACAGGCCTGCTGTGCATCCTTGTTGACATGCGTTCCATTTCCTTCTGCTCTTATGTTATTGAGACAGTCCAGTGTATGCAGTGTTTCACCTTCGCCGTCTTGCATATGACGTACAATAAGATCTCCCTCTCTCTCTTTCTCTGTCTGTCTGTCTGTCTGTCTGTCTGTCTGTCTGTCTGTCTGTCTGTCTGTCTCTCTCTCTCTCTCTCTCTCTCTCTCTCTCTCTGTATGTGTATGTGTTTGTGTATGTGTGTGTGTGTGTGTGTGTGTGTGTGTGTGTGTGTGTGTGTGTGTGTGTGTGTGTGTGTGTGTGTGAATCCAGCACAGACGCAGGGATATCTAAACACAGACTCCAAACTTGCACACCTCTAATGTGCCTTACATTCACAAAGGAAGAGACAATACTGCATTTCTTCATTAACTGCCCATCATTTATTTGGTCGACTAGAATCAAACAACATAGGTTGGTTTATTTTGTTTGAAACAGTATAGTGTTTTTTTGTTGATTTTTTAAGTGAGATGATAATTTGGAAATGGCCAATCTTTTTCACTGTGTGAATGGCACACGAATTAAGCTCGTCCTCGACTAATGCTAAGAACGCAGGTGTTTGCACCACAATAGAAGCAATGCAACTGTTCCGTTTGATCACGATAGGCATGCCGTGACTCATTAGATGAACAGGACAGGAAGACACAAGAAAAGAGGAATTCTCTCTCTCTCTCTCTCTCTCTCTCTCTCTCTCTCTCTCTCTCTCTCTGTAAGGGAAGGTAGCTGGGGTGGTGGTGGTGGGGTGAAAGGGGGACGGGAGGGGGGGGGTAAAGGGGTGGAAGTTGAGAGGAAAAGAGATGAGGCACTTAAGGTGAGCATCATTAAACTATCTGGCCAGTTCAACAGGGAACAGCAGTGTCAAGGAGAGGCGTGTCGTTACGTGATTTAACGGCTAGCCAAAGGTCTCCCTAATCCCCCTCCCCCCCCCCTCACACCCCTCTGGCCGCTCTATCACCCCGTCCTTTCAGGTACTACTGACAGCAATGATCAAACGCCGTGATAATGACGCATTCCCTCGTCTGCATGTCAGTCTTCACATCTGGGTGCTGTCCATGAGATGCTCCAATCCCTGTCCTGTCAGCCGCTGACTCCACGTGGCCATCCATGAAATCTATTCCACATCACCCACAACACTCTGCCACCCACACTCTGTTCCACATCTCCCACAACACGCTGCCGCCCACACTCTGTTCCACATCTCCCACAACACGCTGCCGCTCACACTGTGTTCCACATCACCCACAACACGCTGCCGCTCACACTGATCGCCTACGTTCTGACACTGAATGCCGCCATGTCTGGGCAACGTCCTTCGTAGTTATATTTTCCTCTGCCTTTTCTTACTGTTACTTTTTTCCCTCAAGCTTCAATGCTCATCTGGCACCTGCTCTCTGTTTCTTAATGAACAGCTGTGCATGTTCTCATTCACTGTCTGTTTTGCGCCCAATTTGAGGAGTTAAGTGATTGCTCGTTCTTCCTTTTCATTGTTCTGAGTATTGTGTATTTGGCCTGAAGAAGACCAAGAGGTCGGAATGCTTTATGTTTCGTCTTGCGATTTGTTAGTCCTTTTCATCCGACGGAAATAGTGTTCATTTGTTGCTGTCGTTATACCATCATCATCTAAGTCCTTCTGGTTTCATTGATAACTTACATTCATACACTTGCTTCTGTATTTTCATTCTATGTATCGCACTTGAAGGCATCATTTTGAGAAGTCGAGAGGCCATTCATCATAGCAGACAATTTCATTCACTCTAGTTTTAATCGGCATAGACAAGACAGCTTCAGCTACTTACTATTGCTATCATAAGCGTCTAAGAATCAGGCTGAGTAAACGAGCTCTTTACATTGCATGGGGGGTACAAACGGTCATTTCATGCTGAGTAAACGCGCTCCGCACATTGCACGGGGCTATAAACGGTCATTTCATGCTCTGACTACAGTATACATGAATACCCAGGAAACTACCGAACATGATGTACTCGTTACCAACTGAACTGATCCGTTGGGAGGAAAGGAAAACACCACTGACAGTCGAGTCACTACTAGAGCAGGGCCTGAGATGTGACTTGGGTTTAGTTTCTTGATAAATAATTGTGCAGTTTCTCTTCGTGAAAGGCTGCAGGTATGGTCATAGTGTAGGCTTCCTTTCGTAATAAACCACGAATAGG
>CM065729.1:68558039-68560539 GCA_033310375.1 Conus canariensis
GCAGTGATTATGGTGGATTGATAACAGTGCTTAGTGGTAAGGAATAGAAATGATACATTTGAAAAAAAAACAAGAAAAAAAAAACCCTGATGGGTGGTGATTGTGATGATAGTAGTTATATGTGGGGGTGTGGGTAATGGTAATAATGATTGGAAAGGAATGGAAGTGATCAATGGGTGAGGGGCTATCGTGGGGGGGGGGGGGGGGAGAGAAAAAAAGAGGGAGAGGGTAAGGGGGGGGGGGAGGGAAAGCTCATATCTCTCTACCACACGTGCGTATGTAGAGGAAGGAGGGATGGGAAAGCAGGGGGGGGGAAGAAGGGGGGGGGGGGGGAGGAACTCGTATCTCTCCGCCTATATCAACGTGTGCAGAGGGATGGAGAGGAAACTCATGTCAACAGTGTTACTGGAAAACCAACAGTACTACAGGATGACGATTATTGTCAGGAGCACAATAACGTGATAGCATTAGTATAATAATGCCGGTTGGGGGGGGGGGGGGGGGAGGGGGGCGGGAAAAGAAATGATCAATGACTGATGGATGATAATCTTTGTCGTAAGTGAGGTCAACAGTACTATAAGATGATGATAATTGTCATGGGTGAAATAATGTAGTGGCATTAGTATGATAATGCCAGTTAGGGAACGGCTGATGGATGATGATCATTGTCATCAGTGATCTCAACAGTACTACAGGAGAATGGAATGGTCAAGCATGCCAAATGCAGCGCTGAGGTCAAGCAGGGCAGTAAAAAAAAACAACTCATGTCTTTCATTTGCTTTTGTAAAAAGATTACCAGTGACAGTCAGCACAGCAGTCTCTGAGCTGTGAGCTTTACATCATGGTGACAAATCATTAGTCTCCATGCTGGGAGTTTTGGACAGACGGGTTTGCAATGGATTCCAGACAACATTTTCAAGTACCTTTAAAAAAAAACAATGAAAGTGTGGAAACTGGCCTGTAGTGTTTGAGATGACTGGGACCCACTTCAGTGTTATCAGAAATGGCGTCATAACAAAGGGCTTACACTGTGAGGGGACTGTGCCCGAACAAAGGAAGGCGTTAACAATGGAATTTATGTATGGGATATGGTCATCAGCAATAGAGTTTATTTATGGAATATGGTCTTAATAATGGAATATATTTATGGGATATGGTCATTAATAATGGAATTTATGTACCGGATAAAGTCTGAAATTCATTATTGTTTGAAGTGAAGTAGGGGTAGGATCGTACTGACAGCACGTGCTATGTGACAGAGTACCGAGTTTCACAACAACTTCTTCCGGTAATAAGTTCCAATCAACAGAACACTGATCCACTATCCAGATCAACATTGGGCTCTGTGCATGAACGGCTGTTTAATTCATCGCAGATGCTGGCAATTTTTGAAGACAAATGGTCACAGACACGTTGTGGCCAATCAGCACTGAAGGATGTTAGTGGGGACTGAAGTATGTTAGTGGGGACTGAAGTATGTTAGTGGGGACTGAAGGATGTTAGTGGGGTCTGAAGTATGTTAGTGGGGACTGAAGTATGTTCGTGGGGACTGAAGTATGTTAGTGGGGACTGAAGTATGTTAGTGGGGACTGAAGGATGTTAGTGGGGTCTGAAGTATGTTAGTGGGGACTGAAGTATGTTAGTGGGGACTGAAGTATGTTAGTGGGGACTGAAGGATGTTAGTGGGGTCTGAAGTATTGTTAGTGGGGACTGAAGGATGTTAGTGGGGTCTGAAGTATGTTAGTGGGGACTGAAGTATGTTAGTGGGGACTGAAGTATGTTAGTGGGGACTGAAGTATGTTAGTGGGGACTGAAGGATGTTAGTGGGGTCTGAAGTATGTTAGTGGGGACTGAAGTATGTTCGTGGGGACTGAAGTATGTTCGTGGGGACTGAAGTATGTTAGTGGGGACTGAAGTATGTCAGTGGGGACTGAAGGATGTTAGTGGGGACTGAAGTATGTTAGTGGGGACTGAAGTATGTTAGTGGGGTCTGAAGTATGTTAGTGGGGACTGAAGTATGTTAGTGGGGACTGAAGTATGTTAGTGGGGACTGAAGTATGTTAGTGGGGACTGAAGTGTGTTAGTGGGGAGTGAAGGATATTAGTGGGGACTGAAGGATATTAGTGGGCACTGAAGTATGTTAGTGGGCACTGAAGTATGTTAGTGGGCACTGAAGTATGTTAGTGGGCACTGAAGGATGTTAGCCGGTAGAGGTTTAGCACTGCCTCTACCCATTAGTTCCCTGCACACAGAACAGAACTGGTCGGCAGGGGAGCTGGAATGGGTCTGTGGTGCTGTAGAGCTCGGCTCTAACTGTCCGGCCAACAGCCCCAGCCGCTGGTCCTGAATCTACGGTAGACCACTGTGCCCTCCCGCCCCCCCTCCCCCATCAAGCTTGCTGGGTCCAGGGTTAGCAGAAGTGCGCTCTCAGGAAGAGACTTCACGTCAGGTTTTGTGCGCGGACTCTTTTCAAGCGAGAGAGAGAGAGAGAGAGAGAGAG
>CM065729.1:68568039-68575539 GCA_033310375.1 Conus canariensis
TTTTTGGGACTGTGTCCGCAGAATTTCCAGAAAAAGGAAGCAACCCGTAAATGATATAAATTTAGAAACATGGTCTCATCATTTCAGAGATCTGTTAGAAGGAAACGCTGGGTCTCATAATGATCTGGGAAATGAAAATTACGTTGATGAATCTGATCATGACGATGACAATCTAAACCGTCCAATTTCCAAAGAAGAAGTTATGGTTGCGCTAAGAAAGGTAAAACCTCGCAAAGCTGCTGGTCCAGATGGAATTATCGGTGAACTGATAAAAACTGCGTGCCAGTCAAGTTTATTTCTAGATTTTCTGGTTAAATTCTTTAACTCCTTATTTGATCAAGGCGTATATCCCAGAAGTTGGTCCGAGTCTATTGTCATCCCATTGTATAAAAAAGGTGATTCAAACGATCCAAATAATTATAGAGGAATTTCATTGTGTAATGTTGGCAGTAAACTGTACAGTGCTATTATCAACAGGAGATTACAGGAGTGGGTGGAAGAAAATAACATTACCGGGGAATTTCAAGCTGGGTTCAAGAAAAACTATTCTACAGTTGATCACATGTTCACATTAATGGCATTTGTACAAAAACAGTTTTGCTTAAATCGTAAATTATATGTTGCATTTATTGACTTCGAGAAGGCTTTTGATTCAGTCAATAGAACCTTGCTGTGGCCTATCCTGTTTAAAAATGGTATCCATGGAAAACTTTATAAATGTGTTATAAGTATGTATAATTGTGTAAAAGCAAGAGTGCGATCTTGTGATGCTCTAACAGACTATATAAATTGCACTTCTGGTGTGAAACAGGGCGATGTCTGTAGCCCTGTTCTGTTTTCTTTATTCATTAATGAACTAACACAGGAGGTTATACATTGTGGAAGGCACGGTGCACATTTCATAAATGACGTTGTGGAAATTTTCATTCTTCTTTTGGCTGATGATGTGGCCTTGGTGTCAGAAACAGTGGTTGGATTACAAACCCAGTTAAATACTTTGCAAAGAGTTGCTGCTTCATTAGAATTAAAGGTTAATATGGCAAAAAGTAATATAATTGTATTTAGAAAGGGCGGATATCTAGCAGCGAGAGAAAGATGGACGTACAATGGGTCTACAATGCCTGTTGTCAATGTGTATAAATACTTAGGAATATACTTCTCAACGCGTTTGAGTTTTGTCTTCGCTTGCAAAGATTTGGCCAGCAGAGCAAAAAATGCGTTACTCTGCATGCTAAAGAAATTATCATTGCTAAATAACGATTCCCTTACTTTGTTTTTGAAGTTATTTGATGGCCAGGTTCAACCTATGGTACAGTACGGAGCTGAAATATGGGGCCTTGATGCAGTTGCTGCAGTACACTGCGAAAAGTTACATCTGTTTGCTATGAAGAAATTTCTTGTACTATTTCTGGAAGGAGAAGGTGTGCTGTTCATGTCTGACGTTCACTGAAGTGTGTGACCTTCACCTAGTGGTGTGACCTTCACAAAGTGATGTGACCTTCACCTAGTGGCATGACCTTGACCCAGTGGTGTGACCGGAGTGGGCGTGACAGACAGGAATGGGCGACACCCCTTCTACTTCACACCTCCCTCCTGTCCTCCTTCACATCACTGGTCGTCAGGGTCAAAGGTGACTGCTGGGGAACTCAAACATTGTTAGGGAATTTACACTCTTCATTTGTTTAGTCCGCCAGTTATCGGCCTTGCGTGGGAGTGAATGATTTGATATCAGAAGACAAGGCTGAGCCGTCTTCTGTGTCTGTGGGTGATGTGTCAACAAGGCAAGAGGGTCTACTTTGCCTTCAACCCCCCTCACCCCCCCCCCCCCCCCCAACTCCCATTTCCATCCCTGTCTTTTTTATCTATTTTGGTGTTTTCGTTTAGGGGTCTGTCTGTGTATGTTCACCCTGGCCCTATTCTCCGGGCATAAGTTCTTGTACGTTCGTACATGTTTTTATACTTGCAGAGACCTTGATCTGACTGACTTGTCTGTCTTGTCTGTCTGTCTGCTTGTCTATCTGTCTGTCTGTTTCTCACTCTTTCCCTCTCTCACAGAGGGGAGAGACAGACAGACAGACAGACAGATAGATAGATATATATAGATAGATAGATAGATAGATATATAGATAGATAGACTGACAGACAGAAAATGACACCAATGACAATCACACACACACACACACACACACCACACACACACACACACACACACACACACACACACACACACAGAGAGAGTCAGACAGACAGAAAGACAGACAGACAGACAGACAGACAGACAGATGAACAGAGCCAAACACACAGAGACATAGACATACAGACACAGAGGAAGAGAGAAAACTGTGTGTTTCTGTTTGCGTGCGCGCACGTGTGTGTGTGTGTGAGAGAGAGAGAGAGAGAGAGAGAGAGAGAGAGAGAGAGAGAGAGAGAAAGAAAGAAAGGGAGAGAGAGAGAGAGACAGACAGACAGACACACAAACAGAGACAGAGACAGAGAGACAGAGAGAGATAGAGAGGTACAAAAAGCAGGAGCACAGAAGAGAATGACATATGGATGAAGTCAGAGGGAATCATGACACTGGCCGGTTGCTTAGAAAGGGAAGATGGGTGTCAAGGTGAAGCATGTCGTACTGTAATTCAATCGCTAGCCACCACCACCACCTCCCTTCCACCACCACCACCTCCCTTCCACCAACACCACCAGCTCCCTTCCACCACCACCAGCTCCCTTCCACCATCACCCCCCACTTCCACCAACACCACCTCCCTTCCACCATCACCACCACCTCCCTTCCACCGCCACCATCTCCCTTCCACCATCATCAGCTCCCTTCCACCACCACCAGCTCCCTTCCACCATCACCACCAGCGCCCTTCCACCATCAACACCTCCCTTCCACCACCACCACCTCCCTTCCACCGCCACCACCTCCCTTCCACCATCATCAGCTCCCTTCCACCACCACCAGCTCCCTTCCACCATCACCACAAGCTCACTTCCACCATCACCACCTCCCTTCCACCACCACCACCTGTCTTCCACCGTGGCCACCTCACTTCCACCATCATCAGCTCCCATCCACCACCACCAGCTCCCTTCCACCAACACCACCAGCTCCCTTCCACCAACACCACCAGCTCCCTTCCACCAACACCACCTCCCTTCCACTACCACCAGCTCCCTTCCACCAACACCACCAGCTCCCTTCCACCACCACCACCTCCCTTCCACCATCATCAGCTCCCTTCCACCACTACCAGCTCCCTTCCACCATCACCAGCTCCCTTCCACTCCCTTCCACCTCCACCACCTCCCTTCCACCGTCACCACCTCCCTTCCACCATCATCAGTTCCCTTCCACCACCACCAGCTCCCTTCCACCAATACCACTAGCTCCCTTCCACCAACACCACCAACTCCCTTCCACCAACACCACCAGCTCCCTTCCACCAAAACCACCCACCTTCCACTACCACCAGCTCCCTTCCACCAACACCACCAGCTCCCTTCCACCACCACCAGCTCCCTTCCACCACCACCAGCTCCCTTCCACCAAAAACACCTCCCTTCCACCACCACCAGCTCCCTTCCACCAACACCACCAGCTCCCTTCCACCAACACTACCAGCTCCCTTCCACCAACACCACCAGCTCCCTTCCACCAACACCACCTGCCTTCCACTACCACCAGCTCCCTTCCACCAACACCACCAGCTCCCTTCCACCACCACCAGCTCCCTTCCGCCAACACCACCTCCCTTCCACCAACACTACCTCCCTTCCACTACCACCAGCTCCCTTCCACCACCACCAGCTCCCTCCCACCACCACCAGCTCCCTTCTACCAACACTACCTCCCTCCCACCACCACCAGCTCCCTTCCACCACCACCAGCTCCCTTCCACCACCAACACCTCCCTTCCACCACCACCAGCTCCCTTCCACCAACACCACCTTCATTCCAACACCACCTCCTCCCTTCCACCACCACCACCTCCCTACCACACACCACCACAACCACCTCCCTTCCACCACCACCAGCTCCCTTCCACCACCACCACCTCACTACCACCACCACCTCCACCACCTCCCTTCAACCACCACCTCCCTTCCACCACCACATCCTTTCCACCACCACCACCTCCATTCAACCACCACTTCCGGTCCAACACCACCACCACCCTTCCACCACCACCACCACGAACTCCATTCCACCATCACCTCCCTTCCACCACCACCTCCCTTTAACCACCACCACTCTTCCACTGCCACCACCTCATTTTCACCACTACCTCCCTTCCAGCATTACCACCTCCCTTCCACCACCACCACTCTTCCACTACCACCAGCTCCCTTCCACCACCACCACTCTTCCACCACCACCACCTCCATTCCACCACCACCACCTCCCCTCCACCACCACCACCACCCTTCCTGCTCCCACTCTAATGATTTCCCTGGCCATCTTCTGCCCAATCCTTTCAATCCCTCGTCACAGTCAAGATCAAAAGCATGGATAATGCTGCATACTCCTGCCAGCCTGCCAGTCTTCATAGGTGGGTGCTGTCCATGAGATGCTGCAGTCCCTGTCCTGTCAGCCGCTGACTCCACGTGGCCATCCATGGAGTCTGCTCCACATCACCCACAACACGCTGCCGCCCACACTGTGTTCCACATCACCCACGACACGCTGCCGCTCACACTCTGTTCCACATCACCCACAACACGCTGCCGCCCACACTGTGTTCCACATCACCCACGACACGCTGCCGCTCACACTGTGTTCCACATCACCCACAACACGCTGCCGCTCACACTGTGTTCCACATCACCCACAACACGCTGCCGCCCACACTGTGTTCCACATCACCCACAACACGCTGCCGCTCACACTGAACGCCTACGTTTTTGACACGGAATGCCGCCATGTCTGGGCAACGTCCTTCATAATTGGTCCCCCCACCCCCCTCCCCTAAAATGTGCAGGGCATATTTCGAGGGTTGACTGCCAGAACCCAGTATCTCTCTTAATTATATACTGCTCAAAACAGTTTAAGAGCCAGTTGAAAACATTCACACACAATTCAACCGCAAAACAAAATAACTTCTTCAAACAATTTAATTAAAAATTCATCTATGGAACGATACAATGACATCAGAAATAAACGAACAACAGCTGCTCAGAAACAACTTCATGGGCTTAATTGATGAACACCTTCATTTCAGAAATCAGAAAAGTCAAATCAAATGACAATCAATGTCAATACTCAGTATGGCCGCCATTAGCGCATATACAAGCTAGACATCTCTGTCTCATAGAATCCACAAGCCTCCTTAGAGTCAGCTGGGGGATGTTGTTCCACTCCAGCTGCAAGAAGTCGATGAGCTGGCCCAGGTTCAATGCTGGAAGGTGCTTCTCGTGAAGCAGGCGCCCAAGGACGTCCCAGGCGTGCTCGATCGGGTTAAGGTCTGGCGAGGACGCTGGCCAGTCGAGGCAGTTGACCTGCTGCTCCTCCAAGAAGGCGTTTTCCACCCTGGCACGGTGGGGACAGGCGTTGTCATCCTGGAGGATAGTGTCAGGGCCCAGGGCTTGCAGGGCAGGCAGGACCAGAGGCTGAAGAATGTTGTCCCTGTATCCCACACCAGTTAGGTTGCCTTCAACTCGGTACAGGGAGGTTCTGAAGTTCCTTCCTATGCCACCCCACACCATGATAGACCCCCCGCCATACCGGTCCCATTCGATTACGTTGGCTTCTTGGTAGCGTTCCCCCATTTCCGCCTCCAGACACGTATGCGACCATCGTGGAAGAGCCGAGCAAAACGCGACTCGTCAGAAAACATCACTCGGGCCCAATGCTGCCTCGTCCAGGCCACATGAGCTTGGCACCAGGTCAGTCGCGCCCTACGGTGAGCCGCTGTCAGCACAGGTCAAACAGCTGGCCGTCTTGCTCGTCGGTTAACTTCTCTCAGGCGGTTCCGAACAGTTTGGTCGGAAATGTTGACATTCGCTGCAGCACGCAGTTGTTGCCTGAGGTTGTTTGCAGTAGCAGTTCTTTGTCTCAGTGCCGTCAGAACCAGTAGTCTGTCCTGCTGTCTGGTGGTGGACCTAGGCCAGCCAGACCGTCTTCGTTCAGCAGCACTACCGGTGGCGTTGAAGCGGTCACGAAGTCTTTGGATGACAGCATGATGCACTTGAAGGCGACGACCAACTTCTCTGATGCCTACACCTTCTTGAAGCCAAGCAACAGCCCTTCCCCGTCAGTGTCATTTAATCTCTGTCTTGGTGGCATGGTTAAAAACACCCCCAAAAGCGGCTTTTTTTTATACCCACTGGTCAGCAAAACTGGTTGCCATGTGTTCAGTAAAGGCACGACTTGCACGTGCAATGCGGTTTGCAGTCAGCCCAACTCTGCTGCCTCAGCAGGTGCAGGTGGCTCTTAAATTGTTTTGAGTAGTATATGTATATGAGATACTGAGTTCTGGCAGTCAACCCTCGAATTTTGTCACTGTCAGTCTTCCATCAACTGTCTCTCCTTGGTTTCAATGGTCCTGTCCCCTCCCTGCTAGTTCATTGGCAGCCTCACTGTCAGGTCATTTGAGGGTTGTCAACAGGTCATCCATCACAGGCCACCCTGCAGATGGTCCGGTTCATTCACACCTGTTTGAATAGGTAAAACTAGCACATCCCTGTGCGTTAGCACTGACCACTTTCACCCAGTGGACTTTGCCCCCACAACTGTGACTGTTTTTGTGAGGTTGTCTCGTCGAAGAGAGTGACAAGATTTTCTTAGAATAACATTCCTCCACCATCTTCAAAAGATGTCTTCAGATAGTTGTGAATATATCCGCCGTCTCTCTCTCTCTCTCTCTCTCTCTCTCTCTCTCTCTCTCTCTCTCTCTCTCTCTCTCTCTCTCTCTCTCTCTCTCTCTCTCTCTCTCTCTATCTCGCTTTCTCTCCACCACGAAAATCACCATCAGCTATATTCATTGTGTTGAGTGGTCTGTTTGTCATTTTAGTTTGCTGACAAGTGAATTATATCGTCCAGCTGATGTGTTGGTATCATCAGGAAGAACTGAATAGAAATCAACGTTAAAAAGAGTGTTCCTTAAATGGTGGAAAATGATCATCATTTCGTGTAAATCAGTACTGCGCTAATCAAGGGGTATGACAGTTTCCTTTATGGATACAACGAGTTGTGGCACAGTCATGATCGACATATGCAAAGTACAAGCCAGGCTCTCAGTAGTTTGTTAACCTTCAGCCGAGTCAGAAAGCCTGGTGAATTGTACACGTGTAAAATTTGCTGAATGACGTAAATTGTTTTAAATAAATGTGTCATGAAAGATGGCGCTGGGACATAAAACAATTACACTATTTCGGTCGAGAAGGAATTGTACTGTTCATGTCCTATGTTCACAGAAGTGTGTGACCTTCACATAGAAGTGTAAATCGAGTAGGCGTGACAGGCTGAAGTCCAACAGGCCAGGGATAGCGGTGCCA
>CM065729.1:68580539-68588039 GCA_033310375.1 Conus canariensis
GATCATTACATAAAAACCGCCAAAAATAATCATTGTCCTAAAGAAAATAATGTTCAGAAGAAAACAATCATTGTCCTAACAAAATCATCATTGTCCTAAAGAAAATAATCTTTGTCCTTAAGACAATAATCACTGTCCTACAGATCTTCATCATTGTCCTAAAGACAACAGTGATGATGCTCAGGATAACGGCAGTCACACAGTTTTCCGGAGGGATTTCCTGTCTGCGCTTCTCAGGAGACCGGGACAAGCAGCTGTCACTGCCCTGA
The DNA here is from genome assembly GCA_033310375.1 of Conus canariensis. Lineage (NCBI taxonomy): Eukaryota > Metazoa > Mollusca > Gastropoda > Neogastropoda > Conidae > Conus > Conus canariensis. Next base: position 68,580,809 of record CM065729.1, read on the forward strand.
GGACGTCACAATACCTCTCAGGAGACCGGGGCAAACAGCTGTCACTGCCCTCAGGACGTCACAATACCTCTCAGGAGACCGCGACAAACAGCTGTCACGCCCCTGAGGACGTCACAATACCTCTCAGGAGACCGCGATAAACAGCTGTCACGCCCCTCAGGACGTCACAATGTCTCTCACGAGACCGGGGCAAACAGCTGTCACGCCTCTGAGGACGTCACAATACCTCTCAGGAGACCGGGGCAAACAGCTGTCACGCCCCTGAGGACGTCACAATACCTCTCAGGAGACCGGGGCAAACAGCTGTCACGCCTCTGAGGACGTCCAATACCTCTCAGGAGACCGGGGCAAACAGCTGTCACGCCCCTCAGGGCGTCACAATACCTCTCAGGAGACCGTGACAAACAGCTGTCACGCCCCTCAGGACGTCACAATACCTCTCAGGAGACCGGGGCAAACAGCTGTCACGCCCCTCAGGACGTCACAATACCTCTCAGGAGACCAGGACAAACAGCTCTCACGCCCCGGAGGACGTCACAATACCTCTTAGGAGACCGAGGCAAACAGCTGTCACGCCCCTCAGGACGTCACAATACCCCCGCGCTGCATGCTTACCCTGGCCTGAAACACGCAATATCTCTACTCTTGCGTTACTATAGGCCTAACCCTTTACCAAGAGCCCCTGTAGTCAGAATCTTCTGAGTTGTTTGTCTACTTTATCACCAGAGCCTCTATAGCCTGACAGCTTGCCAAATGGGATGTAGCGTACATGGACTACTGTGCACATGATTCTGTCTGCTTAGTGAAACGGGAAAAAAAACAAATACACAAAAAAAAAACAAAAAAAAAACGAAAACACAAAACAACAAAAAAGAAGCATAAAACAAAAACCAAAAGACAAAAAAAAAAGAAAAAAAAAAAGACAAACTGTCTGGATGTAGTGCATTCAATGAAGATCTGCTGTAAAATGTCAGTGTTCAGTTACTTGACCCAGGTGTATTCATTCATCTTGGACACATCTGCTTTTGTAATGCTCACGTTCCGTCCGTAAAGGGCAATGTCCTTTATATGAATACCATTCCTTTTCTTCGTCCCTCTCTCTCTCTCTCTCTCTCTCTCTCTCTCTCTCTCTCTCTCTCGCTCTCTCTCTGAGCGCGCGTGCGAGCGTGCGCGCACGCCCATATGTGTGTGTTTGTATATGTGTGTGTGTGTGTGTGTGTGTGTGTGTGTATGTGTGTGTGTGTGTGTGTGTGTGTGTGTGTGTTTGAGAGAGAGAGAGAGGGGGAGAGAGAGAGAGAGGGAGAGAGAGAGAGAGACAGAGAGAGACAGAGACAGGGAGACAGAGACAGAACAGAGAACTCAGAACTCAGAACTCAGAAAACGATCACGGTTTGATGTTTTACGAAGATTCTTCCAATCTGTCCTTCCTAAACTAAATAATGTAATATTTTTGTTTAAAGAAGAGAGAGAGAGAGAGAGAGAGAGAGAGAGAGAGACAGACAGACAGACAGACAGACAGACAGACAGACGGACAGACAGACAGACAGACAGACAGACAGACAGACAGACGGACGGACAGACAGACAGATGGACAAACAGACAGACAGACAGACAGACGGACAGACAGACAGACAGACAAAGGTTATCTGAATGTGTTACAAAGAGCACATTTTTGTCTTGTTCCTCACACGCCTCTGGTCAACTTAGTGTATTCAGGTGCTGGTGTTCACGTTCTTAAAACTTGATCCACGAGATGCTTCTTTTGGTAATGTCAGCCATGGCTGAGGAGACACGACGCTGATTCAGAAGGTTCAGAAATTAGGTCACCTTCTCTTTCTCTCTGACGTCTTTGCCGACCTTTAGAATATCACATGGATTGTGGTCATGTTGCAAATAATTTTCCAGCCATCGTTAAAAGAAGATGAAATTTTAAAGAGGAATTATCCTTTATCCGCCAGACAAAGGGGACAAACAAACTACAAGACAAACACACGACCTGTTCAGCCTTTCTCAGGCAGGATAAACTACATTCAGGTCAATGACAACGGAGCACGAGCCATCATTTATTTCCTCAAATTCGTCGAAAGATGGACATTCAGAACGAAAGAAAGAGGGAACTCAGGGTGGATTTTGTCAGATTTAGCACTCACACCTGTGATTTGAGTATGTTTGACAGACAAGTGAAGTATTTGACACTGATTTTGTGCTGAGGTTAATTAACCTTGCTGTCTGCGTGCAATTCCACCGAGGGAGAGAGAGAGAGAGAGAGAGAGAGAGAGAGAGAGAGAGAGAGAGAGAAAGAGAGAGAGAGAGACAGAGACAGAGACAGAGATAGTGAGACAGAGAGAGAGAGAGAGAGTGAGACAGAGGCAGAGAGAGAGAGAGAGAGAGACAGACAGACAGAGACAGAGACAGAGAGAGAGAGAGAGAGAGAGAGACAGAGAGAGAGAGAGAGAGGAAGCCCCTCATAGAAAGATCATGTTAAAGACAAACACACTAATAATATGTGCAATATAAGACAGGAAGGAGCTGATTAAAAATAATGAAACAAAACATATAACATTATATGAGCAAATCATGATAAGAAGATGAGACAAGGAGAGCATGTACTTGAAGGCGCTTGTGTGCAAGAAAGACAGACAGACAGACAGACAGACAGACAGACAGACAGGCAAGAGAGAGAGAGAGAGAGAGAGAGAGAGAGAGAGAGAGAGGAGAGAGACGCAGGAGCGAAAGGAGTGCAGGGAAGGGCGATAGAGAGAGGGAGAGAGGGAGAAAGAGGCGAGAGTGGGTGCGGGAAAGAGCATGTTTAGAACAATCTAACAATCAAAAAACACCAAGGAGATGTAAGACAATCGATTTTGAAGCACCAGGAAAAAAAGAAAAAAGAAAAGAAAAGAAGGCACAAATGGAGGGGGATGCATAATGATAACCCAGTCACCACGGGTAGGAGGGGGGGATCACATGTAGATAATATATCAAGTCATTCCAAACACACACACACACACACACACACACACACACACACACACACACACACACACACACACACACACACACTCACTCACTCACTCACTCACACGCACACTCACACGCACACATACGCACGCACACTCATACACACACGTACTCACATAAGACATACTTACTAAACACATAACATGTGCATTTCAAATACAAAACACTATCTAAATAGACATAAGGCAAAGAGGGTGGTGTGGCTGGTGGTGGATTTATGGCAGAGTATGCAAATACTGGCACATAAGTTGGTTGAAATAATGGTGTTTGAAGGTTGATATGCATTGGCGTTGTTTGGTTGATTCAGGGAGCGAGTTCCATTGACAGGAATCTGAATATGTTAAACTGGATTTGAATAAGTCAATTCTAGGAACAGGGACATGAAGTTTGGGTAGAGTCCTTGAGGAATTAATTGAGAATCTGTGAACTAATGTGGATGGTGCCTTCCCAGACACAATCCTGTGCATAATGATCCCTTTGGTGTATTCTAATCTCAGACTTAAGGGGAGAACCTGAATCTTTTTATAGTTTTATAGGTTTTTAGGAGGACTAATTTGAGTGCTCTCTTGTGTAGGCTTAGTAATGGTTTGAGGGTGTTAGCACTAGCAGAGTCCCATAGAGTAGATCCATAGTCTATGTGTGATTGAATATGAGACTGGAAAAAGAGCTTGTGTAAATGCAGGTCGAGGAAGCGTTTGATTTTGGAGAGTTGATAAACTTTCTGTGAAACTTTTTTGCACAGTGAGGTTATGTGAGCTTGCCAACTAATGTTGTTATCAATTGTTATTCCTAGCACTTTGAGGTATGTTACCTGTTCAGCAGGTTCATCTTTAAGATGTACAGGAGGAAGCTTAATAGTGAGATTTTGTCTTTTTTTGCCTGGTTGTGATAAGCATGGATTTAGTTTTTTGAGGGTGAAGCGACATGTGATTTAGTTCAGTCCATTTTACGAGGTCATTCGCACTTTCTTGTAAAGTTTGTGCAAGAACAGTAACATCAGAATGATTTGTGTGTATCGTTGTATCATCAGCAAAGAGTTCACATGTGGATGTGATATAGAGAGGTAGGTCATTAATGTAAATTGTGAACAGTAAGGGACCCAGGATAGAGCCTTGTGGGACGCCATAGGAAAGTGTTTGAAACGAAGAGAAAGTTGTATTGATTTTCACACATTGTTGCCTATTTAAATTCAATAAAAACACAAAACACCGTCTGTTTTAGCGCAAGCTTTCGAGCCACTGCTCTTCTTCAGGCCGCATGACAACAAGTGACGCAATAGAAAAAATGACGTCCATTGGTGACATTATCTGTGACATCATCTCTCTCTCTCTCTCTCTCTCTCTCTCTCTCTCTCTCTCTCGTGCACAACTCCATCATCCTCCGTTTCTCTGTTCAGTCAGACCCACACATTGAGCCCTTGTGGATAGTTCGTCTTGAGTTTGTATCTCCAGAACCTCTCCCTCTCTCTTCGCTTATTGATGTCAAGATTTTTCATAAGTTCGATGACTGTGCAGCGGAGGTCGGTCAACTGGTGACCGGGGCCATTGAAGTGTTTGGCAACCAAAGTGTCCTTCTTGTGCCTGATGTCGTACCTGTGGGCATAGAAGCGCTCCGCCAGGGTATTGCCAGTCTCCCCAACATACTGCACATCATGACACGCTGCACAGTCAATCAAGTACACCAGATTGTTGGAAGTACAGTAGACCGCATCTCTGATGTTAAAAGTTTGACCTGTCCTGACGCTGGTGAAGTTAGGTGATTCCTGCAGATGTTCTTTGCAGATGATACACCGTCGTTTGCCACATTTGTGGCAACCTGTTGCATCTTCATGTGCATCTTCACCTTGATCGCCAATACCAGTCTGAGGTACATCAGGGGGCAAGCATGAAGGCATCAGCAGTTTGCGGAGGTTAGTACAGTTTCTTTCCCCCACGATTGGAGGAGATGGAACAGCCTTGGTCATCCTCCTGCTTGTATGGAGGACCTTCATGTATGTCTTGAGCCACTGGCCAAGTGGAGGATTTGAAGGGTTATGGGTGATGATGAACGGCACTCTCTCTGCATTGTTCTTTCTGCTCACATAGTTGAGAGCGTCACTCCTGGAGATAACTTTCACCTTCTCAATGGATGCCTCCACAAGTGCAGCTGGATAGCCCCTCTTGATCAATCTTTGCTGTAGTTCTTTGCTTCTCTGCTGGAATTTGTCGTCCTCAGAACAAATGCGGCGTATACGTAGGCACTGTCCGTATGGTATCCCCCTCATGCAGTGTCGTGGGTGACATGAGTTGAACGGCAAGTACATATGCGCATCAGTTTCTTTGGTGTGCAGGTCAGTGGTGATCATTGTTGCCTATTTGTGAGATATGATTGGAAAAGCGTGAGAGTTCTTGTGGATAAGCCATACAATTTCAATTTTCTAAGAAGAAGGTTATGGTCTATCACATCAAATGCTTTTTTGAAATCGATGAATATGACACCACAATATCTGTTGTTGTTAATGCTATTTAGCCAGTCATCAACTAAGTTGATTAGGGCTGTGTGGCATGAATGGTTGTGCCGAAACCCGGACTGTCTTGGATGAAGCAAATGGTATGTATTAAGGTGGTGTAATGTGTGTTTGTTCATGTGTTTTTCCAAAGGTTTGGAAATAGAGGAAATGATTGAGATTGGTCTGTAGTTTGCAGAGTCGGACTTGTCACCTGCCTTGTGGATAGGAATGACTTGCTTTTTTTGAGACTATTGGGAAAATGCTTTTTGTCTATACATAAATTGAAGACATATGTTAATGTAGCTGTAATTGCTGGAGCTGATAGTTTGAGGATTTTGCCGTCTAGGCCATCTACCCTGCAGGTACCTGACTGTTTTAGGTGCGTTAGGTAGTGATAAACTTCAAAGACTGTTATTGGTGGAATATGAAGTTCAGACGTGATGTTTTTATCTTGGCAATATTGTTTCAGTTTCTGAAGATCGTTTGATTTGGAAGAATCTGTCGTGACAATTTTATTAGCTATAGTGCAAACGTGTGTGTTTAGCTGTTCGACAGAGATGTCTTTAATTACAGTTGAATTTGAAGAAGATTGATTGTTTGTAAGCTCGTTAATAGCTCTCCATACCAATTTTGGGTTCTGGTCGGATGATATTAGTTCTCGATAATATTTCGTTTTTTTCTCTGCGCTTCTGTCAATTTATTGCATTTCTCAGTTTTCTAGATTCCTCTTCATAGCCATGTTGTTTAAGCAGATCTCTAAGGTAACCTGCCTCTTGTCGCTCTTTAGTGTACCATGCCGGTTTAGGATCATGCCGTACTCTAATCGTTTTTAGAGGGGCGTGTTTATCATATATTTCTGTAAATGTTTTGATCCAAAATTCAACAGCAAGATCTGGATCAGTTATGTCGAAAACTGAAGAGAGGTTTGAGTTAAGCAAGTCATGCAGAAAGTCTTGGTTGTTAAAGTTTGTAAAGCAACGGTAGGTTATTGTCTTGTGTCCCGTTTTGGGAATTTTTACACTTTTTTTTTTTTGAGAGAGAGAGAGAGAGAGAGAAAGAGAGAGAGAGAGAGAGAGAGAGAGAGAGAGAGAGAGAGAGAGAGAGAGAGAGAGATGGCTTATGAACAGATGAGCTAGCCGCACCTTAAGATCAAAAGGAAGGACAAGAGTCACCGCCAACAGACAAGACATATCCACGGCCTTGTATGAGCGACAGTCCGAAGACCTCTGTATCCTTCCTGAGCCTGTCTAGCAGCGGTCACAACTTCCTGGTCACATGGAAATCATCTGCGTTCAAAGTCATTAAAGCTAAGGTCCATATTCAACTGCAAAAGCGTACAAGCATGAACACACACACACACTCTCTCTCTCTCTCTCTCTCTCTCTCTCTCTCTCTCTCTCTCTCTCTCTCTCTCTCTCTGTGTGTGTGCATGCATGCAGGATTCTATTATCTGCGTTGTAGTATCAGTCCTTTTTCATAGTCTGATTATCGATTTGCGTGTTCACCTTTTTCCCTGTTGTTGCTATAGTGACTTGCATGTTTTCCATTGTGTTTTTGTTGTTGTTGTTGTTGTCGTTGTTGTTGTTGTTGTTCTTTCTCTTCTTTTTGTTGTTGTTGTTGTTGTTGTTGTTGTTGTTGTTGCACTTGTAATTTGCTTATCTCATTACCCACGATAAATAGAATTTCGTTCGTTCGCTCTCTCTCTCTCTCTCTCTCTCTCTCTCT
>CM065729.1:68593039-68595539 GCA_033310375.1 Conus canariensis
CAGATTGTTGGAAGTACAGTAGACCGCATCTCTGATGTTAAAAGTTTGACCTGTCCTGACGCTGGTGAAGTTAGGTGATTCCTGCAGATGTTCTTTGCAGATGATACACCGTCGTTTGCCACATTTGTGGCAACCTGTTGCATCTTCATGTGCATCTTCACCTTGATCGCCAATACCAGTCTGAGGTACATCAGGGGGCAAGCATGAAGGCATCAGCAGTTTGCGGAGGTTAGTACAGTTTCTTTCCCCCACGATTGGAGGAGATGGAACAGCCTTGGTCATCCTCCTGCTTGTATGGAGGACCTTCATGTATGTCTTGAGCCACTGGCCAAGTGGAGGATTTGAAGGGTTATGGGTGATGATGAACGGCACTCTCTCTGCATTGTTCTTTCTGCTCACATAGTTGAGAGCGTCACTCCTGGAGATAACTTTCACCTTCTCAATGGATGCCTCCACAAGTGTAGCTGGATAGCCCCTCTTGATCAATCTTTGCTGTAGTTCTTTGCTTCTCTGCTGGAATTTGTCGTCCTCAGAACAAATGCGGCGTATACGTAGGCACTGTCCGTATGGTATCCCCCTCATGCAGTGTCGTGGGTGACATGAGTTGAACGGCAAGTACATATGCGCATCAGTTTCTTTGGTGTGCAGGTCAGTGGTGATCATTGTTGCCTATTTGTGAGATATGATTGGAAAAGCGAGAGTTCTTGTGGATAAGCCATACAATTTCAATTTTCTAAGAAGAAGGTTATGGTCTATCACATCAAATGCTTTTTTGAAATCGATGAATATGACACCACAATATCTGTTGTTGTTAATGCTATTTAGCCAGTCATCAACTAAGTTGATTAGGGCTGTGTGGCATGAATGGTTGTGCCGAAACCCGGACTGTCTTGGATGAAGCAAATGGTATGTATTAAGGTGGTGTAATGTGTGTTTGTTCATGTGTTTTTCCAAAGGTTTGGAAATAGAGGAAATGATTGAGATTGGTCTGTAGTTTGCAGAGTCGGACTTGTCACCTGCCTTGTGGATAGGAATGACTTGCTTTTTTTGAGACTATTGGGAAAATGCTTTTTGTCTATGCATAAATTGAAGACATATGTTAATGTAGCTGTAATTGCTGGAGCTGATAGTTTGAGGATTTTGCCGTCTAGGCCATCTACCCTGCAGGTACCTGACTGTTTTAGGTGCGTTAGGTAGTGATAAACTTCAAAGACTGTTATTGGTGGAATATGAAGTTCAGACGTGATGTTTTTATCTTGGCAATATTGTTTCAGTTTCTGAAGATCGTTTGATTTGGAAGAATCTGTCGTGACAATTTTATTAGCTATAGTGCAAACGTGTGTGTTTAGCTGTTCGACAGAGATGTCTTTAATTACAGTTGAATTTGAAGAAGATTGATTGTTTGTAAGCTCGTTAATAGCTCTCCATACCAATTTTGGGTTCTGGTCGGATGATATTAGTTCTCGATAATATTTCGTTTTTTTCTCTGCGCTTCTGTCAATTTATTGCATTTCTCAGTTTTCTAGATTCCTCTTCATAGCCATGTTGTTTAAGCAGATCTCTAAGGTAACCTGCCTCTTGTCGCTCTTTAGTGTACCATGCCGGTTTAGGATCATGCCGTACTCTAATCGTTTTTAGAGGGGCGTGTTTATCATATATTTCTGTAAATGTTTTGATCCAAAATTCAACAGCAAGATCTGGATCAGTTATGTCGAAAACTGAAGAGAGATTTGAGTTAAGCAAGTCATGCAGAAAGTCTTGGTTGTTAAAGTTTGTAAAGCAACGGTAGGTTATTGTCTTGTGTCCCGTTTTGGGCATTTTTACACTTTTTTTTTTTTTTGAGAGAGAGAGAGAGAGAGAGAAAGAGAGAGAGAGAGAGAGAGAGAGAGAGAGAGAGAGAGAGAGAGAGAGAGAGATGGCTTATGAACAGATGAGCTAGCCGCACCTTAAGATCAAAAGGAAGGACAAGAGTCACCGCCAACAGACAAGACATATCCACGGCCTTGTATGAGCGACAGTCCGAAGACCTCTGTATCCTTCCTGAGCCTGTCTAGCAGCGGTCACAACTTCCTGGTCACATGGAAATCATCTGCGTTCAAAGTCATTAAAGCTAAGGTCCATATTCAACTGCAAAAGCGTACAAGCATGAACTCTCTCTCTCTTCTCTCTCTCTCTCTCTCTCTCTCTCTCTCTCTCTCTCTCTCTCTCTCTCTCTCTCTCTGTGCATGCATGCAGGATTCTATTATCTGCGTTTGTAGTATCAGTCCTTTTTCATAGTCTGATTATCGATTTGCGTGTTCACCTTTTTCCCTGTTGTTGCTATAGTGACTTGCATGTTTTCCATTGTGTTTTTGTTGTTGTTGTTGTTGTCGTTGTTGTTGTTGTTGTTGTTCTTTCTCTTCTTTTTGTTGTTGTTGTTGTTTGTTGTTGTTGTTGTTGTTGTTGCACTTGTAATTTGCTTATCTCATTACCCTCGATAAATAGAATTTCGTTCGTTCAC
>CM065729.1:68600539-68603039 GCA_033310375.1 Conus canariensis
CAATCAGGTCTCAGTTTTTAGACAATCAATAGATTGCCTGAAATTTGTCAATAAACTGCGTATTGCTTGACGAGCTGCGTTAAAGCTTGTCCATGTCCTGAAACAGCAAATATTTTATTTGTCTCTTAACACTGACTGCTTATAATAAGCATGCTATTGAGAATGGAGCAAAGAAAAGGCAGTAGTGAAGTCATGTGTAGGTAGATAATCGTTGTGTCACTATAAAATTGAGTTAGCAACAATTAAGGAAATGTCGGTCAAAGGGATAGGGATGGTGAACGGGTAGATGTAGGTGGGGATGGGGTAGTATGGCGATAAACAGGAGTGCGAACGTGTAAATTCTAAATGCTTGACAGCCAGCACATCAGACTCATGGAATTCTAAATGCTTGACAGCCAGCACATCAGACCCATGGAGACTGACAGCCAGCACATCAGACCCATGGAGTTTGACAGCCAGCACATCAGACCCATGGAGTTTGATAGCCAGCACATCAGACCCATGGAATTCTAAATGTTTGAAAGCCAGCACATCAGACCCATGGAATTCTAAATGTTTGACAGCCAGCACATCAGACCCATGGAATTCTAAATGTTTGACAGCCAGCACATCAGACCCATGGAATTCTAAATGATTGACAGCCAGCACTTCAGACCCATGGAGTTTGACAGCCAGCACATCAGACCCATGGAGTTTGACAGCCAGCACATCAGACCCATGGAATTCTAAATGCTTGACAGCGAGCAGATCAGACCCATTAAATTCTAAATGTTTGACAGCCAGCACATCAGACCCATGGATTTCTAAATGTTTGACAGCCAGCACCTCAGACCCATGGAATTCTAAATGTTTGATAGCCAGCACATCAGACCCATGGAATTCTAAATGTTTGACAGCCAGCACTTCAAACCCATGGAATTCTAAATGATTGGCAGCCAGCACATCAGACCCATGGAATTCTAAATGTTTGACAGCCAGCACATCAGACCCATGGAATTCTAAATGTTTAACAGCCAGCACATCAGACCCATGGAATTCTAAATGTATGACAGCCGGCACATCAGACCCATGGAATTCTAAATTTTTAACAGCCAGCACTTCAGACTCATGGAATTCTAAATGTTTGACAGCCAGCACTTCAGACCCATGGAATTCTAAATGTTTGAAAGCCAGCACATCAGACCCATGGAATTCTAAATGTTTGACAGCCAGCACATCAGACCCATGGAATTCTAAATGTTTGACAGCCAGCACATCAGACCCATGGAATTCTAAATGATTGACAGCCAGCACTTCAGACCCATGGAGTTTGACAGCCAGCACATCAGACTCATGGAATTCTAAATGTTTGACACCCAGCACATCAGACCCATGGAGTTTGATAGCCAGCACATCAGACCCATGGAATTCTAAATGTATGACAGCCAGCACATCAGACCCATGGAGTTTGATAGCCAGCACATCAGACCCATGGAGTTTGATAGCCAGCACATCAGACCCATGGAATTGTAAATGTATGACAGCCAGCACATCAGACCCAAGGAGTTTGATAGCCAGCACATCAGACCCACGGAATTCTAAATGCTTGACAGCCAGCACATCAGACCCATGGAGTTTGACAGCCAGCACATCAGACCCATGGAATTCTAAATGATTGACAGCCAGCACATCAGACCCATGGAATTCTAAATGTTTGACAGCCAGCACTTCAGACCCATGGAGTTTGACAGCCAGCACTTCAGACCTATGGAATTCTAAATGTTTGACAGCCAGCACATCAGACCCATGGAATTCTAAATGTTTGACAGCCAGCACATCGGACCCATGGAATTATAAATGTATGACAGCCAGCACATCAGACCCATGGAATTCTAAATGCTTGACAGCGAGCACATCAGACTCATGGAATTCTAAACGTCTGACAGCCAGCACATCAGACCCATGGAATTCTGAATGTTTGACAGCCAGCAACTCAGACCCATGGAATTCTAAATGTATTACAGCCAGCACATCAGACCCATGGAATTCTAAATATTTGACAGCCAGCACATCAGACCCATGAAATTCTGAATGTTTGACAGCCAGCGCATCGGACCCATGGAATTCTAAATTTTTGACAGCCAGCACCCCAGACCCATGGAATTCTAAATGTATGACAGCCAGCACATCGGACCCATGGAATTCTAAATGTTTGACAGCCAGCACATCAGACCCATGGAATTATAAATGTTTGACAGCCAGCACATCAGAACTATGGAGATTGACAGCCAGCACATCAGAACTATGGAGTTTGACAGCCAGCACATCAGAGTTCCGCCCTGTGAATGGAACCAGTTGACACATTAATTTTGTCTGGACTTGACTTTCGCCTCCAAGTTGATAATCAGCAGCAGCCCTGGGCCAGACAGCGTCAGCCCACCTCTAACATCTACATATGACATGCCGCCTGTAATCATTCTGTCCTGCTCCCACCATAACTAGGACACATTTACAGTAAAAT
>CM065729.1:68623039-68625539 GCA_033310375.1 Conus canariensis
CTTAAAAGTTTGGAGCTGCTTCAGCTTTTTGCCCACGTTTTTAACATGAAACATTTCGTTGCCTCAATACAACGATCGAATCCGTTTACGTTTAATGGACCTTACGACTGCTGATTGATGCCCTCTCTGTTTTCAAAGCTTTCCAGGAGCTTACATCTTATCTTGTTGTTTGTTTGTTTGTTTGTCCAATTTCTCTGACCAGAGGTGCTTTTCAGAAACACTTCCCTTTCTGTAATTCACGTTAGTGCGCGTTGAGGCAGAAATCTGGCCTTTTCTTTTGATACAAAGATGACTTCCATAGTGCCAGCTGCCATGCAGCTAAGTTTCAATTTCAGTTTAATCAAGGAGGCGTCACTGCGTGCGGACTAGTCCATATACGCTACACCACATCTGCTAAGTTTTGAGACCACACTACGCATGATTTGAAGCTGATGGATAAATGAATGAGAGACAATTGATGAAGATGGTCTCGTGGCTACCACTCAGCGGATGTCTGACCTACACATTAGCCCAGCGTGCTGGTCAGACCTTGAGGCACCATGCCCTCTGCCAGCTGCCATGCAGCTAAAGGGAAGGGTGAAACAAGCCTCTGTTCCTGCTCCCATAGTGCCAGCTGCCATGCAGCTAAAAGGAAGGGTAAATCAAACCTCTGTTCCTGCTCTCATAGTGCCAGCTGCCATGCAGCTAAAAGGAAGGGTAAATCAAACCTCTGTTCCTGCTCCCATAGTGCCAGCTGCCATGCAGCTAAAAGGAAGGGTAAATCAAACCTCTGTTCCTGTTCCCATAGTGCCAGCTGCCATGCAGCTAAAAGGAAGGGTAAATCAAACCTCTGTTCTGCACTCATAGTGCCAGCGCTGCCATGCAGCTAAAAGGAAGGGTAAAGCAAGCCTCGGTTTCTGCTCTTTCTCCGCTTTCTGCTCCATTCTCCCCAGTCATTTCATCAGGTTGCAAGTCAGTCATACATATCGTGACTGTGTGTTGGATTTGGGTCAGAGCCGGAGAGGTGTCAATGCTTTCAGTTCATGTCTTGAACAGTGTTCATGTCTTTAGCTGGTCATGAAGTGGACAGTGTTCCTGTCCGCAGTTGGTCATGAAGTGGACAGTGTTCATGTCTTTAGTTGGTCATGGACGTTGTTCATGTCTTTAGTTGGTCATGGACGTTGTTCATGTCTTTAGTTTGTCATGGACGTTGTTCATGTCTATAGTTGGTCATGAAGTGTACAATGTTCCTGTCTGTAGTTAGTGATGAAGTGGACAGTGTTCATGTCTGTAGTTGGTCATGAAGTGGACAGTGTTCATGTCTGTAGTTGGTCATGAAGTGGACAGTGTTCATGTCTGTAGTTAGTGATGAAGTGGACAGTGTTCATGTCTGTAGCTGGTCATGAAGTGGACAGTGTTCATGTCTGTAGTTGGTCATGAAGTGGACAGTGTTCATGTCTGTAGTTGGTCATGAAGTGGACAGTGTTCATGTCTGCAGTTGGTCATGAAGTGGACAGTGTTCATGTCTTTAATTGGTCATGGACTTTGTTCATGTCTGTAGTTGGTCATGAAGTGGACAGTGTTGTCATGACCTGCAGTTGGTCGTGGACGTTGTTCATGTCTGTAGTTGGTCGTGGACGTTGTTCATGCCTGCAGTTGGTCGTGGACGTTGTTCATGTCTGTAGTTGGTCATGAAGTGGACGTTGTTCATGTTTGCAGTTGGTCGTGGACGTTGTTCACGCCTGCAGTTGGTCGTGGACGTTGTTCATGTCTGTAGTTGGTCATGAAGTGGACAGTGTTCATATCTTTAATTGGTCATGGACAGTGTTCATGTCTGTAGTTGGTCATGAAGTGGACAGTGTTCATGTCTGTAGTTGGTCATGAAGTGGACAGTGTTCATGTCTGTAGTTGGTCATGAAGTGGACAGTGTTCATGTCTGTAGTTGGTCATGAAGTGGACAGTGTTCATGTCTGTAGCTGGTCATGAAGTGGACAGTGTTAATGTCTGTAGTTGGTCATGAAGTGGACAGTGTTCATGTCTGTAGTTGATCATGAAGTGGCCACCATTCATGTCTGTAGCTGGTCATGAAGTGGACAGTGTTCATGTCTGTAGTTGGTCATGAAGTGGACAGTGTTCATGTCTGTAGTTCGTGATGAAGTGGACAGTGTTAATGTCTGTAGTTAGTCATGAAGTGGACAGTGTTCATGTCTGTAGCTGGTCATGAAGTGGACACCATTCATGTCTGTAGTTGGTCATGAAGTGGACAGTGTTCATGTCTGCAGTTGGTCATGACGTGGACAGTGTTCAGGAATTGATCATGCTGAGACATGTACCGTGTATCCACCTGATGAACAACATGCTGCCACTGGGAGGGTCGTGAAATGATCCCAGTTCACTGATCCAGATCAGGAGATGTGGGTGATGCATCTTTCCTCACTCCATCTTCTCTGTCACCCGACCTTGCCCTCAAGGGCTGTGGAGAAGTGTCTGAGTTCTGCGTCACGTGCCTGCAGGTACACGC
>CM065729.1:68630539-68635539 GCA_033310375.1 Conus canariensis
GCTGGGGGGGGGGGGGGGTGTTGGGTACCTGGGTGCTGTTTTCAGCACAGCAGCAACTGACATGTTTGTAAACGGTATCCACCAGCTTCACTGAGATGGACCGGCTGATCTCTCTCTCTCTCTCTCTCTCTCTCTCTCTCTCTCTCTCTCTCTCTCTCCTCTCTCTTCTCTCTTTCTATCTCTTGTTGTTCTTGAGGGCATTGTGTAAAAAAGCTATTAGGCCATCCATTTTACCCTAAGAAAAAAAATCGTATTCTCTCTCTCTCTCTCTCCCTCTCTCTCTCTCTCTCTCTCTCTCTCTCTCTTAGAATAAAATGGAATCAGTTCAGAAGTGCCGGCAGAAACAGGTCAAGTGGCGGAGTGACCACATCCCTGTCCAGAATACCACCCTTGTGAGGACAACAACTGCCGTTCAATGATTGGCGCAGTCTTTGAAGTTACTGCCATTTGGTCTCCAGAGAATGCACTCCAATTCTCAGCCATACAAAGTCTACCTACAGTGTATGACACCCCTCTGTTTCCCACACTCTATGACACACCTTCTGTTACCCACAGTGTATGACACCCCTTCTGATACCCACAGTATATGGCCCCCCCTTCTGTTACCTACAGTGTAAGGCACCCCTTCTGTTACCCAGAGTGTATGGCACCCCTTCTGTTACCCACAGTGTATGGCACCCCTTCTGTTACACACAGTGTATGCCACCCCTTCTGTTACCCACCGTGTATGACACCCCTTCTGTTACCCACAGTGTATGCCTCCCCTTCCGTTACCCACAGTGTATAGCACCCATTCTGTTACCCACAGTGTATGCCCCCCCCTTCTGTTACCCACAGTGTATGCCTCCCCTGGCCTTCCGTTACCTACAGTGTATAGCACCCATTCAGTTACCCACAGTGTATGCCCCCCCCCCTTCTGTTACCCACAGTGTATGGCCCCCTTCTGTTACCCACATTGTATGGCACCCCTTCTGTTACCTACAGTGTATGGCACCCCTTCTGTTACCCACAGTGTATGGCACCCCTTCTGTTACCCACAGTGTATGGCAGCCCTTCTGTTACCCACAGTGTATGACCCCCTTCTGTTACCCACATTGTATGGCACCTCTTCTGTTACCCACAGTGTATGGCACCCCTTCTGTTACCCACAGGGCATGGCATCCCTTCTCCTATGCACAGTGTATGGCACCTCTTCTGTTACCCACAGTGTACCCCCCCCCCCCCCATTCTGTTACCTACAGTGTATGGCACCGCTTCTGTTACCCACAGTGTATGGCACCCCTTCTGTTACCCACGGTGTATGGCACCCCTTCTGTTACCCACAGTGCATGGCACCCCTTCTGTTATCCACAGTGTATGGCACCCCTTCTGTTACCCACAGTGTATGGCACCCCTTCTGTTACCCACAGTGTATGGCACCCCTTCTGTTACCCACAGTGTATGGCACCCCCTCTGTTACCTACAGTGTATGGCACCTCTTCTGTTACCCACAGTGTATGGCACCCCTTCTGTTACCCACAGTGTATGGCACCTCTTCTGTTACCCACAGTGTATGGCACCCATTCTGCTACCAACGGTGTATGGCACCCCTTCTGTTACCTACAGTGTATGGCACCCATTCTGCTACCAACGGTGTATGGCACCCCTTTTGTTACCCACAGTGTATAGCACACCTTCTGTTACCCACAGTGTATGGCACCCCTTCTGGTACGCAGAGTGTATGGCACCCCTTGTGTTACCCACAGTGCATGGCACCCCTTCTGTTATCCACAGTGTATGGCACCCCTTCTGTTACCCACAGTGTATGGCACCTCTTCTGTTACCCACATTGTATGGCACCCCTTCTGTTACCCATAGTGTATGGCACCTCTTCTGTTACCCACAGTGTATGCCTCCCCTTCTGTTACCCCCAGTGTATGGCACCCCTTGTGTTACCCATAGTGTATGGCACCCCTTCTGTTACCCACAGTGTATGGCACCCCTTCTGTTACCCACAGTGTATGGCACCCCTTCTGTAACCACAGTGTATGGCACCCATTCTGTTACCCACAGTGTATGACACCCCTTCTGTTACCTACAGTGTATGGCACCCCTTCTGTTACTCACAGTGTATAGCACCCCCTCAGTTACCCACAGTGTATGGCACCCCTTCTGTTACCCACAGTATATTGCACCCCTTCTGTTACCCACAGTGTATGGCACCCCCTCAGTTACCCACAGTGTATGGCACCCCTTCTGTTACCCTCAGTGTATGGCACCCCCTCAGTTACCCACAGTGTATGGCACCTCTTCTGTTACCCACAGTGTATGGCACCCCCTCAGTTACCCACAGTGTATGGCACCCCTTCTGTTACCCACAGTGTATGGCACCCCCTCAGTTACCCACAGTGTATGGCACCCCTTCTGTTACCCTCAGTGTATGGCACCCCCTCAGTTACCCACAGTGTATAGCACCCCTTCTGTTACCAACAGTGTATAGCACCCCCTCAGTTACCCACAGTGTATGGTACCCCTTCTGTTACCCTCAGTGTATGGCACCCCTTCTGTTACCCACAGTGTATGGCATCCCTTCTGTTACCCACAGTGTATGGCACCCCTTCTGTTACCCTCAGTGTATGGCACCCCTTCTGTTACCCACAGTGTATGGCACCCCTTCCGTTACCCACAGTGTATGGCACCCTTCTGTTACCCACAGTGTATAGCACCCCTTCTGTTACCCACAGTGTATGGCATCCCTTCTGTTACCTACAGTGTATGGCACCCCCTCAGTTACCCACAGTGTATGGCACCCCTTCTGCTACCCACAGTGTATGGCACCCCTTGTGTTACCCACAGTGTATGGCACCTCTTCTGTTACCCACAGTGTATGGCACCTCTTCTGTTACCCACAGTGTATGGCCACCCCTCAGTTACCCACAGTGTATGGCACCTCTTCTGTTACCCACAGTGTATGGCACCCCCTCAGTTACCCACAGTGTATGGCACCCCTTCTGTTACCCACAGTGCATGGCAGAAATCCTGACAACGCTTCAGCGGTGAAAGTGGACAGCAGGTTTTTTTTTCTTTTTTTTTCTGGCATCAAGATATGTGCAAACAGAACATGACCCAGAAGATTGAAATGAATGTCTGCTTTCTGAGAAAGAGACATACAGACAAATAGAGAGAGAGACAGAGACAGAGACAGAAAGAGACAGACAAAGACAGAGAGAGAGAGACAGATAGACAAAGAGAGAGAGACAGAAAACGAGAGAGAGAGAGAGAGAGAGAGAGAGAGAGAGAGAGAGAGAGAGACTGAATTAGGTGCCTTTGGAGGGAAATATGCAAGTACCTCAGCATACACATTCCATCAAGCCATTCACGAACAGTCATTAAACTTACGGCTGGATGTTCATAGTTATTCATTATTTGTCCCACCTGTTTCCTTGTTCCTATTTTCCGTCTTCTCTTACTGAGTCATACTGGCTGATTTGTCGAGTACCTGTCTACAGAAGTGGCCTTCACAGCTTTATCATGTACTTCACACGACGAAAGGGGAAGGGTGGGGCTGTTTGTGGAATGTACCAGTGTGAGCGGAAACACCAGGACGTAGAGATCATGCGAGAGCCAGGTCACAAAAGGTCAGGGTGCTCGCCATCTGCTTGGCGTAAAATACCTTTCATTACAACGAGTACTGTGCAATTAATGATGTATGTTTGAAGAGAATATTCTGTAGCATTCAACGAGTGGATACAAACTTACAAAGCAAGGTCCTTCTGTCGAGGGCAGTATTCATTGCTGCCCACTGGCCGAATCACTTTGTTCATGTAAGGTCAGACTAACACCAGCTGTGATGTTTCCAGTGACATAACAGCAATATGTGAGGGGCCAATTGTCCTGAGACAGCTATATATGACGGCCCTTTTGGAGTATAACTGCAATATCTCACGGGGCTTTTTTTTTTCAAGGTATAAATAGTCATTAACTGCCCAGTGGGTCGGTGTTGAAATGGTTGGTTATCGTTTGTTCAGTTGTTTGCTATGTGGGTCTTTAAATCATCAACTTCTTCATAAACTGGCCACCACTTTTTGCCATGAACACTCAATGCTGTTATATACATAGGTAGTGGACCACTTTGTACTCACTGGTTTGTGTGTCAGGCTGTAAATTCAGGTACATCTAGTAGAGGGTAGATTGTTAAGACATTTTGATTTCAGCTGGCTTTCCTCGCTGTATTTACTTTTCTGTAGTATTTTTCAGACAAAAGAAAATACTAAAAGAGACATACGGTCAGACAGATATCAAGAGGCAGACATAAAGTCAGACAGATATCAAAGAGACAGAAAAGCACACAAAGGCTAAGACACCGTGTACCTACACAAAATAGCACCGTCACCCCACTGATTTGTACGTAGAAGCTCATGCCCATTGACTTGTGGATAACATGGTTGGTGTGTTGAGTATCTCTCTTCAAGGTATCCTCAACAGCTGTATAGTGTGCATACTGAGATGGCAGGGGAAATGCATGTAGGGGGCGTTGGACTGGGGTGAGGAAAGGGAGCTATGTGTGGAATGTGACCTTTGAGTGGGACAACCCGGGTGTAGAGATCGTGCAAGAGCCATGTCATAAGAAAGACGGTCGTTGGCTGTCTCCTTGACACAGAATCCCTCTGTTTATGATGTGTGCTGTTCAATCCCTTCTGTCTCCTTCACCAGAGGGGTGTGTGGCGCTCATGGAATGCACTCCAAGTCACGCATCAAGGGCCCTCAGGTACAGGCGGTATTTACTGCCGCACAGCTGTCAGATCACGGCACGCAGCTAAAGCCGTAGTGACACCGGCTGTGACGTTTCCAGCACAATGGCAGCAAGATGCCAGAGGGTGGTGAACATGATACAGCAGTTTATGGCGGCCCTGTTGGAGTAGGCCTGCAGTTTGTGACGTGGCTGTGTTTACAGTATGAACAATAATGAAGTGCAAAGAGATTGGTGTGGACATGGGTGTTGGTCTTTTTGTCAGTGACTG
>CM065729.1:68640539-68648039 GCA_033310375.1 Conus canariensis
TACCCACCGTGTATGACACCCCTTCTGTTACCCACAGTGTATGGCACCCTTCTATTACACACAGTGTATGGCACCCCTTCTGTTACCCACAGTGTATGGCACCCCTTGTGTTACCCACAGTGTATGGCACCCCTTCTGTTACCCACAGTGTATGGCACCCCTTCTGTTACCCGCACTGTATGACACCCCTTCTGTTACCCACCGTGTATGACACCCCTTATGTTACCCACAGTGTATGGCACCCTTCTATTACACACAGTGTATGGCACCCCTTCTGTTACCCACAGTGTATACCACCCCTTGTGTTACCCACAGTGTATGGCACCCCTTCTGTTACCCACAGTGTATGGCACCCCTTCTGTTACCCACACTGTATGACACCCCTTCTGTTACCCACAGTGTATGGTACCCTTCTGTTACCCACAGTGTATGGCACCCCTTCTGTTACCCACAGTGCACGGCATCCCTTCTGTTACCCACGGTGTATTACACCCCTTCTGGTACCCACAGTGTATGGCACCCCTTCTGGTACCCACAGTATATAACCCCCCTTCTCTTACCCACGGTGTATTGCACTGCTTCTGTTACCCACAGTGTATGGCACCATCTTACATGTTTGTAAACTGTATCCACCAGCTTCACTGAGATGGACCGGCTGATCTCTCTCTCTCTCTCTCTCTCTCTCTCTCTCTCTCTCTCTCTCTCTCTCAATATTCGTATCTCTCTCTCTCTCTCTCTCTCTCTCTCTCTCTCTCTCTCCTCTCTCTCTCTCTCTCTCCTCTCTCTCTCAGAATGAATGGGAATCAGTTCAGAAGTTCCGGCAGAAACAGGTCAAGTGGAGGAGTGACCACGTTCCTGTCCAGAACAGCGCCGCTGTAAGGACAACGGCTGCTGTTCAATGATTGGCGCAGTCTTTGAAGTTACTCCCATTTGGCCTCCAGGGAACGCACTCCAATTCTCAGCCACACAGTCTACCTACAGTGTATGGTACCCCCTCTGGTACCCACATTGTACGACACCCCTTCTGTTACCCACAGTGTATGGCACCCCTCTGTTACCTACAGTGTTTGACACCCCTTCTGTTACCCACAGTGTATGGCACCCCTTCTGTTACCTACAGTGTATGGCACCCCTTCTGTTACCCACAGTGTATGGCACCCCCTCTGTTACCTACAGTGTATGACACTCCTTCTGTTACCCACAGTGTATGGCACCCCTTCTGTTACCTACAGTGTATGGCACCCCTTCTGTTACCTACAGTGTATTGCACCCCTTCTGTTACCTACAGTGTATGGCACCCTTCTGTTGCACACAGTGTATGGCACCGCTTCTGTTACGTACAGTGTATGACACCCCTTCTGTTACCTACAGTGTATGGTACCCCTTCTGTTACCCACAGTGTATGGCACCCCTTCTGTTACCTACAGTGTATGACACCCCTTCTGTTACCCACAGTGTATGGTACCCCTTCTGTTACCTACAGTGTATGGCACCCCTTCTGTTACCCACAGTGTATGGCACCCCTTCTGTTACCCACAGTGTATGACACCCCTTCTGTTACCCACAGTGTATGGCACCCCTTCTGTTACCCACAGTGTATGGTACCCTTCTTTTACCCACAGTGTATGGCACCCCTTCTGTTACCCACAGTGTATGGCACCCCTTCTGTTACGCACAGTGCATGGCACCCCTTCTGTTACCTACAGTGTATGGCACCCCTTCTGTTACCCACAGTGTATGGCACCCCTTCTGTTACCTACAGTGTATGGCACCCCTTCTGTTACCCACAGTGTATGGCACCTCTTCTGTTACCTACAGTGTATGGCCCCCTTCTGTTACCCACAGTGTATGGCACCCTTCTGTTGCACACAGTGTATGGCACCCCTTCTGTTACCTACAGTGTATGGCACCCCTTCTGTTACTCACAGTGTATGGCACCCCTTCTGTTACCTACAGTGTATGGCACCCTTCTGTTACCCACAGTGTATGGCACCCCTTCTGTTACCTACAGAGTATGCCACCCCTTCTGTTACCCACAGTGTATGGCACCCCTTCTGTTACCCACAGTGTATGGCACACCTTCTGTTACCTACAGTGTATGGCACCCCTTCTGTTACCCACAGTGTATGGCACCCCTTCTGTTATCCACAGTGTATGGCACCCCTTCTGTTACCCACATTGTATGGCACCCCTTCTGTTACCTACAGTGTATGGCACCCCTTCTGTTACCCACAGTGTGTGGCACCCCTTCTGTTACCCACAGTGTATGGCACCCCCTCTGTTACCTACAGTGTATGACACCCCTTCTGTTACCTACAGTGTATGGCACCCCTTCTGTTACCCACAGTGTATGGCACCCCTTCTGTTACCTACAGTGTATGGCACCCCTTCTGTTACCCACAGTGTATGGCACCCCTTCTGTTATCCACAGTGTATGGCACCCCTTCTGTTACCCACATTGTATGGCACCCCTTCTGTTACCTACAGTGTATGGCACCCCTTCTGTTACCCACAGTGTATGGCACCCCCTCTGTTACCTACAGTGTATGGCACCCCCTCTGTTACCTACAGTGTATGGCACCCCTTCTTTTACCCACAGTGTATGGCACCCCCTCTGTTACCTACAGTGTATGACACCCCTTCTGTTACCTACAGTGTATGGCACCCCTTCTGTTACCCACAGTGTATGGCACCCCTTCTCTTACCTACAGTGTATGGCTCCCCTTCTGTTACCCACAGTGTATGGCACCCCTTCTGTTACCTACAGTGTATGGCACCCCTTCTGTTACCCACAGTGTATGGCACCCCTTCTGTTACCCACAGTGTATGGCATACCCCTCTGTTACCTACAGTGTATGACACCCCTTCTGTTACCTGCAGTGTATGGCACCCCTTCTGTTACCCACAGTGTATGGCACCCCTTCTGTTACCTACAGTGTATGGCACCCCTTCTGTTACCCACAGTGTATGGCACCCCTTCTGTTATCCACAGTGTATGGCACCCCTTCTGTTACCCACATTGTATGGCACCCCTTCTGTTACCTACAGTGTATGGCACCCCTTCTGTTACCCACAGTGTATGGCACCCCTTCTGTTACCCACAGTGTATGGCACCCCCTCTGTTACCTACAGTGTATGACACCCCTTCTGTTACCTACAGTGTATGGCACCCCTTCTGTTACCCACAGTGTATGGCACCCCTTCTGTTACCTACAGTGTATGGCTCCCCTTCTGTTACCCACAGAGTATGGCACCCTTCTGCTGCACACAGTGTATGGCACCCTTCTGTTCCCACAGTGTATGGCTCCACGTCTGTTATCCACAGTGTACGGGCCCCCTTCTCTCCTCAGCCAGCTACGTGATGTTAGATGTAGGTAGCCGAGATTACTGAGTGGTTACATCCGATGTGCTAGCTTCTTGCGGTGTAATCCTGACAATGCTCTATCGGTGAACAAAAATACATGATTTTTTTTTTCTGGCATCACAATATGTGCAAAACTTGGAGATACCAGACTTGAACATGACACAAAAGATTAAAACAGCTGTCAGCTTTCTGAGAGAGAGAGAGAGAGAGAGAGAGAGAGAGAGAGAGAGAGAGACAGACAGACAGACAGACAGACAGACAGACAGACAGACAGACAGACAGAGACAGAGACAGACAGAGACAGACAGACTGACAGACAGACAGAGAGTGATAGAGAGACAGAGACAGAGAAGAAGGGATTTAGGTGCCTATAAAGGGAAAGATATGTAAAAACAAACTGAGATGCATGTACCTCAGCAAACCCGTTCCATTAACCCATTGACACACTCCTAAAAAGTCATGAATAAATTCATATGCATGTACATAATTATAGATTGTTTGCACCACCTGTTTGCTTACCCCTGTTCTCCATCGTCTCATACTGAGTCATGCAATTCTCTGGCTCGTTTGTCAGGCACCTGTCTGTAGAGGTGGGCTTCACAGCTGTGTGGTGTACCTCACACGATGAAATGGGAAGGGTGGAGCGCGTTCGTGGAATGTATGAGTGTGAGTGGAAACACCCGGATGCAGAGATCGTACGAGAGCCAGGTCATGAGAAGACTGGGTGCTCGCTGTCATCTTGGCATTGAATGTCTTTCATTACAATGTGTGCTGTACAGTAAATGAGGTAGAGTTGTAGAGAAGATTCTGCGGCATTCAAGGAATGGACACAAACTCACAAAGCAAGGGCCTTCAGTCGACGACGGTGTTTATTGCTGCCCACTGGCCGAATCACTTTGTTCATGTAAGGCCAGACTGACACCAGCTGTGATGTGTCCAGCGACATGCCAGCAAGATGCAACGGGCTGGTTGTCCTGAAACAGTTATGTCGCCCTGTTGGAGTATAAGTGCAATGCCTCGCGGGACCTTTTTATCCTAATGTTGGAGTATAAGTGCTGTCCAGCTGGTCGAGGTGGAAGTAGTTGGAAGTCTTTTGGTCAGTTTTTGTATTCATGGGTCACTGACTGATTAACTGATTCATAAACTGACCACATCTTTCGGCCATGAACATTAAATACTTTTTTACACATTAGTAGTGGACCACTTTCTACTCGCCAGCTTATGTTTCAGGTGTTGCAAGTTCAGGTTAAGTTAGGAGAGAGTAGTTTGTTAAGTAATTGTCATCTCAGCACGCTTTCTCGTTGCACTTACTTTTTAAAAGTATTTCTTTCACACAATAGAAAATGCTAAAAAGAATTGTCTGTACGCTGCCACGTTATAGCTCATAGCTTTTGTTTACTTTACAAAAAAGTCCATTCACATTCAGGTTTTGATTATGACATTCTAGTATGTTTTTTCCAGCATTTTCAATCAATCAAGAAGAAAAGTGTCCCTTGTGCAAACAATCTAATAATCAGCCGTTTTCAGTTCACTGGTTACCACAAATCATTAATACCTCTCAGGAAAGTACTCAGGTTCTGTTTGATCGCCAAAGCAAGCAGGAAGGAGGCGACTCGTGTTGGGCAGGGCTGCTTTTGGAATTATAGTCTTGCTTGTACGCAAATAGGCTGTGCGTAGGTGGAATGTCATGAATTGAGAGCGCGCGCGCGCGTGTGTGTATGTGTGTGTGTGTGTGTGTGTGTGTGTGTGTGTGTGTGTGTGTGTGTGTGTGCGTGTGCGTGTGTGTGTACAGGACTGGATGAAGGAGTACGACTGTGTGTCTGCATAAAGAGACATTATCAGAACGGAGAGAGGCAGCTAAACTGTTAATTCATTCATTCATCTCTCTCTCTCTCTCTCTCTCTCTCTCTCTCTCTCTCTCTCTCTCTCTCTCTCTCTCTCTCTCTCTCCTCTCTCTGTGTGTGCCAGTACCCTTCAAGACACCTACACAAATTCAGACAGGAACACCCACCACAGAGAGGATCACCATAACAATATGAAATCGCTGTCTCTCACAGCGAGAGGGATCCTGCCGTTCCTAAGTGTGTTGTTCAAGGACTAATGGTAACTTCCATACAGGGCTCCTCTAGCACTTATAGAAAAAGCACTCAAAGCTCTCCAAACTGACACGTGGCGCTGGGCTGCAGTGCCGTCATGGCAGAGACGTGTACTGTCTGTAGGTCTTGCCAATGGCTAGATGGCACAACGCAAGTCACACGTTTCTACGAGTTTTTGTTCTGCTAAGCTGTCTAAATCAGATGGTTATACTGCACTGCATTCTAGGATTCTGCATGTTTGTTTCCTCACCTGTCTAAAGGAGACGGTTATCACGTGCTGTATTTTAGGATTTGGTTCATTTGTTTCACGCACCTGTCGAAAGAAATTTCATCCTGTCCCATGCGCACTGGAATTTGTGCGCTTGTTTTGCTCAGCAGTCTAAAGGATAATGTCACTCAGTATCGCATTTAGAGCTCTCTCTCTCTCTCTCTCTCTCTCTCTCTCTCTCTCTCTCTCTCTCTCTCTCTCTCTCTCTCCTCTCTCTCTCCTGCATGTATGTGTATGTGTGTGTGCCACATTCGCAGGATTAGGTGCCTTTGTTTAGCTCGTCTGTCTAAAGGAAATTATTATCGCCTGCTTCATTCTTGGATTGTGGATGTTTGGCTCACCTGTTGTAAACTGTTATAACCTGTTTTTAATTCTCTCTCTCTCTCTCTCTCTCTCTCTCTCTCTCTCTCTCTCTCTCTCTCTCTCTCTCTCTCTCTCTCTCTCTCTCTGCTTTGCTCACTTGTCTGAAGGAGATTACCCTTTAGCATACTCAGAGTATTCCGTGTCTTTGTGTTGCTCACCTGTCTAAAGAAAAGTGTTACCCTGCGCCATGGTACTAAGATGTTGCACATTTATTTGGATCGCCTGTCCAAATGAACTTCAACCCTTTACCATTCTCACATTATTGTGTTTGTTTTGTACATCTGTATGATGAAGCTAAAAAGACTAATATCCTCCTGTACCACAGTCACGTATTTCTATGTGTTTGATCTTACTCACCCAAACAAAGGGGACTGATGACCCATGGCGTGCTCACTGTACGAGCTTTGTTCCTTGTTTTGTTCAGCTGACTAACGGAGACTGTTATCCTGTGCACAGCCTAAGTATTACAGAACACAGAATTATGTGTTGTCCTGTCTGGCTGTTTGTCTGTGTGAATGTCCGCAGAATAACTGAAACTACAATGTCTGGGAAATGTTCACAGATTTGTTCGTAAGCTCAGTATCTCCAAATCAGTCGTTAAAGTT
Source organism: Conus canariensis (assembly GCA_033310375.1). Lineage (NCBI taxonomy): Eukaryota > Metazoa > Mollusca > Gastropoda > Neogastropoda > Conidae > Conus > Conus canariensis. The sequence continues at coordinate 68,647,236 of CM065729.1, forward strand.
ACAGCTACAGAGAAGTTGGTATCTGGATGCAAGTCTGATATAAAGGACAAGGTAAAACTGTCCACAAGTAAAATAAACCATTATCTCAGATGCAGTTTCTTTCATGCAGGGATGGCTTAAACCTCAGATTTGCATCCATATCTCACACAATATGAGTATTTGATGTATTTCAGCCAAGGACAGGTACTAAAGACAACAAGAACGGCTGTGATGATGAGTGCTGACATCTGAGCTCGCCACAGTTCAAACCCACGATCTGCTGTTTCTGTTCCACGAGCAGTCCTGGAACTACACAGTCATCATTACTGCCTTCAGCACATGACTGCCTTTTTTTTTTATTAGCGAAAGACATAAAGTCTTTTAATCTTAAGAAATACGTTCTAAAACAAGAAATGTCAACTACCTGTTCGACTCACGTGCCACAAGTGGCATGGTCTTTCCGAATGGGGAAGCGAAGGCCATCACTGCGTTGGTCGTGGTTCAGTGAGGTACGTCACTAATTCTTGCTGATCAAGACACGAACTTTTCAGTTAGGGCCTGGTGAAATGGGTTGAACAAGGACACAACACAAATGGGTGAAAAGGGAGATGGCGAGTGAGGAAACTGGAGCTGGATGGTGGAAGTGAAGGAGGAGAGCAGGCAGTGTGTCAATGTGTGTGGTGGGCAAAACTCCTGGCTGGCCTACTTCACTGACGTGTTTCATTGTAGTCCTGTTAGTCTCTTCACTCTCATCGGCCTCCTGTCTGTCTCGCAGGTCGATGCGCTGTTTTTCTTTGACAAGCTTTCTTCTCTTTCTCTCTTGGT
>CM065729.1:68660539-68683039 GCA_033310375.1 Conus canariensis
CAGAGACAGACAGACAGAGAGAAAGAGAGAAAAAAATGTAAGTGGAAAATGTGAAAGAGGCAAAGACAGCGAATGAGAAAGAGAAAAAAGACAGATGTGGGTTCTGAGGGAAGAGAGAGAAAGAGAGAGAGAGGGGATTCGGATTCGGATTCGGATAATTTAATCATGCATAGGCCATTGCCCCTCATGATGGGGTACACTTTCCAGTTGAAAAAACTTTACAAACTTTGCATCTTTCTTAGAAACTATACACACAGTCATATATGCACACATATTTCAAGATATTAAGACATAGCTGCAGATCGTATTTTAAAAGCTTTGTACAAGAATATTGATACATTTCTGACAATATTTTCATTTTTAGACGCCAACAATAGAGTCAGTCGAAACTGGCTGGGATGCTTATAAAATTTTAAAGGTATATATTGTTTTCGTAAATCATTTAATGTTGGACAGCACAAAAGAAAATGAATTTCATCTTCCTTGGTAATTCTACACAATGGACAAATCAAATCTGCTTCTGTATGTGATCTATAACGATAGTAATGACACGCAATTTCAGACACACCAAACCTAAATCTTGTCAATATAAATTTCAAGTGCCTATCTAATTTTAACTTCAAGTAAGTTTTATCATCATTTACAGTACAAAACGTTCTATATGTTTGAAACCGTTCACTGTTATTTACATGGAAGTCCCATTCTTGCCACCTACACAATATCAATCTGTCTTTAAAATGATTCAAAAAGAGACTTATTTCTTCAACTCCTTGGTTCACCCATACGTAGCCAAAACCATACGCATGTAATTTGCATCGAATATTTGAAACCCAATTTCTTTTATTCCGTTCATCTAAATCAAATAACATTCTATAGGCTTTCCGCGGTAATCTGCACTCTTCTAATCGTGTTAATTTTAACCAGTATCTAATACACTGCACTACTGAATTTATATAAATAGGATACCTGTTCGTCTCCCCATAGATAAGATCATTTGGTGTTCTCGTTTCAACTCCTAAGAACTTTTTAAGTGCGAACATATGTAATTTTTCAGGATAAAGAGCTGCATTTTCAAGACCCCATATCTCGGCACCATATTGAACAATCGGTTGAATTTGAGCATCAAATAACTTTGAATAAAGATCAAGAGAATTATTCTTCAATTTGTACAAATTTTGCAATACACACAATAAGGCCCTCTTGGCTCTGCTTACAAGATCCTGGCATGCTGCAGTAAAACTCAGCCTCGTGGAAAAATAGATTCCTAAATATTTATATATATTTACCACAGGCATTAAGGCCCCATTATAATTCCATCTTTCTCTGGCTGCCAAATATCCTCCTTTTCTAAACACCACTATGTTGCTTTTGTTCATATTTACATTCAAATGAAGTTCTGATACTGAGCGATGAAGACTATTTAACTGTGTTTGTAAGCCAACAACTGTTTCAGACAATAAAACTACATCATCTGCCAATAACAAAATGAATAATTCAAAATAATCATATATAAACCTTGCACCATGTCTCCCACACCTGATTACTTCTAATGCCAGTTCATTGATGAATAGTGAAAATAATACTGGACTAGTAACATCACCTTGTTTCACGCCCCGTGTACAGCTAATACAGTCTATTAACTTATCCCCAGATCGAATTCTACTTTTGACATTTATGTACATACTATTAATACACCGAAAAAGTTTCCCTTTTATTCCATTTTTTAAAAGAATAGGCCATAGTAAATGTCTTTCAATAGAGTCGAAAGCTTTCTCAAAATCAACAAAAGCTACATAGAGTTTACGATTCATACAAAATTGTTTTTGTATTAAGGCTACCAGCGTGAACATATGATCGATGGTGGAATAGCCTTTTTTGAATCCTGCCTGATGTTCACCTGTAAGGTTTTGCTCTTCTATCCATTCCTGTAATCGGTTGTTTATTATAGTGCTGTAAATCTTGCTGCTTGTATCACATAAAGATATGCCTCTATAGTTGTTTGGATCGTTTGGGTTTCCTTTTTTATATAGAGGAACAACAATGGATTTCGTCCAGTTATCCGGAAATACACCCTTATCAAATAAAGTATTACACAGCTTGACGAAAAAATCAACTACTGGCTCTCCCACATTTTTTATCATTTCCCCGATAATCTCGTCAGGTCCAGCAGTTTTGCCATTCTTTAATTTTCTGATGGCGAAAAGAACTTCTTCCCTAGATATAGGGCAATTCATGTAAGCATTTTCCTCTTGTTCGTCATCCATTCCATTTACGACTGTATAATTTTCTTCTGTTACCATATCTCTCTCAAGCAGACCTTTAAAGTGCTCAAACCAGTCATCTGTTGTAACATTACTAGCTTGTTTTCTTCTAACAGAAATTCTACGTATATTTTCCCAGAATTCTTTTTGATTATTAATGGACCCGGTTCATTTATCCAGTAATAAATCATTATGCTCTTTTTCTTTTCGCTGTAGAAGATTCTTATATTCTCTTCTTGCTACACAGTAAACGTCACTATCGGCTGGATCTTTCGTTCTGCGAAAAACTCGTAATAAACTTTTTGCTTTTGCCTTACTTGATTTACATTCTTTATCATACCAGTCACTGTTTTTACTTGAATTGTCAAAATAAATTCGTTTCTTCATACAAGCTCCATAAGTTTTGACAGTTTGAATAAAAGCATTCAAAGCTTCATTGTGGTCATGGTCAATCAAATTAAACGCATAATTAAGTAAACTTAACACTTCAGAAGAATGCATTGCATCTATATAAGATTGTGATACATCACAATTCCACACGAACTTTTCAATATACTTATTCACATTTTCAGCTCTAGCAGAAGGTTTAGTATTGTTAACCACATTCAAATAAAATTCAAGTGGTAAGTGATCAGATTCCAGTCTCGCTGAAACTACTAATTTACAAGATGAGGAAACAACGAAGAACAATTCCCTAGATAGCAAGAAATAATCATTTACACTATTTCCAGTTTGAGACACAAACGTGTAGTGCCCATCAAGATCACCATTACACACACCATTAATAATATAAAAACCAAGAGCAGCGCACATATTCAACAAACTTTTCCCATAATGATTCAGTACCTGGTCAGCCGATTTTCTATCAGAATATACAGAGCGACTTTCGATATTAGTACCAAATTCATCATCATGTAAAATATCAGGAGAAAAATTTGCAGTTCTACTGTTTAAATCACCAGAGAGGATCACATGCACGTTAACATTTTCAAGCATACAGTCAACAATACATTCTTCAAGTGAACTAATGCCGTTATCAATATCTAAGTAAGTATACAAAGGCGAGCCTTCAGGTGGTACATAAGAACACACATACAAAACATTGTCTGTTAAACCAAGTAAATTCTTTTCAATCAGAAACAAAAGCACATTGGCATTATCAACTTTGATTTCATGAATGAAAGGCATCATCTCATTCCTAACGAGGCACATAATGCCCCCGGATCGTCTCCCTTGACTTGAAAGTTTTAACGCTGGTTTCATAAACATTGTATAGTTTGTGAAAATGTTAAACGTCAGATTCTCTACAAACGTTTCTACGAGACATATAAAGTCGAATTTGAATAGATACGACAGAAAATCTCTTTGATGAATTTTAGAAAGGAGTCCATTCACATTCCAGTGTAAAAAAGAATAACTATTACAATCACAAGCGATATCGTGTGAACTAGAAAATATTGATGATACATTGTCATTCATATCAACATCATTTGTTCCGTGATCATCCATGCGTTCATGTACACTCTGGCAAACATCACTTTCCACACTGACATCACTTCTTTCCTTTTGATACAAACCCGCACCACCTGTTTTCTTCATTCACTTCATGAAACACATCATTGTTTACTTCACTGTAGACATGTACATCTTCTTCCTCGTTTATTACACCAGTAGGCTTGTTTGTTAAAGTACAAGAATCAGAAAAAACAACATTATCAAAAGAAGAAACACAAACATTATTTGAAGAATGATTGAAATCAATCGTTTCATCCGTGATAATATCTGACCCCCGCCCTTTCACCCCGGACAACCCAATGTTAACTTTGTCATCGTGCTCATGTTTCACGGCGCACGATTCCCTTTCTGTAAAACTCCGTGTCCGTTTTGAGCGAGTAGTAAGCGTGCACAGTTCAGTTGCCGGTGTCACTGGTGTCACTGCGGGCAGGCCTCCCCCCTATTTGATTTCCCGGAGATTTTGTCCATCGACTAGTCCAAATCTTTTACCATCAATAAGGAGATGGTCGAAAACCATAGTCGCACGCTTTCCCTCACCACGTGCTTTCTTCAGATGAGGGGTGAGCTGTCTCCTTATTTCCCTAACTCGGAACGAAAAGTCCTCTCCCAAGAACACCTGTGTACCTCTTAGTTTCTGTTTTGCCTTTAACATTTTTTCCTTGTCCTTGAAAAAGGTGCATCGTCCGATAACTGGAGAATTTGGCTTAGAATTTAGACGATGAACGCGGTCGAATTGGATGTCATCACTGATTTCAAGTTTTTCCTTGAGCAGGTCCTTCACAACACATTCACAGTCTTGTGGTGTCTCGTTGTCTCTGCGGGAAAGTCCATAAAAAATAACGTTGTTCCGCTTCGACCGTCCCTCCAGATCGTCTGTCTTCCTCTCCAAGTCCTGGATCCTCCTCGTCAAGGTGTCGTTGGTGTGGCGTAGGTCCGCGTTGTCGTGTTGGAGGTCCTTCACTTCTTCCTTCAGGGATTCAACGTCAGCATGTAGAGCAGCAAAACTGTCATGGAATTCCTTCATCTCCGCCTTCATCTCGTCGAACTTTACATGGAGAGTCTGAAGCATGGACATGACATCCATGATGGTCGGTTCTACTGCAGACGACGCAGCAGTCGGAGTGCTGGATGAGGCGCTCTCAGATCTGTCCGTGCTGATTCTTCGTCCCGCTCCACTGGCCTGGCTGGACTGTCGCAGAGTGCTCTTGGTTGGCCCGGGGTTTTGCTCAACATCGCCGCACCGCAGTAAAAAACTCCCCCAAAACAAGTAAGTGAGGAGGCATCCAACGACTACACCGTCTGCAACACTCCGAACTCTCAATGTCCGCTTTCGCATGGCGGCTCTGTTTCTTGCCCTCTTTAACATGAATGCCACAAAAATGGGCGCAAAACATCCACATCGTACGCGGAATTCTTGATTTCCAGATGGCATGGTATCTTAGCGGTTAGTATACCACGACTGGGGATGATGTAACGTCTCAATCAGCAGTAATCAACTATTAATTGCAGAGCAAATCAACCGTGCGTCTTCTTCGCTGAACACAGTTCAAGATCCCCCCAGAGAGAGAGGGGAGAGAGAGAGAGAGAGAGAGAGAGAGAGAGAGATGTGGACAGAGAGACACAGAGACAGACACAGAGACAGACACAGAGACAGAGAAACAGACAGACAGGGAAAGACAGACAGACAGACAAACAAACAGAGCGTGTTCAGGGTGGTATAGGGAGGTCTTAAGGAAGGGGGACAAGAGGGAGTTGAGAGAGAGGGAAGGATGGGGTGTTGGGGAAGAAAGAGGGGAAGAGGCAAAGAGAGAGAGAGAGAGAGAGAGAGAGAGAGAGAGAGACAGACAGAGAGAGAGAGACAGAGAGAGAGAGAGAGACAGAGAGAGAGAGAGAGAGGATGTTGGAGGGACACAGTGCCATTAGGGAACCATCACTCTTCAGGACTGATCAACATACGCTTCATCACATCAGCTAACCCAGGGGACCACACATGGAAGTGCACACAGAATCTAGGATACAGCATGGCAAGAAACGACATTGTGAAGAATCGGGTCGAAAAGAGCATGGCAAGAGACCAAGGTAACTGTATTAAAGATGAAAGTGGTACTTAGCACAACAGGAGAGAAAAAAAAACCTTAGGAACAACAACATCCATTTTAGATAGATCGAACGCATCTGTTGACGTTCAAAAAATGCGCGCGCGCGCGCGCACACACACACACACACACACACACACACACACACACACACACACACACACACACACACACACACACACACACACACAGAAAGAGAGAGAGAGAGAGAGAGAGAGAGAGAGAGAGAGAGAGAGGGAGAGAGTCTTACGCTGGCTTGTTATTACCAAATAAAAGGTATAAAAATAAACGTTTGCATTATAACCCGGCAATAAACAATTCTAATAAAAAGCTGTCCTATTGACGTTATAGAAGCAACCGCAAGAAATAAACGTATTAGCATTGTAACATTCTAGATTGCATACAAAACATAATGAAAACTGTAACAACAGACAGAATCAAGTTTCATATCAGTTTCCCATGGATGGTCTAAAATCAAGAACTTAGAGAGAGAGAGGGGGGGGGGGGTAGGCAGGCAAGCAAGCACGCAGACAGACAGACAATCAGAAAGGCAGACTATCAGACAGATAGACAGACAGACAGAAACAGACATGGGAGAGAGGGAAGTGAGAGAGAAAGAGCAAAATACACATTATCTAATGGTGTTAAGTTTTTTGTTTTGATGGCTATTTAGGTGCAGTTTGTCACTTTCTGTTAAACTATTTTGATACATTTTCAGAATAGACTGGAAATTCTAAGGTTTTTGTGGGTCAAACATGACCATGTCTTGATATGAACGAAGACCATCTCTTGTTACTACAGAACGTAATAGCCAGACACACAAAATATAGGACACGGTTCCAGCACTCAAACCTTGGGATACCCCCTAGGGTATGTAGACCTTGGGATACCCCCTAGGGTATGTAGGGGCTGACATGACCTCCAGTTGGGACTAGCTACAACTGACACAGACTAGGACAAAAGAGTAGAACAGTCATGTGTATAGCTGTGCATAAGCCTCGATCCATCACTGCGATGTCTAAGACAGCAGAAAAGCGTCTCAGCGAGAAAGATGAAGTCCTGTACAGCTAAATATCATTATCACTGACCGACCTTGACCGAGCCGCAGTGCGGCACATTGTGTTATAGGTGATTATACCGCGCCAGACAATGTATCTCCAAGTGCGTCATCAGATTAAATGCTGTACCTTCTCACCTAAGGTAGGTATGACATTTTGTCTGATGAAACACCAGGGGACGTGTGTGATCTGATCTGGAGTAATGTTAACCAAGTATGAGACATCAGTGAGTGCATTCCCAGAAGTTCAATAAGGTAGAGTTATTGTTCATCAACGAGCTCAGATGTGTGAACAAGATTGATGAAACTGTTTGATTCAGTGCTGATGGAACTATTCATGTTGGTTGGTGTGTTTGCTTCAATGCTGATGGAACTATTCATGTTGGTTGGCAGTTCATTCACGCACACACAGAGAAGAAGAGGAAGTAGAACAGATTCCTGGCTCCAGTATTTCTGTGGCAGCTTAGTCATGGCCGCATTGCCCTCTTTCCCACAACTGTCTGCTACTGAATACAGAGAAAGAATGTTATGTCCATCGTGTTTGCAGGGCAAACGCTGTTGATTAAAGGTCCGGCGGTTTAAGGCTTGGTTGGTTTGAAGGAAATGGGAACATGCCAACTTGGTGAACCGCATGGGTATGTTGACAAAACATGGCATGCAAACCAGAAAAAGAACAAAACAAAAATCAAACCAAAGCTGATGACAAACAGCACAGAGCCAGCAGAAGTGCCGGTCAGCTGACAAACACTAGAGAGTCCAATTGATTCAAATGTCTGGAAACTTTCCGTTATCAAAAATGGATCAAAGACAAATCCTGGCACAGAACACACAAACAGCAGAAGCGATGGCAAAATAAAAGAAAAAAACAACAACTAAATCTTCTGCACACACTGTGCTACCCCTCTTCCTGTCTGCGTGCGAACAGAGGACTCAGCAGGAATTGAAGGACAGACCCCAGCAGCGAGACTCGATGTTTCAGAGGAACGTTCATCGCCTTCTACGCTGAGTCTGTTCACAGACAACAAAGTGCAAGGAGTCACTGGGCAGCGTGTGTCAGCACAGAGGTCCTACTGACCACAGGGGGAACAGCAAGGCAGCAGTGTATGGACACAGGCCAGCGGACTGTCACCAACCCTCCTCCACAAAACAGTGCAGGGGGAGAGAAGAGTTGGCAGACAGAAAAAGAAATAGGCAGACAACATCGCTGAAATGACCAAGGAAGAGCTGTGCTGACCGAGGAAGAGCTGTGCTGACCAAGGAAGAGTTGTGCTCACCGAGGAAGACCTGTTCTGACCGAGGAAGACCCGTTCTGACCAAGGAAGATCTGTGCTGACCAAGGAAGACCTGTGCTGTCCAAGGAAGACCCGTGCTGACCAAGGAAGACCTGCACTGACCACGAAAGACCTGTGCACACCAAAAGGAAGACATGTGCTGACCGAGAAAGACCTGTCTTGACCAAAAGGAAGACTTGTGCTGACCGAGGAAGACCTGTCTTGACCAAAAGGAAGACTTGTGCTGACCGAGGAAGATCTGTCTTGACCAAAAGGAAGACTTGTGCTGACCGAGGAAGACCTGTCTTGACCAAAAGGAAGACCTGCGCTGAGCGAGGAAGACCTGAGCTGACCGAGGAAGACCTGAGCTGACCAAGGAAGACCTGAGCTGACCAAGGAAGACCTGAGCTGCTTACCAACTCATCCATCTCCAAACAACAGGGGTGGAAATAACCGATGCAGCGTTCTTCATTGGAGATTTCCCATGATCCTTGCGGGTGATAGGTCTGACGTCATGGGGGCAGGGGCAGAGAACTGGTAGTCACCATGTCCATGGATCACTGGAGTGTCCGATCTTTTCTTTTTTCTTTTTTTTTCTGGTGGGGGGTGGGGGCGGGGGGGGGGGGGGGCGGTAGGTGCAGATCTGGCCTAGGAGTGGTAGGAGAAGTGAACTGGCAGATTCACCATGTCCGGAGGTCACCGGTGGTCTCCCATGGTCCTAGCGGGTGACAGGCCTGGCCTACTGGTGGCAAGGGCAGACAACTGGTAGAGATTCACCATGTCCTGTTGCAGGCGTCATGTCAGAACAGAGCTACAATGCGCACCACTGCAGCCCAGCAGGGGCACATCCAAAAAAATGTCGCAATCCGTGTGTGTGTGTGTGTGTGTGTGTGTGTGTGTGTGTGTGTGTGTGTGTGTGTGTGTGTGTGTGTATGTGTGTGTGTGCCAGTGTGTGTGTGTGTGTGTGTGTGTGTGTGTGTGTGTGTGTGTCTAGGTCCATACGTCTGTCTGTCTGTCTGTCTGTCTGTCTGTCTGTCTGTCTCTCTCTCTCTCTCTCTCTCTCTCTCTCTCTCTCTCTCACCTTCTTTAGGTCTGTCTGTCTGCCTGCCTGCCTGCCCGTCTGTCTGCCTGTCTGTCTGTCTGTCTGTCTGTCTGTCTCTCTCTCTCTCTCTCTCTCTCGGAGTGACTTCCCTTGTCTGGTTGCCAGCAAGAGGAACCTTTTCACAGCTCCGATAAAATCTTGCTCGTTTTCAAAAGAAAGCGTGTAAAATGCCCGTTGAAGGTCTTCCCGCAAATTTAGAAAATATGCTGAACGCCGCGCTGCGCGACATGACTTTGTCATCATTCAAAATCGAAGGCAGTGAAAATCAGACTGTGGTGATTGTTAGGCTGACAACAATGTCCGACCGTTCCCCTGTCACGTGACCCCCAGCTTACAGTGCGGGGTTCAGGAGAAAAGGTCCGTCGCAGGTCAACAGGGACAGGAGAAGGGCTGAAGAACATCGCAAGCAACAGGCAAGTGAAGCTGCATCTTCCCCGTCTGGTCTGGTCCTGCCGACTCCACCTAGTCTAATGTACAATGGCGACAGAAGCGACAACAACCGTGGAGTCTCCTGTGCTGACATTTTTCAGCCTTCACACCAAACCCCTGGCTCTGTGCCTCTGCCTACACCGAGTTCGATGTCCCACCACGGAACACTGCACATCGACATGGCACCGTGCGACGCAGACAGTGAATCAGTGACAGTAATTTCGAACTTTGACCTGTTATCTGACACAGATGTTAAAAAGCTATGTGTTAACGAAGACGATGATGATAACTAATGAATTTTGTGAAAATGATTCGTCTGTACCTGAATCTACGCAACAAGTAATTCAAACATTTGTTGCAGAAACAAATCAGTGAGAGAACTATAAAATAGGCATTCTGGCTCACCCGGCTCCGCTGTTGCTCCGCCGGCTTACCCAGAATGCCTATTTTATAGTTCTCTAATAGTAAACACTTTACAAACATACATAATGTGTAGGATTATCTGTTTTTAACACTAATTTAGAAAACTTTTGTGACTTAAGTTTTTGCTTAATCCTTCGTTTTTCTTGATCGTTTTCAATAACATCGTTTTCACGCATACATTCATCAAATGCGTCTCTATCTTTCATGTGGAATAAAACCACTGTCTTTAATTGCTCTCTAAAGTCTTTTAAAACTGAGTTATATTTTTGACATAAAATCCACACACTTATCCCAGCATGTCTTCCACTGAAAGCTAGTTTTGATAAAGTATTTCTTTTTCTAACTATGTCTCTTTCTGCCGAACAGTCATCTATAATAAATAGTGTCTGCGTTCCTTCAAACTGTCTATAAAAGTGTTCTAAACACTCACTCAGTTTATTGCTGGGATCAATCAAATAGATTTCATCATCCGTCCATATAAACCTTCTGTCGTGATATGCTTTGTTCCATTTGAGTGTTGGACAGAAAATTACAATATGATCAAAATTATAACTATAAACTGTTTGTAATAGGTCGAGGACAAATATTGTTTTTCCACAACCAGTCTGTCCACAAATCAATGAACAATGAGAGGTTTTTGTCATAAAGTTTAACATCGGCATTGACACCAAAGTCGTCTGCTCCATAGTTTTAAAACAGAATTTAATCTAATCCAGTTATTGTTTTTATCATACTCTCTGTCAAAACTTGTTTAGTATAATAAAAACCTATAAGGTCTAAATGTGTAAGATTAATCCAGTTTAGTTCTGTAAGATCGTTTCTATTTAGACTAATATCAATTTTGTTGCTTGTTGTTATGACCTTAATATCCTCGCCATTGTAAAGAACGACGACAGTAACTTTAAGTTTGTCAACGTCTAAGTTTTGCCAGCTAATAAGAATTCCTTTCATAAGATTGTCACTGACGCCCAGAGCTCCATTTCTCGCCTCATCTTTTAAGACAGAAATTTTAAATATCATTGTGAACGTGTCTCCTAATTTTGTGCGTGGAATAAACTGTAATTTTGTAGAAGCTTTCTTTAAAACCGATTCTCTTCTGTGGAGGATGTACTGTTTGTCCCCAAACGGCTTTATTTCGATCTCTTTCCGACTGTTGTCCTCTGGCATAAGACTTACATGTAAAGGGCCAGAGTTCAATGCTTTTCTGAAACTTTTTTGACGGTCAAAAAATGTAAATGGGCTTAAGAATTCAAATTTTATGTCCCATTCTAAATATGGTTCTAAGTGCCATTGGTTGTCAGTTTTTCGAACTATTTTATATTCATACTGACCCGCATTATTTGCTTCTACATTGCGTAGTTGTTCTAGTTTAGGAAACCTTTTGTTGTCGTCAACCTCTTTGCGTTTATAATAACCATCTTTAGTGTACTCAAAACCATACAAAGTGCCTATCTCACCGTTCTGTTCAAAGTCCTCAACGTCTGCAAGGTCTTTTAATTCTAAAGTTACACACCTCTCAGGCGCTAATGTAACTCCTGATTCTTCTGGCCCACGAGACATTATTTTTAGTACACCTTATTATTTTATTTCTAAAACAATGTGCAGGTTATCACATTTCACGACTTTCCCTGTTTTATCTGTGATCTTTATATTAAACGATCTGACCCTCCCACAAGCTAATTTTTTAAACTGTAAATTAGGGAATTGTATAATTTCATAATCGCAATATGCAGCTTTCCCTGATGGAAGAGCTCTTAAAACAGTTGAGGGCCTTCCATCATATAAGTTTTCATCAGTGCTCAGCTCGTCCAAATGAACATAGAGTAATGAATGTAATGCAAGATCGAGCGGATATTCTCCCTCATAAGTAGTTTCGTCTGATGTAACTCTAAAACCATGATTGTCAGTTGCAAAGCCTAACATTTTAGCTAGCTCTACATCAAAAAGGTAATGGTCTACTTCTTCTTCAGGTTTAAATGTCAACATTATTTTCAAATTTGCATTGTTAAGTTTGAGAGTAATGTCGAAGTTACTCATTGCTTCTTTTAGCGAGCAAAACCCGTAATAACCATCAGGTATGGTTAACTGGCTAACTAAGTTTCCTCTATTATCAAATTTTTTAATCTTATTATTCTCCTTGGATTCAGTTATATTAAACCATACGACTTTGTAAAAAATTTCATGGAGTGCGACCCTTTGGGTTCCGCAGTTATTATCAATAGCATATTCTAAAAACGAAGGACTGTCTTGAGTTGTTATTGTTACAAACATTTTTAAAACAAATTTAAAAATGAGTGCATTCAAATATACTAATGCAAAATATTCTGTCGGGCCGCACTACAATCTTAAAAATATAACAACTGACACCCTTGACATTTCTGTGACTCAGTCTGACGCCTTTCAAGTAAAGGTTAGTACTCCATTCAACAGATATCTTAACCCTCCTATTAAAAACGACTACATCCCGAAAGTGTGGTTCAGTCATCCGATGCAGTTTTATCAGAACCAGTTAAACTTTGCTGTGTTTTGTGCATCAACTGGGTGTGGAGTGTCGTATGCTGATCATTTAAATCATCCTGATCCTTTGGTGAGGTCAGTGTATAGATTTCATTTTTATTACACCTTCAGACGTATTTTATCTGAACTGCAAGCGCCATTACCAAATGACAAAACGTTTAATCCATTCAGCAACAGAATAGATTACAAGGCTTTTGAAAGGATCTGTAACGAATTTGATATTGACCCAAAGACAGACTTTAGACAAAAGTTGGATCTTAATCATGGTTTAGGCACCCTTTATTTTTGGGGTGTGCACAGAAAGTATAACTATGATTGGAATCCTCCTTACACATCTTTCTCTTCAGGCACAACTGTTCACCTCGGGTCCATAGAGCAAGAGCATAAAAAAGCTTGGACAACATTTATTTTGGATACTTCTAAGGGCCTAACAAAAGCGGGAATAGAACGAATAAACGACTCTATTCGTACTTATGTTTGGTGTTTGCTAGGTTCACAAGCACAAACAAGATCAAACATAATTGATCCTTCTACTGGCTTTGACGCCCAAAAACAGTATTTAGCAAATTTAGAGGACTCCATTAATTCTGCGGTTGATTTACCTTCAAGTATTAAAAGGTACCAAAATGTTTTGCAATACGCAAGATCGAAAGTAGACTTCGCCGTTGGCACTGGTTTATACATGCTGCCTTCTGACCTCAGACTTCAGATAGGAACAATAATAAACTATAATAATGAAATCCTTGTGGCTGGCAATGAAGAGAAGGTCGGAAAAAACGACATAAATTCTAAGCCAGCAATAGCAAATAAAAAAAGAAGCCCCAATCCCCGTGGCCCCCTCTAAACCCCATCCAATCCCCGAGACCCCCTCAAAACCCCATCCAATCCCCGTGGCCTCAAAAAATAATGACCATGAATATGAAAAGACAGCACTTGTTATTGGACTAACTGCTCTAGGATTACTTGGTCTTTATCTTACTATAAAGTAACCCAACTATTAAGACAACTAATGTCCATAAGTGCTCGGCCATAAAGCCAACTACTTTGCTTGCAGTAGACAAAAGCCAGCTAACGATCCCCCCTAATATGCCAGGTAAAGAATCTATTGCCTTACTGGCTAATTTTTTTAATAAACTTGCAAGATGATCAAGTTGTTTTTTTACCCATGATTTATCTGATGGTGGTCCTGGTGGCGGAGGCACTAACCCTTGCCCACCGCCGCCTGTAATAGCCAACACCAGTGTACTTATTGCAAATCCTAAGGCTGTTATAACACTTGCTAATGTGACACCTTGCTCTCTAAACAGTGTTCTTATTCGTTCTGCTAACGTTGTGTCTTCATATAAAATTCTGTTGATGGTTTCTCTTATTCTGCTCACTTGAGTTCGTAATTGTTCTCGGTTATTAGACAACACTTCTAGTCTTGCTGATCTCTCTTGTTCAAGATCTTTTAGTCTTTGTGTTATTCTTTCTTTAACACCAGGTCCTAAGTTGTGGTCATCAGCCTCAACTAGTTTTTCTTTTTCTCTTTTTATATGCTCATCTAGTTCACCCAGTTTTGCTAAATTGTTTGTTAACTCACCCCTGATGCTTCTTAAAGCATGATCAAGGGCCGTTATTTCTCTCATAGGTAGCGGCGGATCGTGCATAGTTTTGAATGCTGTTTCTTCTGAAAAACTGGTTTCTGCTTGTATTATTTCGTCTGCTGTTGGGCTTAAATCTTTAAGTTCCATGTTTTGTATTTGGTTATCTGTTGGGAGTTCTTGTAGTGTGTTTTGAAGTTTAGCAACTGCCTCACTGTCTAATCTTCGCGGTTTAGCAATGCCAAGGCGATTTTGATCGCTCACACTGAGCCTTTGTCTAATTGTAGTCTTTGCTAAAAACTTTGATGGGTCTGGTTTAGATGTAAGCTGTACAGGTTGTCCTTGCTCGTTTTTAAAAAACAAATGGCCATCTTTTGTTTCAAAATCATTAGGGTCTATAAATTCGGGAGGTTCTTGGCCTAAACTTTGGTACAATGATCTGACCTTACTTTCTGTTAATTCATGTCGCAATGAGCGCAATGGATGTGTCAAAGGTGTCATTTCACTCATGTCGTCTCCAGGATCAAAAACATCATAATCTTCAATGCCTGCCATGTTTTAAAAATAATTAACTTTTTATTTTGTTTTATAAAAAAATGTCACAAGCATATGGCTCAATTCTTGACCCGCATAGAAGACTGAAAGAGCCCTTTGGCGTGAAGGGAAATAAACAGAATATTATTGTTCCAAATAATCCATCTACTATTGATTCAGATCAAATTCTTACTGTTAAATTTCCAGACCTAGGAGCAGATGAAGTGATTGTGCCGGGATCTGCACGGCTTACTTTCAAAATAGAACTCGAATCAGCAACAGACGTAAATAGGACAGTAGTTCAGAATCTGGGACGGGCAATCGTTAAGAAAATTTCTATAAAACTTGAGGGGCAAGAAATATTTTCTTTACACAATGCAGACATATTTCTAATCTATTCTGATCTATGGCTAACCGATAATGAAAGGGCCGATCTTGCGTTTCAAGGAATCGAAAATAACGAAGCACTAAAACACAGAATAGACGCCGAAGACGCTAAAGACGGTAACAAGTATGAAGCTGTAAGTTTTGCTTATGGAAATCGCTTTTCTATACCCTTAGATTTTGAGTTGTTAAAAGCGCATGCGCCATACTTTCAAGGAGCATTAAAAGACAGATTGTCATATGAACTAACTTTTAATGAATACAAACGTGTCATTAAATCTACAGACACTGACGCAAAGTACAGCATTTTCGACATCTCGTTAGAGTTTGACATTGTTAGCAACCCTAACTTAGCAAGGCTGATTGAGCAACAATATCAGTCAAAATTAGCAATATATTACGAAAGAGTGATTCATCATTCAAAATATCCTAAAAGCAGGGCAGACACTATATGGAATTTTAGTTTTAGCGCCACAGCACGATCACTTAAAGGTATTTTATTGCTGTGTGAAGATGATAAAGAACCATACCAAAGACAAAGTGAAAAGTTTATCAATCCTAAAATAACGAAAGTACATGTTCAATTGAGGGTAGTCCTAACCAAGTCTACGGTAGTGGGCTTAAACCTTATCATCATTTTGATGAAATAAGAAAATTGTTTGGAGGCGGGAGGTCTAGAAGTCCAACAGTAGACCTTGTGTCTAAAGATCTACACCTTCACAGTGTTAGACTTGATGAATATTTAACAACGAAATACGGTTTATGGATTGACCTAAGGTCAACAGAAGATAATCAGTTGCATGGGAGTGGGAGAACAGTTAAAGACGTAATAAACATTCAAATTGATAAAGAAAAAGAGAGTGATAAACCACTTAATGTACATTTGTTTTTAATATATGATGCGCAGCTGAATATTCAAGATAACAGATTAAAAGATATCCAATACTAAATTATTTTTATTTTTAAAAAGCATGTCTGTTCAGGTTTATCCAAAAGTGCCCAAAGAAGAGATAGTAGGCAACTCTGTTGCTGTAGACATAAAAACTTTCAGATTAACAAACATAACACAAATGCAAACCCAACTAGAGCAGGACCTTTCAAAATACAGTAAAACCAAACGAAGGTATTCTGCTGTCTTTAATGCTGTTACATATGTTAATACTGGAGCATCGATCACTAGTGCTCTATCAGCAGGAACAAGTGCAGGTCTCTTAGCAACAGGCGTAGGTGCACCGGCAGCTTTACCTCTAGGTGGTTTGTCTTTAACTCTTGGCCTGTGTTCATTGGCTGTAAGTGCTGTCAGCAAAAAAATAAAAGCTAAACTCCAAAAGCACACAGCTATGGTTCAACTAATAACAGCTAAACTTAGTTCCTTCAAACTGATAATTGATAAAGCACTTGCTGACTCGAACATCACGGATGAAGAATTTAGTTGCCTACAGGCTGATTTTGAGGACTACAAAAGACAAAAGTTTGATCTTCAAAGAAAGGCAAGGGCAACTTTTTCTCAACAGCCAGACACCGACCAGATAAAAAAGGAATGCTTAAAAAAAGTAAACGAGACATTAAACTCTGTTCTAAACAGCTCACATTAACAACACCAAAGGGCGTTTATACTTTAGTTTACGAGTCCAAGCACAAAAAGACCGTTGATATTGATTCTGACTAAGTATTTTTTTTTTAATTTAAATAAATATTTTGAGTTAGAAAAGAAGCTCAACATGGATAAGATATATGACAGTTTTGACTCTTGGTTAGATGCAATGGAAGAGGAAGAGCGTTTGTCAAAAGCTTTAAATGAGGTCGTTTTAGAAGTTATTGATCCACAAACGTGCAGGCAAGCGTTGTACATGCTATTTCTCAAGTTCCAAGTAAACTAACAATAAACCCTCCAGTTAAAGTAAGGTTAGTTGTTTTAATCGACTATATAACAATAAACGAAGAAAATCTAGAAGTCTGGGTCTCAACTAAACAGCAGACTATTCTTTCTTATAATGACTTAACACCCGGTTGGGCAGATCAACTTCTTACACAGTTTAATGAAGCCTCTGAAGCAGCTAAAATGAGAGGCTCTGGTTGGTCAGAGGGTGAAGTCCTAGACATCAGATTAAGACAGGCTAAGTATGAGCCGATTGTAGGCAAGTCTTACATTCCACTGCCTCCAACATTAGTTGCAAAGAAAGCAGTTCTGAACATAAAGAATTCAGACGACAAATGTTTTATGTGGTGCGTTCTTGCTAGGCTGCATCACGTTGCCAAAAATGCAGAGAGAGTATCTAACTATTTACAGTGGGCCAATGATCTTAACTTTAACGGTCTTGAATTTCCTATGGCTGTAGACAAAATTGATCAGTTTGAAAAACAAAATCCACCAATAACTGTTAATGTCTACACATGGTCTGAAGAAACCAACCTTCTGCCAATTAGAGTGTCAAAGAACAGTCCAACAATAGGCGAACCAACCAAACACCATGTAGACTTACTCCTAATGCAAAGCCTTAATGGGTTGCACTACACTCTAATACGCACAATGAGTAGATTACTAGTGCATACTACAAAACAACATAGCAAACAAGAATTTTGTAGAAAATGTTTAACAAGAATTCCGTCTGTTCAAGCAGCGAGTGAACATGTAAAACATTGTCTTAGTCCAGTTGACTGCAATACAGAACTAATTATGCCAAGAGAAGGCAGTAAGGTTAGTTTTAAGAATTACAAAAAACTCCAGAGGTCTCCATACGTTGTTTACGCAGACTTTGAATCGCTTATTGTTCCTTATGAAGGACCTGCTCCAAAACATTTACCAAAAACAGTTATAATGAATAACCACCAGATTTGTTCATTTGCCTTCATTGTTGTCAGGTCAGATGGTGAACATTCAAAGCCAGAATTATATAGAGGACCACATGCAGCAAAACATTTCTTAAAACGCATGCAAGAAGTTCGTAATGTCTGTTCTAATAATCTAGTCCTATCCGATCTTAAGATGACCCCTGAAGATCAAGATCGCTATGACTCAGCCACTCACTGTTGGATTTGTGGTTTAGAGCTAACACCTAAAAGTTTAAACCCAACAGTAAGAGATCATGATCACATTAGCGGAGAATTCAGAGGAGCAGCACATAACAATTGCAATCTTCAACTAAAGTTTGATCCTAGGACTTGGAGACTTCCTATATTCTTTCATAACTTGCGAGGTTACGATTCTCATCTTATATTGCAAGCAGTAACTAGCGATTTCAGGGTGTCATGCATTGCGCAGTCATCAGAAAAGTACATGTGTTTTACTTTAAATAACCTGTCTTTTTATGACTCTATGCAACACCTGATGGGTTCATTAGAGTCACTGGCTATGTCCTTAAAGTCCTGCCCAATAACGGAAGAATATTTTAACCCAACGCTCGTTAGAAAGGGCGTTTATCCTTATGAGTACATGAACAGTTGGGAAAGGTTTGATAACCCAGCCCTTCCGCCTAAAGGTGCGTTCTTTTCTAGTCTTAGAGGAAAAGACATCAGTGACTGCGATTACCAGCATGCTCAAGAAGCGTGGCAGAAATTAGAGTGTAAAACAATGGGAGACTATCATGATTCCTATTTAATGGCGGATACTTGTTTGTTGGCGGATATCTTTGAAAATTACAGAAAGACCTGCATGAAACATTATAGTCTAGATCCTGCGCATTATATTTCTGCGCCGGGGATGAGTTGGGATGCTTTCTTAAAATATACAGGTGTACAGATTGACCTGTTGTCTGACCTACCAATGCTTCAGATGATTGAAAACGGATTGCGTGGCGGAATTAGTATGGCGTCTCACCATTACTGTAAAGCAAACAACAAATACTTAGACAACTATGATCCAAGTAGGAAGTCTAACTATCTTATGTATTTAGATGCAAACAATCTGTATGGTTGGACTATGAGTCAATCACTTCCATTACGTAACTTTAAAATGTACACAGGAGGTGTAAAAGACATTCAAAAGTTTTTAAAATGGCTTCAGAGTCTAGAAGCTGATCAACAACAGGGCTTTATTCTAGAAGTTGATTTAGAATATCCTCATGAACTTCATGATTACCATAATGACTATCCATTAGCGGCAGAAACCGTAAAAGTGTCAATGACAGAACCGCCTAAACTTGTGCCTAATCTTCGTGACAAAAAAAATTATGTCTGTCATTACAGACTTCTCCAATTTTATTTAAGACATGGTTTAAAGTTAACAGCAGTTCATCGTATAATTGCATTTGATCAAGAACAGTTCATGAAACCATACATCATGAAGAACACTGATCTCAGAACTAAATCCGCAGATGCTTCAGAAAAAGACTTTTTCAAGTTGATGAACAACAGCTGTTTTGGAAAGACTATGGAAAATCCGCACAAGCGCAAAGATGTCAGATTGGTTACCAGAGAAAACGATGCAATTAAGTTGACTTCAAAACCAAATTATCAAGACTTCAGAAGATTTCATGATCAGCTTTTTGGAATAATTGATGAAAAAAAGAAAGTCAAATTGGACAAACCTGTTTTTATTGGGTTTACTGTTTTAGAATTATCAAAGCTTTTGATGTTAGAATTTCTTTACGACTACTTTAAACCCTTGTATCCAGAGTCCAGAGTTCTGTACACAGATACAGATTCCTTTGTAATCGACATCCCTACTGAAGATTTTTACAAAGACATGGAATTAGAAGTAGCAAAAGGGCATGCGGGATGGTACGACACATCTGATTACCCTAAAGATTCACCTTTGCATTCAGTTATTAATAAGAAGGTTTTAGGTAAGATGAAGGATGAATTATCTGGAGGTGTGATCAAGGAGTTTATTGGTTTAAGGTAAAAAATGTACAGTCTTTCAAGCCAAAAAAAAGTTGTCAAAAAAGCAAAGGGAATATCTCGTAGTGTTGTGCAATCAAACATATCACATGACAACTACAAAGAAGCATTGTTCAATAAAAAGACTTTTCATCATGACAATTACAAACTACGATCTAATCTACATGAGATTAACACAACTGTTGTAACAAAGAAGTCATTAGATAGAACAAACACGAAAAGAGTATTTGTTAATCCAGAGTATTCATATGCAATTGGGCACTGGAGAATAGTATAATCATATGTCTTCATGGAGTTTCTGTTTGGTCAAGTGTTATCAGAAGCTCAACTATATCATTATCCAGTATAGCCAAATCATTATTATTCATTACTGCTAAATGTGCTTCAATTTTTTTTTATCATTTTGATTTTTCCATATCAAAATATCAGAATCTAGGGATTGGGGTAGTAAGCGATTGTCTGACATAAGATTGTCAATGTTCTTAAATATTTTTTTGATAATCATATTATAAGCAGATAATTGACGTATTAATTTTGAAAACTCTTTTTTCTTTTGAGCTTCCATTTTAAACTCAAATGTATTTGCCTAAATTAACTAAGCAACTGGAACTGTGTCTGGCGGGATTATCTGCAGTTCTTCCTTCACAAAAGATCTTCGGGGGGCTGGTCGTTTTGTTGTGTCAGTTTCTCGTAAATAATACACGGGCGGATTCATTTTCACAATTTTTTTTTATCTCATATGGATCAACACTCCAAACTGGATCTGTTGCCCTGATGCGAGTGTCCCCTTCCGCTTCTCCCGGTGAATAAAGGTATCTCACTTTTAAACCAAATGGTAATAGTTTACTGGATGAGTCTTCAATAGCAACATTTATTCGTTTGGTTTTGATTGCTTGTACTGGTTTTAGCCCTTTAAATTCTTCATTATTCATTGCGCGCAAAACTGAGGGCAGTCTTCTAACCCATTCTGTGTTGCGAGAATTGTCAATCAGCTCTCTGTGATACTGGTAGGAGAAAAGTCTTTCAGATAACTGTTTGTTAAAGTTTTCAACCAAAGCCTGTGATCTGTGAACACCCGGAATGCCTCTTTTAATGGTAACTCTATGTTTTAACAATAATTGATTCACTTGACCTTTAAATTCTTTTCCATCATCAACTTGAATCATGCGAGGATAAGTTAAAGGGCCTCGATGATATATCAGTTGTATAGCGACAGCAACAGCAGAAGCACTCTTTTGTGTTAATGGTTCCGCATCTTTGTATCTTGAAGCTATATCAATGACTGTAAGTGCGTACTTAAATCTTTTTCGTCTGATTGTATCATGGGGTAAATATAGAAGATCCATTTGATGGGTGTCGTTTGGAGTTATATTCACAAAGTGTGGTCTCTGTATTCGTTTAGGCGCTGGTAGATAAATTTGCCAAATCGCTTGTTTAGATAACCATTCCTTTGCTGTTTGTTCACTGACACCCGCTGCTTGGCTAAGCTTTTTAATTGCTGTTATTCCCTTCCAGTATCCTTTTGGAGAATAACAGATTTTGTACATTTTTATTCAGCCAATACTTTGTGCAACAAAATACACAGCGGTCATGCCAAAGACAATAAACAATATTTCTTGCATCTTTTGTTTTTCTGATGGTTGATAGTAATCGCTGAATTTTGGTGGGGGCAATGTTTCAACTTGTTTGCCTGTTACTAGAAAATATTCTTTTATTGCCTGGTCAACATCTTTAAATGTGTAAGCTGCATGTCCCTGTTGTTTAAGTCTGTCGTTAATAAAATCTAACTGCTCCATTCTTTGCTTTTCATAGGTGTCTTGTGCAGCGGCTAGTTGCTCCATAGCTCTGTTATGTCTTTTTCTCTCATCGTTATTTTGTAGTTTACTAAACGCGTAATTACTTCCGCTGAAAGCAAGCGCGTTGACCACTGCGCCGCCTATCATCATTACGAGTGAAGCCATTTTTATAAATGTATTTTTTTTACATATTTATATTTTCTGGAATTATTCCTTGCTTAACTAGAAAGTCTTTCGTAGCAAACGAAGCTGTAATGACAGCAATCAACTTTGCTGAGTCTTCAAAATCTAGCTTACCAAGATCTGCTGGTTTTATTCTTAACAAGCTTTTACCAAGCATTGTGTATCCTACACTTAGACCTCCAATAACAGCAGAATGGTATACGAGGTTGGCAACAGTTTTTTCGGTGCTCATTTTTTAAAAATAAAATAATATTTATTATTAATAAAACATGAACTGCGATGATTTACTTCCTGAACTTACAAATAATCAAGTTGATGAGCAAGCTATTATGCGCCAAAAGGAAAGGCTGTATTCTTTGGCGGCGTGTGGAAAAACAAAACAGTACCTCGGAAATGAATTCAGCATAGAACAGATTCAACAGATGTCGCCGCAAGACATTGTAAAGTATCACAACAGGTATGAAGCGCAACTGGGGTCAAGAATGGTCAAAAGTGTCGGACAAACTGTTC
>CM065729.1:68695539-68710539 GCA_033310375.1 Conus canariensis
TTTTGCATACAGGCGCTTGAAATGTTATAGTACATCTGTCCAAAATAGGTTATTACATGACCTCATCAAACATGCACATATTCCTTGCCTAGTTTCGGCAGGTTCACGAAGTTGGGAAATAATGCATATATAAACCTTTGCAAGTTTCCCTCAGAAGGAAGTCTTTTTAACCATGTAATTTCAATGAAGCAATATAAGCATGCAAATCAATCGTTTGTAACCCACCCTCAGTATATGGTTTACACACAATGCCTCTTTTTATCTTTGCGGGCTTATCACTCCATGTGTTGCTTTCATCAGAAGTTATTTTGTGTTAGTTCTATCGACGATCAGTTCTGTTTCAATTTCATGGTATTGTGTTGAAGGACGTGAGTGTGTCAGTTGTGCTGCGAGGATAAAACGATTGTCTCCTACTGGTCATCCTCTCTTGTAATATCTCATTCTTAGTTCACAGTCATCTTAGGGAAGATCATTCTATAGGACAGTTCTACTGGTGCTAACTGTAAGGCTGGTTTCTCACACTTCGCCTTAGAAGATGACGTAGTCTACATAAAGTCAGATGGTGACGTATTCTAAATGAACTAAAATGATCACGGATTCTGAATAAAGCTACACAAAACTGAAAAATAAAAGTGTTGTCACGTTCACTCCTAGCCTTTCACCTCGCTTTATGCCCTCGCCTTCCGTGCTCTGAGGCATGAGTCCCAAATAACTGCGATGGATTGTCGGCATTGCAAAGTTAATGAGCAAAACCTTGGCGCTGCTCAGGCATACGCCATTCAGGCATACACCACTCAGACATACACCACTCAGACATAGACATACACCACTCAGACATAGACATACACCACTCAGACATAGACATACACCGCTCAGACATACACCATTCAGACATAGACATACACCACTCAGACATACACCACTCAGACCTAGACATACACCACTCAGACATAGACACACACCACTCAGACATAGACACACACCGCTCAGACATACACCACTCAGGCATAGACATACACCACTCAGACAGACACACACCGTTCAGACATACACCACTCAGACATAGACATACGCCGCTTAGACATAGACATACGCCACTCAGACATAGACATACGTCACTCAGACATACGTCACTTAGACATACACCGCTCAGACATACACCTCAACGACAGTGATGCTTTAATATACTGACATACATATCTGCACGGCAGTTGTTCGCACTCCCGGGAGGTGGTATTACCAGCATAGGGCGCCCAGGTGGCAGACAGGCGTAGGGAGGGGCAGCCTACCTTCCTGACAGCAGCAGTGACGACCGGTCTAGCCTGTGTGGCCAGGGAACGGCTCTTGAGGCTGTGCCATTCTGCGATTTCACCGTGGCCTGCACGACCAGCAGTACCCTTCCCTTGGGAAAAGGGAATAGTGGGAACATCCCTCACGGACGACAGTGGACAGGGATCTTCTCGCAGTGGCTTGGAGATTTCTGTCCTGCACGTTTCCCCGAGTCGGCCTCACGCGGCACAGGACCGCCGCCACACAGCACGAAGATGGCCGCCCCGTAGCCCTGACGACGGCCTTGGAGGGAGGGCTACAAAGAAGACACCATCATCAGACTGACTACTAATGAAGGAACAGATTGACTACCTACGAATGAACAACTTGGTCCAGGCTTCTACTCGAGTACTCTGGGTGCCCATTCCGCGTCGCAGATACAGACTTCATCCAAGTTTGCCTGCCACCAAGTCCGCCAGACAACTGGTAGTACGAGCTGCAGCTTGCTGCAGCACACAACATGTCCTCAAAAGCATCTCCTGTGACGAAAGTTTAACTCAATCATCACCTCCGCGCCGTGTACGGAGAATGTCTATCCTGCGGATACCTATCGTTTCGCCTTCAGTCGTTTCTCCTGCTCTTTGCTCTTGGCGGCGTCCCCCTCCCACCGGCTCAGCGTATTTGCTGTGAACGTCTGCTATGGCTCCTGCCAGAAAATAACGATTCCAGTTTCTTCTACACTGCTCTCAGTTCTACGGACAGCAGTGTAGACCCAAGCGCTTGGCAGGCCATCAAACCTCTCCGGCTGCTACGTGTTCGGGCGCCCGAAAGAGTGTGGCAGATGATATACCGTGTGTGTTCAATCAATTCAGGCACGAACGAACAATACGAAGATGGATAAACCAATGTGCAGTGGCTCCTCAAGTGTGTAACCTCGTGGCGTCCTGATATTGAACATTTGGAACTGGGGACAGTCCTGTATAGGTATCACGTTTAGATTGACGCTCCGACCTTCTCTCCTCCCCCATCCCCCCCATCCCCCTCCTCTCTGTCCCATCCTCACTCCATCCCTCAGTCCCTCACCCACACCCTCCTTGTGCATTACCATTTTTTTAAACAACCAAATACAGACCACATCCGTTCGAATGCGTGCACAGTAGCGGGGTTTGCTTAGGGGGCGTGTTTGTTCAACAGAGACACCGTTTGCCTTGGCTAATGCCCGGAACGGGGAATCGGTGATCAGCACAATCCGGTGTAACTTGCCGAAGTTGCCTCCACTCCTAAAATCACTCCCCGGGCAGAGAGAAAGGGCAGCAGTACACCACACCTTGTCCTGTGGGAACATGGTCCAGAAACAGCCCACGAAATGAGTACAGGCACGTGTGCTCAACTTCACCGCCCTGCATGACAGGGACAGGCTGGTGGTGGGGGTCACGTGCCTATAGTCCCTGCATGAGGTCTTCCTCGACGATTCACTGGGAAGTGGTTGTGGAACAGGGTGAGGTGCTCACATTCAGAGTGACTCTCCTTTCAAAAGGTACAGAATGCTTTTTTTGATGTTTTGTCGTTTGAGACGCCTTGCCCAATTTGCAGGGGGAGAGTGAAGAAGTTTTTTTTTTTTTTCCTTAGAGGGTGACTTCGGAGACGTACCCCTATTTCCCCGCTGTAGGGTAATTTCAGCAGTGGGGCGATTGTGGAGCATTACACCTGGCAGCCAAACAGGGAGGTGAAATTCAGTATTGTTATGTTGCATTGTCTCTGGCCGGGGATACTCAATATTGATTAAATGGTGTGTGTGTGTGTGTGTGTGTGTGTGTGTGTGTGTGTGTGTGTGTGTGTGTGTGTGGTGCGTGTGTGTGAGTGTGTGTGTGTGTATGTGTGTGTGTGTGTGTGTGTGTGTGTGTGTGTATGTGTGTGTGGCAGAGGAGGTGTTATGTGAGTGTATGTATGTGGGCGTGCCCGTGTGCTTGTGCAAGAACCTGTCTGTCTGCTTGCCTCTCTGTCTGTCCGTCTGTGAGTGTGTTCAATTAGAAATGTATATTTGTGTGGGTGGGTGTGTGCGCGCACGCGTTTGTGTGTGTGTGTGTGTGTGTGTGTGTGTGTGTGTGTGTGTGTGTGTGTGTGTGTGTGTGTGTGTGTTTCCATTAGTTTTTCTTACATATTCGGTCAAAATCTTTGCTGTATGGTAGAAGAATAGAATGAGCGACACACTATACACACACACACACACGATATTTTATTTGTCCTCATAGAATACACGAAAAATTTGTTTGTGGTAACATCATCACAGTTACCATATTACAACAAATCATAAACATATATATCATTAAAAAATAGTCCACTCTTTCCATTGTGCTTGGTCATTCCTTGTCAATTCATTTATCCATCTTGTATCAATCTTTACATATATATGAATATTAACACATGTATGCACACATCCTACTACCACACCCCACCACCACCACCCCATATACACACACACCACACCAATACAAAATCACATGCACATACACCCCGCCAAAACAGAATCACACACACACACACACACACACACACACCACACACACACACACACACACACACACACACACACACACACATTTCAACAGTAAAACATAGCATTCCCTAATAGGCATGTAGTAAGGAATAAATAAGAACAACATTCCAATGCCATGCAGTGATATTCCAAATGTATCATTAAAAACTGTAAAAGAAGACAATCAAAGTCAAATCATATGATTCATGGATTAAAAAAAAAAAAGATAGTTGAAGACATTTGGCACCACAGGTCGCACTCGAGTTGTGCCCCTCACGTCCCTATCCCTCTCTCCCTCTGACTGCCTGCATTATGCAAGTGACTGGACAGGACCCAAGAGCAGACATCACTCAACACCACGGAAGTGACTCGGCAACAGTGCAGTGTCTCCTCATGACAACGTAATGCCGACTGCTCCCTGTGAACTGCTGTGCCGGAACAGACCATGGATTGGCTGTGGACTGGGTGCTGTAATGAGCGGTGTGGCTGCAATGCCACTGAAGTGGCACAGATGATGACACAGAAACTACAGACAAAGGCCAGTCTGAATAGAGAGGAGAGTTATGACTGTCCATCGTCTACCACCACCTACTGAGTGATGCTGACCTCAGCTGCCATCCCACCAACCTGGCCACAAGACTTCTCTCCACAAGACTGATGAAGGCCATGAACACTGGTTGAAATAGTTCCAGAGATTGTCATCCACTTTGGATCCTGAGGCCATGATTCTAAATCTCTCTCGCAGAGGTATCCACTGCAATCAGGGGCCGTACTTACATGTCGTCGGTAAACTTACTTCTACAATGAGATTAACTCCTGGGTACAAACCCTGTGGGTTCAGCGCATTCTACTTTTGTACCTATATCCTCTGGGTTTTGTCTCGGTTTGTACCTACGAAGTGTCCAGAAAGTAAAGGGTGAAGGTCAGATAAAAAGAGGGATTCCCTCCTTCTGTGCATGCCTTGAATAACCCCTAACCTTCTGTGCATGCCCACAAATACGCTGACACAGACACACACAAAGACTGAAAAAGCAGCTTAACTAAAAACAAGTTTGATAAAACTATTAAAAGGCCATAAACATGATGACGTCACACTCACACGCACACACACATACACACACTGACACAAAGTAACAGTGACACACACAGGCATGAAGACAGATTTAACCTACACACACACACACACACACACACACACACACACACACACACACACACACACACCAAGAGCTAAGCCAACTATCGTAGCAGACAAACGTGGGAGCTACAGACATACTTGTAGAGCAGGGGGCCGAGTTCCGTGTCTCAGTCTGTGCAAATCAAATTCAGTGTCTTCTCGGAGAGTGTCTGTCAGCTGGAAGATGTTGTGACGACGAAATCTTAACTTTTCGTGAAGTTCGTGAACATTGAACGTGTCCAATGGCTTTGTTTTGATCTAACCCAGGGCGGACTCATGCCCTGTCCTCGTTGTACGTTACCCACCCCTCACCCACTGCAAACCACGAGATTAAAGGTTACTCTCGACATGTGGATCTGCAAGTAACGGACCTTTGAGCTTACAACGAGGTAGTAGGTAACTTCCCCGTTACCCACGACATGTAAGTACGGCCCCAGGATATTTCCCTATTCCTTGGTTCTAGAATCTTGGGCGATCAAAAATAGATGATTTTAACCGTTTCCGAATCAGCTGTCACACCGATTAGTGACCACGTGACCACCTTTGATGCAAGCAACGTTGTGTATCAGGGTTAGAGGTAAGAAAGGACTTTTTGTCTACCACTACCCCACAGATCTTAATATCTGTTGATTCTGTTGGGTTCTCTGGGGTGGGGGGGGAGGGGGGAAGGGGGGAAGGGGGGTTCACATCGCTACTTGTCTCTGACTGTTTTTTCCGAAGCACGATTCCGCCCACACAACCCAGCCTCACACTATTCCTCTCCATCCCTCCACTCCTCAATGACTGGCTGTTTTATTGCGTTGGGAGAGCGTTTAAATTCTGTGCTGAGGTATCTGCATTGCATCAGCTGCAGGTTAGTGCACCGTCCTCCCCCTCCCCCTCTGAAGGAAGTGCCCATCCATCTCCATTAGTTGATGTGTCAGGGTCAGTGTGGAGGCTCTCTCTCTCTCTCTCTCTCTCTCTCTCTCTCTCTCTCTCTCTCTCTCTCTCTCTCTTCATAGAGATATCTCTCTTCATAGGGATCTCTCTCAGTCTCTCTCCCTCTCTCTCCCTCTCTCTCTCTCTCTCTCTCTCTCCCTCTCTCTCTCTCTCTCTCTCTCTCTCTCTCTCTCTCTCTTTTCATTGGGATCCGTCTCTCTGTCTTCATTGAATTTGTCTCTCTCAGTCT
Source organism: Conus canariensis (assembly GCA_033310375.1). Lineage (NCBI taxonomy): Eukaryota > Metazoa > Mollusca > Gastropoda > Neogastropoda > Conidae > Conus > Conus canariensis. The sequence continues at coordinate 68,701,690 of CM065729.1, forward strand.
CTCTCTCTCTCTCTCTCTCTCTCTCTCTCTCTCTCTCTCTCTCTCTCTCTCTCTCTCTCTTCTTTGAATTCTCTCTGTCTCTCTCAGTTTATCTCTGTCTGTCATGTCTGTCTCTGTCTCTGTCTGTCTGTCTGTCTTCTGTCTGTATTTCTCTGTCTGTCTGTCTGTCTGCCTGTCTGTCTGTCTGTCTGTCTGTCTGTCTGTCTGTCTCTCTCTCTCTCTCTCTCTCTCTCTCTCTCTCTCTCTCTCTCTCTCTCCTGTTTTTGGCATGTATGCAACTTAGGTCTGTCTTTTGTTTCTTGTTTTCCCATGAGTGTCTTTTCATTTGTCCGTCTGTGAAGGAGAGGAGTGCACCCAATGTAAGAGGGAAAAAAAGGAAAGAACAGTCATTCACCTCCCCCTCCTCCCCTTCCCTCCGACCTCACCATGCTTTGTTCCTCCTCTCATACTTAATGAATTGCTCTGTCGCTGAATCAAGAGAATGGGCTTTTTCTGGTGAAAAAAGACCCATGTTTTTCTGGCTTTGTTCAGCTTTCCGTATTCTCCTTTGGCAAATAACCATGCATTAGATTTATCAATAAAGTGAGGGCGGATTTTCATTGACCTATTCTGTACCTCTTTTGAAATGAGACTCTGTGTGTGTGTGTGTGTGTGTGTGTGTGTGTGTGTGTGTGCGTGCATACGTGCGTGTGTGTGTGTGTGTGTGTGTGTGTGTGTGTGTGTGTGTGTGTGTGTGTGTGTGTGTGTGTGTACACATCACAATCCTCAGCAATGACACTCACGCTGCAAAAACCACTGGCTTTGCATTTTTCACCAACGCAATCTTTTATTCCTACTCACGATTGGGAAAAGACATGAAGAGAGAAAAACATCTTCTAGAGCTACTCCACAATGTATTAGGAGGTGGGACGAAGGATAATGAGGATGAGAAAAGGGGGTAATAAAGGAACATTGTGTGGACATGCCCGATGACGATCGATGTGAACGTGTTTAATGTCAGGACTGATCTACAGATAGTCTCCCAGAAATTCGCAGGCAGGAGCCAACACCAACATAACATCTGATAATGCCAAGGTGGCAGCAAAAGGTCACAGCTTTTGTCACTTTTTGTCTCTTGGGGTTACAGCTGTTCTCTGGTCTGCTGTGCAATGGGAAGAATGTAGGTGGCTGGCACTGCCACTCTTCCCGACGAGAGATAAGCACTGTTGACCTTCTGATTGAGTCTGGTAACCATCATTCCGGACATATGGTAACGCCATTTATAGCATCCAGAAACCATCATTCAGACATCAAGAGAAGTGTGGCTTATAGCCTGGCAACCACCATTCCTTCATCTGACGATGGAGTTTACATAATCATAATATTGCTTTGCAATGAACATTGTTCTCAAAGTCTAATAGCCACCATCTACATTCGGTCGTAGCAATCATGTATGGTCTCGTCTTTAATATTGATGGGAAGTCTGGCGAAGTCACACACACTACCTGTGTGTGTGTGTGTGTGTGTGTGTGTGTGTGTGTGTGTGTGTGTGTGTGTGTGTGTGTGTGTGTTTCCATTAGTATATTTCATGTATTTGTCCGCCATCTTTGCTGGCTGGTAGAAGAGTAGATTGACTGACTGCATGCATTATGCAAGTGACCCAAGAGCAGACACCACTCAACACCACGGAAGTGACTCGGCAACAGTGCAGTGTCTCCTCATGACGATGTCATGCCGACTGCTCCCTGCGAATTGCTGTGACTGGACAGACCATGGGTTGGCTGTGGACTGGGAGCTGGAAAGAGTGTCATGGCTGCAATGCCACTGAAGTGGCACAGACGATGACACAGAAAGTACAGACAGACCAAGGCCAGTCTGAACAGGGAGGAGAGTTATGACTGTCCATCATCTACCACCACAAACTGAGTGATGCTGACCTCAGCTGCCATCCCACCAACCTGGCCACAAGACTTCTCTCCACAAGACCGATGAAGGCCATGAACACTGGTTGAAATGGTTCCAGAGATTGTCATCCACTGTGGATCCTGAGGCCATGATTCTAAATCTCTCTTGCAGAGGTGTCCACTGTGATCAGGATGTTTTCCCTATTCTTTGGTGTCATGAGTTCTAGAATCGTGGGCGATAAACAATACAGGATTTTAACTGTTTCTGATTCAGCTGTCACACAATTTAGTGACCACGTTGCCTTTGATGCAAGCAACGTTGTGTATCAGGGTTCAACGATCAACGATCAACAATCAACGATCAACGAAAGTTTAATGAACAAGGCCATTTGCCCATGTCATACAGGAAAAAGGAGGCATCAGAAACAAAGGACATAGTACAATAAGCATAATTCATATGGGAAACATGAAATATGATGCAAAAACCATAGTACATATCACTGGAAACACGTGACATAATACAGTGAGTATAGCATGCAGTATAATATCTGCATGTATATAAAAAAGGTCTCTCACAATACATGACCAAGAGAATGAATAGGATCGTGGTTAAGGGGAGGTGGGAAAAAAATCTGTATTTTCATAAAAGGAACTAAATAATGGGAAGTTGGGAAGAGAACACACACACACACACACACACACACACACACACACACACACACACACACACACACACACACACACACACACACACACACACACAAGCGAAACTAAGTGTTGATTGAATTTCTAAGTTCAAATGCTCTGGCAATGAAATTAACAAGACGAAAAGTATGTTTGGGGCTTGCCAATAGTAATGACATTTTAAAAACCGTGGGGTTGACGAAGAATTTCTTTGGCAAAAATTGCTCTCGTAGAGCATGATATTTGGGGCATTTAAGGAGAAAATGATACTCACATTCATATGTGTTGGGACAAAAGGGACAAGTGTGATCTGTTTGTGCCTTTGAGAAGCGAAAACGGTGGGGTTTCAGACATGATACACCTAATCTGAATCTAGTTATTGGTTTACGTAGATTTATATTTTTCATTTCAGATAGATATGGAGAAAGACTATGTGATGATTTGATAGAGGAAAAGAATTCAAATCGTTGTTTAGACTGAATTTGACTATTCCATCCTTGACGAAAACAATCAAATAATCTTTGTTGAAATTCTTGTAAGAAAATTCGATCATTTCCGACCCCCTGACTTTCCCACACAAAGCCAAATCCATGATAATACAATGTAAAACAAACGAAAGAACCCCAATTATTTTTGTTTCTACAATGCAAGTTGAAGAGTGTCTGATAAGCTTTATAGGGGAGACGATCTTGAGGCATTTTCAGAAGTTTAAGCCAATATTTAATACATCTGGCTCTAGTTATTATATCTAAAGGGTATCTGCCTGTTTCGCCGAATATTAAAGCACTAGGTGTTTGTACGCTGACGTTAAGAAATCTTTTAATTGCAAATAAATGTTCTTTTTCTATTATGCTGTGATCAGCTACAAGGCCCCAAACTTCACATCCATAAGTGAGCATTGGTTGTATTTGACAATCAAATAGCTTAAAAAATAAATGAGGACAATGGTTACCAAGTTTCCCTAAGATTTTTAGTGTACATAGAACACACTTTTTTGCTCGTGATGCCATGTCATCAAGCGCGTAAGAAAACGTTAACCCAGTTGAAAAAATAATACCTAAGTATTTATACTGGTTAACAACTTCTATTTTATCATAGCCATAAGACCATTTTTCATGGACTGCAAGATACCCCCCCCCCCCCCTTCCTGAACACTACTATTTTGGATTTATCTAGATTGACAGTAAGCCTAAGTTTACCTGCTGTGTTCTTTAAAATATTGAGCTGTTGTTGGAGTCCAGTACTTGTATACGCCAACAGAATGATATCATCAGCGAATAACATTATTAGGATTTCTATTAAGTCAGGTGATAATGGAATGCCATGTTTGCCCTTAGAAATTATTTCATTTGTCAGTTCATTAATAAATAAAGAAAATAAAATGGGGCTGCATATATCTCCTTGTTTTAAGCCTTGTGGACAGAAAAAGGTGTCTGTAAGGTCATTTTTACAGCGTACTCTTCTTTTAACCACGGAATACATACTTTTTAATGCCTTAAACATTTTCCCATTAACTCCGTTTTTTCTCAGTATCTCCTATAGTAAATTTCTGTCAACAAGATCAAATGCTTTTTTTAAATCAATGAATGCAATATACAGTCTCTGGTTATTAGATAATTGTTTTTTAACTAAGGCAAAGAGAGTATAGATATGGTCTATTGTACTGTATTTCTTCCTAAAGCCAGCTTGCATTTCACTAATTATATTATTATTTTCTACCCACAGGGTTAGACGTTTATTTAGGACGTAACTGTATAACTTCCCACTAATGTTTAAATGTGAAATGCCCCGATAATTGTCTGGAAGGTTAATATCATTTTTTTTAAAGTATCGGTTATATCAAAGCTTCTGACCAATCACTAGGGAACAGTCCTGAGTCAAACAGTTTGTTAAAGAATACTGTAAGAAAAGGAATAACTCGAGTATCAGCGCATTTAAAGAACTCACTACATAGTCCATCTGGTCCAGCAGCCTTACTATTCCTTAAAGCCCTCAAGGCATCCCTGACTTCACTTTCAGAGATTTCTGTTTCCAGGACAGAAATATCATAATCTTGACTCTCTGTATCTATTTAATTAATGCTTTCATGAAAGGTGTCTAAATCTTGCATAATAGAATCAGAATAAAATACTTTACTAAAATGCTGAAACCACTGTTCATTTCTTATGTCATTGGTAGTTGGAGCAGCTTTGGATACACTTTTTATAGTTTGCCCAAAAAGTTGTGGGTCATTTTTGCTGTCCTCTAATGTTTTTATTAAACGGTTTCTATGTTCTTGTTGTTTCTCATTTAATAGATGTTTATAATCTCTAAGGAGATTACAATATATCACTCTGAGATCCTCTTTTATCACTACGTTGTTACACTGTTTAAATTGTCGTAAGGCAAATCTGGCTTTCTGTCTTTTTTTTCCCAACAATCTGAATCAAACCAAGGTTTCTTTCTATCACTGCCACTAGTAATTGTTCTTAGTATACACTGACCTGCTTTGTATAAAGCTTCATGGAATTTACCCAGCGCCAAATTAATGTCTACATCAATTTGATTTAAAGCATCAACAAAAAGTAATTGTACATCCTGAGAACATAGTTGTGCAATATATTCTGGTTCTTTATCTTTAGTCCATACAAATTTGTTTACTTTGCATATTTTCTTTACATTCTTTTCATTTGGATGATGTTTAGCAAGCTGTAGCTCAAAATGAACGGGCATATGTTTTGACTCAATTTTAGACAATACTTTAAGCTTTACACCCAGATGAATAATGGAGCTTGACATTAAAAAATAGTCTATTACACTAGACCCGTTGGGTGCTATATATGTGTAACTGCCATTTACATCACCTGCAAGAAATCCATTGAGAATTACAATATTGAATTGTTCACACACTTCAAGAAGATACTTTCCAAAATCATTGACAATTTTATCTTCAGATATACGTATAAACAGAGATTTAACATCAGAATCATCTCTCAAATCCTCAAGCATTCCACCATTTAGTAAACACAGTTCTTTAACATTCGTATTGCCAGTTCTTGCGTTGAGGTTTCCAAAGATCAACAAAGGAAGGGCCCCATGGTCTTGTGTGAGGTCACGTATGCACTGTTCTAAAAGATATATACCATTTTCTATTTCTGTTTCACAGTAATACTGACTGTGAAGTGGAGGTAAATACATACCTATCAGAAAACAATCCATAGAATACCCAGTTAAATCTTTAGACATAATGAGAATTAAACAATTGTCCAATTCTGTAGGGATAAGCTTTATGAGATGTACAAATTGATTCTTAACTAACATCACAATCCCTCCAGACAGACGAGCAGTGACTATCAGGGTCAGAGGTAAGAAAGGACTTTTTGTCGACCACTGCCCCACAGATCTTAATATCTGTTGATTCTGTTGGATTCTCTGGGCGGGGGGGGGGGGGGGGGGGGGGGGGAGGGGGGGGGGGGGGTTCACATCGCTACTTGTCTCTGACTGGCTTTTTTCCGAAGCACGATTCCGCCCACACAACCCAGCCTCACACTATTCCTCTCCATCCCTCCACTCCTCAATGACTGGCTGTTTTATTGCGTTGGGAGAGCGTTTAAATTCTGTGCTGAGGTATCTGCATTGCATCAGCTGCAGGTTAGTGCACCGTCCTCCCCCTCCCCCTCTGAAGGAAGTGCCCATCCATCTCCATTAGTTGATATGTCAGGGTCAGCATGGAGGCTCTCTCTCTCTCTCTCTCTCTCTCTCTCTCTCTCTCTCTCTCTCTCTTCATAGAGATCTCTTTCTCTTCATAGAGATCTCTTTCTCTTCATAGGGATCTCTCTCTCTTCATAGGGATCTCTCTCTCTCTCTCTCTCTCTTCATTGGCATTTCTCTCTCTCTCTCTCTCTCTCTCTCTCTCTCTGTGTCTCTCTCTCTCTCACTCTTTCTCTCACTCTTTTCATTGACATCTGTCTCTCTCTCTCTCTCTCTCTCTCTCTCTCTCTCTCTCTTCATTGAATTCTCTCTCTCGCTCTCTCTCTCTCTCTCTCTCTCTTCATTGACTTCTCTCTCTCTGTGTCTCTCTGTCTCTCTGTCTGTCTGTCCGTCTTCTGTCTGTCTGTCTGTATGTCTGTCTGTCTGTCTGTCTGTCTGGCTGTCTGTCTGTCTGTCTGTCTGTCTCTCTCTCTCTCTCTCTCTCTCTCTCTCTCTCTCTCTCTCTCTCTCTCTCTCTCTCTCTCTCTCCTGTTTTAGGCATGTACGCAACTTAGATGTGTCTTTTGTTTCTTGTTTTCCCATGAGTGTCTTTTCATTTGTCAGTCAGTGAAGGAGAGGAATGCACCCAATGTAAGGGGAAAAAACTCAGCACTGTCATTCACCTCCCCCTCCTCCCCTTCCCTCCGACCTCACCATGCATTGGTCCTCCCCTCACACTTAATGAATTGCTCTTTCGCTGAATTACGAGAGGGAGCGTTTTACGGCGAAAAGGATCAATGCTTTACTGGCTTTGTTCAACTTTCTGTATTCTCCTTTGGCAAATAGCCATGCATTAGATTTATCAATAAAGTGAGGGCGGTTTTCATTGACCTATTCTGTACCTCTTTTTGTAATGAGTCTGTGTGTGTGTGTGTGTGTGTGTGTGTGGTGTGCGTGCGTGCGTGCGTGTGTGTGTGTGTGTGTGTGTGTGTGTGTGTGTGTGTGTGTGTGTGTGTGTGTGTGTGTGTGTGTGTGTGTGTTTGTACAGATCACAATCCACAGCAATGACACACACACTGCAAGAACCACTGGCTTTGCATTCTTCACCAACGCAATCTTTTATTCCTACTCACGATTTGGAAAAGACGTGAAGAGAAAAATATCTTCCAGAGGTACTCCACGATGTATTATTAGGTGGGACGAAGGATAACGAGGAGTAGGAAAGGGGGGAGGGTAATAAAGGAGCATTGTGTGGACATGACCGATGACGATCGATGTCAACGTGTTTAATGCCAGGCCTGATCTGCAGATGGTCTCCCAGAAATTCGCAGGCAGGAGCCAACATCAACATCTGATAATGCCAAGGTGGCAGCAAAAGGTCACAGCTTTCATCACTTTTGATCATTCTAGGAGCAAGTCTTTTCCTCCTCTCGGGGTAACGGCTGCTCTCTGGTCTCCTGCTGTGCAATGGGAAGAATGTAGCTGGCTGGCACTGCCGCTCTTTCCGACGGGAGATAAGCACTGTTGACCTTCTGATTGAGTCTGGTAACCGTCATACCTGACATCTGGCAACGCCATTTAAAACATCCAGAAACCATAATTCAGACATCAAGAGAAGTGCGGCTTATAGCCTGGCAACCACCATTCATTCATCTGATGATGGAGTTTACATAATGATCACATTGCTTCGAAGTGAACATTGTTCGCAAAGTCTGATAGCCATCATCTACATTCAGCAGTAGCGATCATGTATGATCTCGTCTTTAGTATTCATGAGAAGTCTGACGAAGTTACTCTCACTACCTGTGTGTGTGTGTGTGTGTGTGTGTGTGTGTGTGTGTGTGTGTGTGTGTGTGTGTGTGTGTGCGTGTGTGTGTGTGCGAGCGTGCGTGCGTGCGTGCGTGCGTGCGTGTGTGTGTGTGTGTGTGTGTGTGTGTGTGTGTGTGTGTGTGTGTGTGTGTGCGTGCGTATGCGAGCGTGCGTGCGTGCGTGCGTGCGTGTGTGTGTGTGTGTGTGTGTGTGTGTGTGTGTGTGTGTGTGTGTGTGTGTGTGTGTGTTTCCATTAGTATATTTCATGTATTTGTCTGCAATCTTCGCTGGCTGGTAGAACAGTAGATTGTCTGATTGCATGCATTATGCAAGTGACTGGACAGGACCCAAGAGCAGACACCACTCAACACCATGGAAGTGACTCGGCAACAGTGCAGTGTCTCCTCATGACGACGTTATGCCGACTGCTCCCTGTGAATTGCTGTGACTGGACAGGCCATGGGTTGGCTGTGGACATGGTGCTGGAAAGAGTGTCGTGGCTGCAATGCCACTGAAGTGGCACAGAAGATGACACAGAAACTACAGACAGACCAAGGCCAGTCTGAACAGGGAGGAGAGCTTTGACTGCCCATCGTCTACCACCAGCTACTGAGTGATACTGACCTCAGCTACCATCCCACCAACCTGGCCACAAGATTTCTCTCCACAAGACTGATCAAGGCCGCGAAACACTGGTTGAAATAGTTCCAGAGATTGTCATCCACTTTGGATCCTGAGGCCATGATTCTAAATCTCTCTCGCAGAGATGGTCAACGTGTTCAGGATACTTTTCCAATGTCTTGGG
>CM065729.1:68715539-68718039 GCA_033310375.1 Conus canariensis
AAAACTGGTAATAGCATTCACAAAGTCTGGTAATAGCATTCACAAAAAAATGGTAATAGCATTCACAAAGACTGGTAATAGCATTCACAAAGACTGGTAATAGCATTCGCGAAGGCTGGTAATGGCAGTCATAGAGATTGATAACAACATTCATCAAGACTGGTCATAGCATTCACAAAGACTGATATTAGCATTCACAGAGACTGGTATTAGCGTTCACTAAGAATGGTCTCAGCATTCCCAAAGACTGGTCATAGCATTCACAGAGACTGGTCATAGGTCATAGCATTCACAGAGATTGGTATTAGCGTTCACAGAGACTGGTCATAGGTCATAGCATTCACAAAGACTGGTCATAGCATTCACAGAGACTGGTCATAGGTCATAGCATTCACAGAGACTGGTCATAGGTCATAGCACTCACAGAGACTGGTCGTAGCTTTCACAGAGACTGGTCGTAGCTTTCACAGAGACTGGTATTAACATTCACAAAGAACATGTATCACTACTCTCAAAACTGGGACGGACAACAGAAACGAAATCAGCATGGCAGATGTCATCTGAGGAGCAATTGTTGCGCGTTTGTATGTCTGTTGTTTGTCAGTAAGACGTGTCTGTCGAGAATTCTTGTTTCGTATTGTGTTGTGAATCAGTGTTCCTGTGCACTTCGTTTTCTGTGTTCATGTGTTTTTCGGCGTAACATGACAAACGATCTTCACACAAACTTAGCACGGGCATGGACATTGGGGAAAGAACAACTGCAAGGGCAGGGCATGTAGGGTCACAGACTTTATGATTATCAGTGAGAATGAAGAGCAGGGCATGTAGGGTCACAGACTTTATGATTATCAGTGAGAATGAAGAGCAGGGCATATAGGGTCACAGACTTTATGATTATCAGTGAGAATGAAGAGCAGGGCATGTAGGGTCACAAACTTTATGATTATCGGTGAGAAATGAAGAGCAGGGCTTGTAGGGTCACAGACTTTACGATCATCGGTTAGAATGAAGAGCAGGAAGACGATTGTTCTTTTCACTTCTTTAAATTAAAACAGCACATGTCGTGGCAAAGTGATTAGCATCGCGGCCTCCCACCTGGGAGGTCGTGGGTTCGATTCCCATCAGAGCCATTTATATATGGGATTTTTCTGCCCTTTCTGGCCACAGATTAGTCTGCTATAGGCTCAACCGTGATGACTGGGGCCACGCAGTTACGTTTCATCCATTCCGAAAGTGTCTGTCTCTCGGGCCTACTTTACGCCAGATGTGTTGTATAAGGAAGCGTGGAGTACAACCCTGTCATGCAGGATCTCAGACCAGAATGGAAATCCATGGCATCATCTTCATCATTATCATCCTCATCGATCAGCATTAAAAAAACGTCTGATATTATGTGGCTGTGCATGCCTTGATCTTATGGCGAAGCCGAATCGATCGTGTCTCCACGTCTGTGCCTTTGGTTTGATTCTGTCGGAGTCACCAGTTTCAGCAGCTTCATGGGCACTGTCGCCGGAAAGACATAGTGGCACCCTGTACAGGGCGAGCTTACTCTATGACTTAAGTAAATATTGTCATCAGCAATGGGTTTGGTAGGCGGTGACCTGCGTATAGTGGATCAGAAAAGGCACCATTGAACACAACCGAAATAACTAGATGACAGTGTGGTTGCCTCATGTCAACTTGACATTGACTGCTTTGTGCGTGCGTGTGGGTGTGGGTGTGGGTGTGGGTGGGGGTAGGGGGTGGAGGTGGGGGTAGGGATGGGGATGAGGGAGGGTGTGATCATTGTGGGATACTCATCTCAACTGCCGACAAGCGTCCGCCAGCTAGCCCATTTCTCTTCAATAGACTGATGAAGGCCATGAGAAATGGCCACTATAGTTGTAATAAGAACCGTCTGTTTAGGATTCTGAGGCAGACATTATAAACCTGCTTTGGTCGAGGTGTTCAAAATGGTTCAGGTGTTTTCACCCTTTCTTGGTTTCATAAGTTCTGGAGACTGAAGAAACAAAAAGGGCAGAGGAGATTTGAACATCCTCTCTATTGTCAAGCGTTTTCCTATTTGTCCTCGATGCAGTTATTGTTGTCCCTAAGGGCTGGAGGTCTTTTACCACCACTTCATAAATAGTAAAGTCTCTTGAATCTTTGATATTCCTCTCTCTCTCTCTCTCTCTCTCTCTCTCTCTCTCTCTCTCTCTCTCTCTCTCTCTCTCTCTCTCTCTCTCTCTCCTGCTTCTCAGCATGTACAGACTTTCAATGTGTCTCTTGTTATTTCTTTTCTTCCCCTCACCTCGTCTTTCCATCTGTCCATCTGTCAGTCATCTGTCCATCTGTCAGTCATCTGTCTGTCACTCATCTGCCCGTCTGTCAGTCATCTGCCCCTCTGTCACTCATCTGCCCGTCTCTCACTCATCTGCCCGTCTCTCACTCATCTGCCCGTCTGTTAGTCTGTAAAGGAAGGGAATGAATGCAAGTGAGAAAAACACCACAGTCCGTCCTT
>CM065729.1:68728039-68748039 GCA_033310375.1 Conus canariensis
TGTTTTCTTCATCATTCGGCCTTTCCATCTGCCCATCTGTCACTCTGTTCTCTGTTTCTTTCATCACTTGGTCTTTCCATCTGCCCATCTGTCGCTCTGTTCTCTGTTTCTTTCATCACTTGGTCCTTTCCATCTGCCCATCTGTCACTTCTGTTTCTTTCATCATTCGGCTTTCCATCTGCCCAATCTGTCACTCTGTTCTCTGTTTCTCTCATCACTTGGTCTTTCCATTGCCCATCTGTCGCTCTGTTCTCTGTTTCTTTCATCACTTGGTCTTTCCATCTGCCATCTGTCACTCTGTTTCTTTCATCATTCGGCCTTTCCATCTGCCCATCTGTCACTCTGTTTCTTTCATCATTCGGCCTTTCCATCTGCCCATCTGTCACTCTGTTTCTGTTCATCATTCGGCCTTTCCATCTGCCATCTGGCCTGCTGTTTCCTTCATCATTCGGCTTTCCATCTGCCCATCTGTCACTCTGTTTCTTTCATCATTCGGCCTTTCCATCTGCCCATCTGTCACTCTGTTTCTTTCATCATTCGGCCTTTCCATCTGCCCATCTGTCCACTTCTGTTTCTTTCATCATTCGGCCTTTCCATCTGCCCATCTGTCCACTCTGTTTCTTTCATCATCATTCGGCCTTTCCATCTGCCCATCTGTCACTCTGTTCTCTGTTTCTCTCATCACTTGGTCTTTCCATCTGCCCATCTGTCGCTCTGTTCTCTGTTTCTTTCATCACTTGGTCTTTCCATCTGCCCATCTGTCACTCTGTTTCTTTCATCATTCGGCCTTTCCATCTGCCCATCTGTCACTCTGTTCTCTGTTTCTCTCATCACTTGGTCTTTTCCATGTGCCCATCTGTCGCTCTGTTCTTTTCTTTCATCACTTGGTCTTTCCATCTGCCCATCTGTCACTCTGTTTCTTTCATCACTTGTCTTTCCATCTGCCCATCTGTCACTCTGTTTCTTTCAATCATTCGGGCCTTTCCATCTGCCCATCTGTCACTTCTGTTTCTTTCATCATTCGGCCGGCCTTTCCATCTGCCCATCTGTCACTCTGTTCTCTGTTTCTTCTCATCACTTGGTCTTTCCATCTGCCCATCTGTCGCTCGTTCTCTGTTTCTTTCATCACTTGGTCTTTCCATCTACCCATCTGTCACTCTGTTCTCTGTTTCTTTCATCACTTGGTCTTTCCATCTGCCCATCTGTCACTCTGTTTCTTTCATCACTGGGTCTTTCCATCTGCCCATCTGTCACTCTGTTCTCTGTTTCGTTCATCACTTGGTCTTTCCATCTGCCCATCTGTCTCTCTGTTTCTTTCATCACTTGGTCTTTCCATCTGCCCATCTGTCACTCTGTTTCTTTCATCACTTGGTCTTTCCATCTGCCCATCTGTCGCTCTGTTCTCTGTTACTTTCATCACTTTGTATTTCCATCTGCCCATCTGTCACTCTGTAAAGGAAGGAATGAATGCAATGTGAGAAAACCATCACGGTCTGACCTTTCCCTTCTCCCCTTCCCTCTCACCTCCCCACGCAACACTCCTCCTCTCATTGTTGATGAATGGCTCTTGGCTGAACAGAGGAGCGAAGGGTTGTTTGTTCTTACAGCATACAGACAAGTACCGTTCATTGTATTTGTTCAGTTTTTTATATCTTCATTTTCAAAATGATTGTGCATTAACGTTATGAAACAAGAAAACAAACAAACAAACAAAAAAACCGGGGGCCGATTTTAACTACGGACATTCTTGCTCTTTCAGAAATAGTTTTGAATGTGTGTGCGTGCACGCGCGCGCGCGCGCGCGCGCGTGTGTGTGTGTGTGTGTGTGTGTGTGTGTGTGTGTGTGTGTGTGTGTGTTGTGTGTATGTGTGTGTGTGAGAGAGAGAGAGAGAAAGAGAGAGAGAGAGAGACAGACAGAGACAGTGACAGAGACAGAGACAGAGTGAGACCTAGAGACACAGAGAGAGAGAGAATGTGCGTGTGTGCGTGCGTGCATGCTGGCGTGCGTGCGTGCGCGCGTGCGTGCGTGTGTGTGTGTGTGTGTGTGTGTGTGTGTGTGTGTGTGGTGTATGTGTGTGTGTGTGTGTGTGTGTGTGTGTGTGTGAGAGAGACAGTGTGTGTGTGTGTGTGTGTGTGTGTGTGTGTGTGTGTGTGTGTGTGTGTGTGTGTGTGTGTGTGTGTGTGTGTGTGTGTGTGTGTGTGAACAGTTTATCATCTCTCTCTCTCTCTCAAAGGGTTTGCTCCCACATCAGACTGAAGTCCAATAGGAAGGGGATAGATGTGAAGGCAAACGTCCATCCAGTGGAAGATTCGAACCATGGACCCATTCGTCTTGACTGCAGCCTTTTTCTGAACCATTCTCTTCATTGCCCTCACTTCAGCCCCTTTCAGAATTTAGCTGCTTTCAGTACAAAAATATTGGCCAGTGAAAGTGAAGCGATGGTGATGATGATGACGACGACCATCATCATCATCATTATCATCGTCGTCATCATCATCATTATAATAATAATGATGATGATGATGATGATGTTGATGATAATGATGATGATGGTGATGTTGAAGATGATGATGATGATCATCATCATTATCATTATCATCATCATCATCATCATCATCATCATCACAGTCATCATCATCATCATCATCATCAACAACAACAACAACAACAGCAGCAGCAGCAGCAGCAACAACAACATTATCATCATAAGCAACTACCATCAGATGTGCCAAAGCAAACCACACAGGTTAATGCTCAGCCAGGACTCACTGGCAAACAGGAGAGTGATGAAAGGAAGACAACCCAGTCATAGTGGTTCCCAACTAACATTGAAGTCCTTCAGCCTGTCTCCACCCCCACCCCCACCCACTCCTTGCCCCCTTCTCGCTACCCACCTGGATTCTTCCCATTCTCCTCCCCTTTCTTTGACCCTCCCCATTACCCCCATTCCAGCTCCACCTCTCTCTCCTCCCCAAGGGTGCTCAAAGAAACAAGGAAGTTTACAACAAGTCGGAAATCCCAAAGTGGGCTCCATTTGAAGTTACGGACTTGGCAAACTGCTTTTTTGTGAACAGCGTGAATCTGTGACCTTTCAAATGCTCCTAGCTCAGTTTCTGCAGGCCACACAAACTTCAATGACAGCCACCTCCTTTACCCACGCCCATCCCCTGTCCCGACTCCTAACCTTCAATCCACCCTCTCTCCTACAATCTTTCCTCATACTTATCCCCCCCCCTCCCCCAAGTCACTCGCCGCATGTCAATGTGAGTTTGTCCCAGTGTGGTTCTGAGTGCTGAAGAGACAGGTGCCTCTCCGGCCCCTTGAGACCTTGCCATCAGTACTAGTGCACTTGTACCGTTCTCTCCATGGGCTGGAATTAGACTGACCATCTGTTAGGGTGGTAAGAAAGGATATTCAGACACTTACTTGGAAGGAAAGAAAAAAAAACATAATGTGTCTGTATGCGCGTGCACCCTCATTTGCGTGTTCTTAAGAATCTATGTATCCCCTGCTTTTCTTCAAATAATTAGTTAATCAGTTAATGAATCATTCGATTTTTCTTTTTACAGTCAGCCTGCCAACCAGTAAATAAACCAGTAAATAGTGGTTATTTCATATTACGTCAATGTATTTACCATCCAGCTTTCCATGATATCTGAAACAAATCAATCATGACAGGTCTTCATTCCGTTTCAAAATCAAGTGTGTTATCAACAAGGACAACAATCTTTCCACCAATGTATTTTTGGCATCTAAAACTGGAACTTTTAACAGCAATGTTTTCCAAAGATATTATGTCACTGTTATAATCACATAAGGAAATATGATACTGTAAACACACTTCGGTGTATATTTCTGATTTTGTTTTTCTTTTGTTACAAAAATCCCTTGTCCTAATTTAGTTTAACATTTATGAAATCCCCAGTTTCAATACAACAGGTCCTTAAATATCAAAAGTCAACGCAGTGTTCTTGCAGCAATGTTTCACCATCCTGCTTTTCTTACACAAATGCTCTTTCTTTGGCTTCCAACCCACTCATGAGCACACATACATGTGTGCACACACACACACACACACACACACACACACACACACACACACACACACACACACACACACACACACACACACACACACACACACTGCAGGACCAGTCCACTACCCCTCACTGACGCAATCTTTTCTTCCCACTCACAATTGAGGAAAAGACATCAAGGAACAAAATCCTTCAAGAAGTACTCCTCGACACATTAAGTGGAGGGGGGGGGGGGGGGGGATACCAAAGGTGTAATGTACAGACATGCCAGCCCACGATCAATATGAACGTGTTTAATGCCAGGCCTGATGTGCAGATAGTCTCCTAGAAATTCACAGGCAGATACCAACATCAAATGGCAAGGTGATAGTAAAAGGTCACGGCTGACGTCACTTTTTTCTTTTAATTCTAGGAACAAGTCTGTTCCTAGACTCGGGGTAACTGCCGTTGTCTGGTTTCCTCTTCAGAAATGGGGCGAATTTAGTCTGGCGGCACTGCCGCTCTTCCTGATGGGAGATAAATGCTGCTGACCTTCTTGTAAAGTCTGGCAACCATCGTTTCCAACACCTGGAACGCCATTCACAACATCCAGAATGCGCCATTCATACGTATTAGGAAGTACAATTCATAGTCTGGTAATCATCATTCCTCATACGCAAGCCTACAGTCTTTTACTGTCTCAGCATGTGTGTCTGAACTGAGGCAATCTACCCGGGCCAATTATTTCAGCTCGCCATCCCCAGAACAGGCCACATCCACGATTGTCCTGTGGTTGTTTCACCGTGGCTGTCATGAGGCAGTAATCCGTATCAAACTGTTATGAAGCAACCTGTCATACTGTGGCCTCATGACCAATCCGATGAGGTGCAGTATGTGGGGACCACGCCTCGCACAGTGACCCGTCCTCAATGAAACTGACACTGTATCATATTGTATGATGTTCAGGTCTCAACAGATTAAGTTGTGTGGAATTGGGATTGCTCTCCCTGGGGATACTGCCACGCCACTGTACAGTGCCACCTGATTTCAGTCTGCTCATGGTCTTGTTGATGTGTCAGAGTGGACATGTCTCCAGCTCTTTGCCATGGTTTGTCCTCTTGTTGCCGTGGGGTATTTCACATACACAAAGTCCATGTTGTATGTGGTTAATTATCTCTTCCAACATACTAGTGCTGAGACCACGCCAAAGGTTGAGAGGATATGATCAGTGCAGGGAGATGGGGGTAGGGGAGGGTCAGTGCAGGGAGATGGGGGTAGGGGAGGGTCAGTTCAGGGAGATGGGGGTAGGGGAGGGTCAGTGCAGGGAGATGGGGGTAGAGGAGGGTCAGTGCAGGGAGATGGGGGTAGGGGAGGGTCAGTGCAGGGAGATGGGGGTAGGGGAGGGTCAGTGCAGGGAGATGGGGGTAGGGGAGGGTCAGTTCAGGGAGATGGGGGTAGGGGAGGGTCAGTGCAGGGAGATGGGGGTAGGGGAGGGTCAGTGCAGGGAGATGGGGGTAGGGGAGGGTCAGTGCAGGGAGATGGGGGTAGGGGAGGGTCAGTGCAGGGAGATGGGGGTAGGGGAGGGTCAGTGCAGGGAGATGGGGGTAGGGGAGGGTCAGTGCAGGGAGATGGGGGTAGGGGAGGGTCAGTGCAGGGAGATGGGGGTAGGGGAGGGTCAGTGCAGGGAGATGGGGGTAGGGGAGGGTCAGTGCAGGGAGATGGGGGGTAGGGGAGGGTCAGTGCAGGGAGATGGGGGTAGGGGAGGGTCAGTGCAGGGAGATGGGGGTAGGGGAGGGTCAGTGCAGGGAGATGGGGGTAGGGGAGGGTCAGTGCAGGGAGATGGGGGTAGGGGAGGGTCAGTGCAGGGAGATGGGGGTAGGGGAGGGTCAGTGCAGGGAGATGGGGGTATGGGAGGGTCAGTGCAGGGAGATGGGGGTATGGGAGGGTCAGTGCAGGGAGATGGGGGTAGGGGAGGGTTGGAGACCCTGTTCATGCAACAACACTCATTACAAGGATACCTGGTTCTTTGGATTCCTAACCAAGTGAGTTGTTCCCCCCCCCCATCCTTCCCCCCTCCAGAAACTATTTGAACTGTCTTCTTTATTTTGCTTCCATCGTTAATCTATTCTTTCAGCTGCTCAAAGAAATACTGGGCGCATGAAAAGTGAAATGAATAGATAAATGAATAATGAAATGAAATAAATAAATAATAAACACATAAATGAATAAATAAATAAATAAACTCTTCAATCCAATGTAAAAAAAAAAAAGCCATGCAGAATTTTATTTGTCCAGGACACCATGGCAACAGGGAAGTACTGAAAGATTAAGTAAAGTCATTGTGCTAAACAGTTTGGTTTGCATTCAACCCCTCCCCCCCCCCAAACCTTACCCCCAAGCTTTCCTTTCTGACCCACTGTGATCTTTCACCCGACCATCTCCCACTCTCTGATGCTCATCTCCCCAAGGACGCCCAAAGAAACATTGAGGTTAACAAGTCGGAAATCCAAACTTGGGCACCATTGGAAGTTACTGAGTTGCCAAACTGCTTTTTTGTGAACAGCATGAATCTGTGACCTTTCAAATGCTCTTAGTTCACCTTCCGCAAACTCCAACGAAAATCCACCTCCATTTACCAGCCCCACCCCCACCCCCAACTCCCGTTCTAACCTTTTATTCCCACTCCCTCCTCAGACCTTCCCTCTCCTTTATCTCCCCCTCCCCCAAGTCACTCGCCGGATGTCAGCGTGAATTTGTCCCAGTGTGGTTCAGAGTGCTGAAGAGACAGGTGCCTCTCCGGCCCCTTGAGACCTTGCCATCAGTACTAGTGCACTTGTACTGCTCTCTCCATGGGCTGAAATTAGACTGGCTGTCTGTTGGGGTGGTAGGGACAGACATTCGGGCATTTACTTCGACAAAGAAAATAAAAGTGTGTGTGTGTGTGTGTGTGTGTGTGTGTGTGTGTGTGTGTGTGTGTGTGTGTGTGTGTGTGTAGGAATATCTAAAATAGTTTGCAATGCTCTTTTTGTCAAACGTGGCAACATGGCATCGAAACTAGCAGTAAAATGTCTTTTCCTACAAATTTTATAAATCTGATTGTAAGGAGGAGAAACATATTTCTAGCTTACTAGATGTTTATACTTACCCTCTGATGAAATTTAGATGTTCTAATCATAAATTACCAATTAAGGTAGATCGTCGATTTGCTATTCCAAAAGAAGAAAGGTTATGTAATAAATGTGACATGTCTGCAATAGGTGATGAATTTCATTTTATCATGGAATGTTCATCATACGTTACTTTGCGCAACACGTATTTGCCAAAAAGATTTCTCTACCCAAAATGTGTCTATAATTTTTTGTCAAATGATGTTTTCTACTAGTTGAAAACAAATACTTCTATTGTCAAAGTATATTAGATTATCTCAAGTGTTGTAAATTGTTGGTCTATGTCAGCATTGACCAGCAATTTATGTTTTATTTTGGCTTGTTTGTTTTCCTTTTCCTGTTACTGCTTTAAACTCACCCTTCCTCCATACCCCAAAAGGGGAAAAAGGAATAAATATTGTTCTTGTTCTTCTTTTGTGAGTGTGAGTGTGTGTGTATGTGTGTGTGTGTGTGTGTGTGTGTGTGTGTGTGTGTGTGTGTGTGTGTGTGTGTGTGTGTGTGTGTGTGTGTGTCCACGTATTTGCATATGCATGCGTTTGTGTGTTCGTAACACACACACACACACACACACACACACACACACACACACACACACACACACACACACACACACATTTATACACACAAACACACACACACACACACACACACACATTCACACACACGCACGCACGCACGCATGCACGCACGCACGCACGCGCCCACACACACACACACACACACACACACACACACACACACACACACACACACACACACACACACACACACACATACTACAGGACCAATCTGGTGCTCCTAACTGATGCAATCTTTTCTTCTCACTCCCAATTGAGGATAAGACATTAAGGAAAGAAGTCCAAAAAGTACCCCACGATGCATTAAGGGGAGGAGAGGGAATAACAAAGGTGTAATGTTTAGACATGCCAGCCAACGATCGATGTGAACGTATTTAATGCCAGACCTGATCTGCAGATAATCTCCCAGAAATTCGCCAGAAGGAGCTAACATCAACTTCTGATAATGGCAAGTCAGCAGCGAAAGGTCACAGCTGACGTCACTTTTTTCTTTGAATTCTAGGAACAAGTCTTTTCCTAGAGTGGGGTAACTGCCATTCCCTGGTTTCCTGTTCGGAAAAGGGGCGACTTTGGTCTGCTATAGCTGCCACTCTTCCTGATGGCAGATAAATGCTGTTGACTATCTGATAAAGTCTGGTAACGCCATTTACAAGATCTAGAATGAACCATTCATACATTCTGGGAAGCATGATTCAAAGTCTGATAACTATCATTCATTGTATGCGATGATAGTTTTCTCAGAGTGATGATATCACTGTCAAAGTAAGCGAATATCACTCATTACGTCTGGTGCCCATTATTCATAAATTATTAACCAGCATGAATAAAGTCTGGTCATAAGTAAGCACGAGAAGTCCTATGTTTTAACAGACTCTAGTGGCATTATTTACAATATTTGATTTTTTTTTTATTGAAATGGAAGTAAATATAAGGTAACGTAAGGTAATGTTGCTTATAGCCCAGCCGACCGCAAAGGACCATGTCAGGGCTGTCACTCCACTGCAGTCGACTCACAAGTCATTCATGCACACAACCCTTTAAAATACACCTTCTAAGAAGCACACCTGAAATTTTCTTAAAAATCTTTCTACTGTAAAATCTCAGATCAGATGAAAAATGTTAGTCTCCATCAGAAATTCAAAGATCACATCAGATGAAACATCTGTGAACAAGGTTTTCATGGAGTCCGCTGTAAAATGTTTATGTCTGACATCACGCAAGTCCCAGCATTGTAAACGGGTATTTTTCATTGTGAGTGGTGCATGACATGCAATGCACCATGGAGCTTTTTCACTCTTTAAAAGGTACGAATGCGTTAAAAATGAATGGCAAGTGTTCAGCCGGCATAAAACCGTTTCTTCTTTGTGACCACAAGAGGTAGATAAGAGGAACTCTTTTAGGTTTGGACGGATCTGGAAAAGTTTGTTATTTGCCTGTGTATTCCAGTCCTCTGACCAGAGGTCTCTGACACAATAATTAACACTGACCATTTTGTAATTGTTTTATCTTCTTTATCTACGTAATTGCTGTTTTCTTTTACTGCTCTGGCAGTGCCTCCTGCATACAGTATCCTCATGACTAATCAGATATAGCATAGCGTGTGTGGGCAATGCTCACAGAGTGATCCATCCTCAATGAAACTGACACTGAGCTGCATTGTCTGAATTTCAGGTCTCAACCGCAGTTAAGTTGTATGGAATTGGGAACACTGCCCTGCCACAGTACACTGCCACCTGATTTCCGTCTGTCCATGGTTTGGATTAGTCAAAGTAGACCTGTCTCCATTTGTTTGTGGCAGACTGTTCACTTGTCGCCACAGGGTATTTTACCTATGCTAGCCCCATGGTGTGCACAGTTAATCATCTCCTTCAAAAGACTAGCGCTAATACCACACCAAAGTTTGAGTGGAGATGGCTGGTGGAGGGAGCTGGGGGTGGGAGGTGGGGATGCACCCAATGCAGCAGTATTCATGCTAAAGATTCTCAGTTCCTTGGCTCCATGGCTTAATAACTAAGTGAGTTATCTCCGCTGAACCACAACTTCACTTTTCTGTTCATTTTGTTTCCATCTCCATTCTCATTTTCATCCCTTATCAGGCTTCAACTGCTCAAAGAAAACAAAAAATGGGCACGTGAAAATTTAAACAAGTAAATAAATGAATGAGTAAAGACTTCCATCCAATGTATTAAACAAACAAACAAAAAAGCAAACTATGCAGCATCTAACTCGTGCAGGACACCATGACAGACAGGAAAGTACTGAAAGAGTAAAGTCATTGTGCTAAACAGTTTGGTTTGCATTCAAACACGCCAAACCCCTACACCCAAGCTTTCCTTTGTGTCACACTGTCATCTTCCATCCGACCCCCTCCCCCTCTCTGAAGCTCATCTCCCCAAGGATGCCCAAAGAAAAAAGGAGGTTTATAAGTCAGAAATCCAAACTTGGGCACCATTGGAAGTTACTGACTTGCCAAACGGCTTTTTTGTGAACAGTGTGAATCTGTGACCTTTCAAATGCTCTTAGTTCACTTTTCACAGGCCACACAAACTTCAGTGAGAACCACTCCCCCTCCCATTCGGACCCTTAACCTTCTATATCCCCCTCCCTCCTCCAATCTTCCCTCACACTTATCTCCCCCTCCCCCGATTCACTCGCCGCATGTCAATGTTAGTTTGTCCCTGTGTGGTTCTGAGTGCTGAAGAGACAGGTGCCTCTCCGGCCCCTTGAGACCTTGCCATCAGTACTAGCGCACTTGTACCGCTCTCTGCATGGACTGGAATTAGACTGGCCGTCTGTTTGGGTGGTAAGAAAGGACATTCAGACACTTACTTGGAGAGAAAGAAAAACGTGTGTGTGTGTGTGTGTGTGTGCGTGTGTGTGTGTGTGTGTGTGTGTGTGTGTGTGTGTGTGTGTGTGTGTGTGTGTGTGTGTGTCACACGCGGATTCTCGACGAGTTGTGCGCATCTGCTATGTGTATAGCCAGAGAGGATACTCTGAATTGAATACTATTCAGTGGCGAACGTTGACGAATTCAACTGCTAGACTTGCACAGATCGAGTATGGCTTTGGAGTCAGTCACGCCTGTTCCAAACACTCTCTGTCCCTGCTTGTTGGTCGGGTACTGCAAGTTTAATCCCCCTGCCCCCACCCTCCCCCACCCCCACCCCTCCCCCCACCCAGGGTAAGAATATTTTTTCTAAACATGTCGATTCGTTGTAGGACAATCCTAGTTAAGTGACAATGCTTTCTTTAAACATTTTCGATCAAAATGTTCAGATTTTGTAAGATTGTGATTGTTTTTGGAAGTGCTCAGTTCAATATGCTCGTTCATGTGTTTTTGCTGATTTGTACGGGTTTGGTCGTTTCAATTCTTCACTCTGTAGGGATTTTTTGTCTGAGGTGCCGGTCCAGCTGGCTGAGTGCACTGGAGGGAGTGTCTGTTTGAGCTGTCCTTCTTTCCCCTCCTGTGGTGTGGCAGTCTCCTTCTTCACTCGCCTTTCCTCCCCAGTGCCTTCTTCTTCGACAGCCAGTAGGCCTGCCTACCTCCTGAACAGTCATGTCTCCCTGGTGTCTCCTCTCCAGATGGCTGACCGGTGCTCTACTTTTCGACTTTGTTCCCCTGTGCCCAGTCGCAGGTTTGGGACCAGCTATCTTCTTCTGCGCCCAGTCTCAGAAGTGGTATTGCGTGGACTGCCATCAACGCACCCAAAATTGAGGTCAGAGTGATATTTTTAAGTGTGTGTGCAAGTCTACCCCAGCTTGGACAGCAACACACCTGACCAGCGATGTGAATTCCAGCAGGATTTAATTCATATCTTTAAAGACTTAAATGATAATTTTCTTTGAGAATGTTAGAAATCCCCCTTTTTTTGTTGTTGTTATTGTATTGTGTCATGAGTGATGCTATGAATTCTTTTCCAGCCTAACAGGGAGTGTGAGTGTACGCACATGTTGATATAATCAAATTAGTTTACAATTACATGTTGATGTTGTTCATGTGCTATAACAATCATTTCCATCTTCTCATTGTTTATTAAATTTACTCTCCTCCTAAATTCCTGTTCGTGCTGTCATGTTGTAGGGTGGTGTGGTGCGTGAAAACACAAACAACTTACACGCCTTCAGACATCCATGAGACAGATTTAACAGATCTCTTTACAAACACCCATCACTCCACTCTGTGACAGTGTGTGTGTGTGTGTGTGTGTGTGTGTGTGTGTGTGTGTGTGTGTGTGTGTGTGTGTGTGCGTGTGTGTGTGTGTGTGTGTGTGTGTGTGTGTGTGTGTGTGTGTGTGTGTGTGTGTGTGCATCAGAGCCGGATGTCACTTTCTCTCATTGTCAGTATCACACAGTGCTCCTGTCGGTGGGATGGATGCTTCGGTGCAAGAAAGCTCCCATTCTGAAAGAAGCTATCAATAAAATGTAGCCTTGACACTGTTTCAGAGTTGTGGCTTATATTTAGCTGGCTCGACATATGTTATGATTATTTTCAAGCCAGTGAGACGCATCAAAATACAATCATTGGAAGCTGGTTGGATGTATAATTTTCAACACATTTTTGTCTCATATTCCCTTAAGGCCATCTATGATATGTGAAACTATAAGTAGAATAGATAACAAAGTGTGCTACTTACTGATAAAAAAGAATAGATACAGGGTTTTGTCATCGCTAGGTCACTGAGTTCATTGAGTTTCTGACTAAAAGGTGGTAACCAGAACAAAAGGATTTCCTCAACAAATATGTGGTAGTGGAAAACAAAAACACACTGACAGTTCGTCCATCATTGAAACACTGGCTTGGTAAAGATTTTTAGGTTCGGAAATGGGAAGAGAGAGAGAAAAAAAAAAGAATAAGAATAAGAATAATGAATACTTATATAGCGCCTACTCTCGGCTAGAGACCAAGCTCTAAGCGCTTTACAATCAACACTCGTTTATACAACGGGCTGCCTACCTGGGTAGTGCCGACTGAAGAGCTGCCAGCTGGCGCTTCATTCAGTCGTTTCCCGTGTCATCCAGTCAATATCGTTCAATATCGATCACTCATTTTCCTTACTTCCTTCATTCTTTCCATTTCTCACGCAGGGTGCATGCTATGTGTAACGTGTCATCCATACCAACGGCCAAACTGGCCTACTCTTCCGAAAGTTGGTGATGGGATTTTACGTGTGTGCAAGATGTTATGCGTGCGTTCACACACGGAACCTCGGTTTATAGTCTCATTCGAAGGACTGTATGGGAAATGGAGTCAGAACCAATGTTAACTCCGAGGGGAAAATCCCCCTGTACCGAAACGCCCCCGGCGGAGGTTCGAACCCGCAACCCCAGGATCACCAAGATTACGAGTCCGGCGCTCTACCAACCGAGCTATTCCGGCTCCCTGAATGAATAAGAGGGTGTTGAATAGAAAGGAATGAATAAGAGGGTGTTGAATAGAAAGGAATGAATAAGAGGGTGTTGAATAGAAAGGAATGAATAAGAGGTGTTGAATAGAAAGGAATGAATAAGAGGTGTTGAATAGAAAGGAATGAATAAGAGGTGTTGAATAGAAAGATCAGGTCCTTCACTAGCAGACCATGGGGACCATGGAAGTCTGTTCTGAAAACAACCGTTTATTTCACGTGTGCAAAAGTTAACAGATGCATCAGGGCTGTGGAAG
This sequence comes from Conus canariensis, assembly GCA_033310375.1. Lineage (NCBI taxonomy): Eukaryota > Metazoa > Mollusca > Gastropoda > Neogastropoda > Conidae > Conus > Conus canariensis. Next base: position 68,741,461 of record CM065729.1, read on the forward strand.
AAAATAAGGAGAATGGTAAGCTGAAGAGAGAGAGAGAGAGAGAGGGAGGGAGTCGTGGGGGCGGGGTGGAGCTCAGGATTTTGGCGGTCTTTTCCTAGTAGAAAGAAACTCGTGGAGAGCGTGGCAGCAGAGAGTCCTCAGAAGAGAAGCCCCCTTCAAGCAAGTGTTTCGGCCCTTATCTCCTGACACTCTAGGGGGGTTGGGCCACACCCGGTTCATGACTCCGGATGTCCCTCTGCTGCCCCTTTTTTTCTTTTTTTTTCCCCATCTTGGGACGAGCCATGGCTGGGATTCGAACCCATGACCCTCTGGACATGCTCATTTTCCACTTAATGACTCGCGCTTTAACCACTGAGCCACAGGGACACCTGATATTTGTAGGAAATTTAAGCCTTATGAAGTTCACTTTTGTTCCTCCTTGACCAGATCCAGCTTGAACACCTCTCTGCCGCTTCTGCCTTTGCTTTCAGGGCTCTGGTTTTTTCCTTCCCTGCAACTGAGAGCTGTTTCATGAGGCTGTATGCAGACGTTCCTACAAACCCCCTAGCTCCAATTTCTGCAGTGAGGACTTTGACCTGATAGCCTTCTCTCCTCAGGCTGTTTGCCAGATCAGCATACTTTTCAGTCTTGTAGATTTGAGCTGCCTCCATTCTGTTCTCATATGGTACCGTGAGCTCGATCATGATCAGCTGCTTGGTTGACTTAGAGTGGACTACTATGTCTGGTCTCATGCCACTCTTGCTGATGATCTCTGGGTGACTCTTCCATTCTGGGAGGTCTGCAGTGCGCTCCCAGTCATCTGCCCCGTCCAGCAGACTCTGCCTGCATGTTTCGAGTGGCACTGTTGTTCTTGGCCATGATTTGCTGCCTCCTGCCGTGAAGAATGTTGCGGGTGCTTTTGGAGTCCTGATTTTCCCTTTTGTGGTGTTGGTACTAGCCCCGACTACTTGTACAATCTCTTTGAGCACTTGGTTGTGCCTCCATGTGTACCTTCCTTGAGCCAGGGCTACTTTACATGAGCTTAGGACATGCTCCACTGTTTGTTTTTCATGGCAGAGGGGGCATGCAGGATCGTCTGTTTTCCCCCACTTCACCAGGTTTGCATTTGAGGGCAGAAGGTCATATGCAGATCTGAGAATGAAGCTGATCCTGAGAGGGGCCATGCGCCAAATGTCATTCCAAGTGAGACTTCTTTGGAGTGCATTCTCCCACGTTGTCCATTGCCCTTGCTGGCTCTGCTGGACTGCTTTTTGGAGTCTTTTTTGGTCTTCTTCTTTTCTCATCTCCTGAATCATCATGTCTCTTTTGGCTTTTCCTTTGGCCTTTGACCACCATTCAGTTTTGGTCACCCCCAGTCCTTGTCTGTTGGTCTGTGTGTGTCCTGTTATTTCTCTGATCTTGAGACTTTCTTTTGCAGAATCCATCGCCTCTTGAACTTTCCATTTTCTGCCTGTCTTCAGCTGGGGCTTGATTGCTTCTACCACCTTGTCTCCTGAGTCCTCCAGCATGCTTTGAAGTCTGATCTTCCCTGCTTTGTATTCCTCCAGGATGGATTTCAGTGGTAGTTTCAGCTTTGCTTGGCGACAGTACAGCGCTATGTCAGTCAGACAGGGTGGGACACCAAGCCATTTCCTTGTGAACTTGTTGATTTTGGCTTCCATTGCCTCCACTATGCTGGTGCAGATGTCGTATATCATAAGAGGCCATAGGAGCTTTGGTATCAGCATGAACTGCAGACACCAGACCTTGTATTTGCCAGGGAGCCCACACTGGTCAATGGTCTCCAAGCCTTCCTCCGCCATCTGCTTGGTTTCTTTTGCTCTTTGTGTGTCTTTCAGCGTATCATCATACCATCTTCCAAGGCTCTTGACTGGTTCTTCTGTGACTGTTGGAATGACCTGGTTGGCAACACTGAAGACCACAGATCCGGCCACTTTTCTTTTCCTCAGTGAGAGACTCCGTGATTTCTTTGGCTTGAACTTCATTCTGGATGAGGCAACTATGTCGTCCAGCCTCTCCAGCACATGACGTGTCTCGTCTTCTCTGGATGAAATCACTGTAGTGTCATCCATTAAGGCCTTGAGAGGAGGCATCTTGTATCCATCGCCAAGGTCTGTTTGTCTCGCGTTGTTTGTTGCTGCTTTCAAGATGAGTTCCATTGCCAGCACGAACAGTATTGGGGAAATTGCACAGCCCATTGCAATACCCACTTCCAAGTTGATCCAGTCTGTTGTGTACTCCTTGGTAGAGAACCGCATTGAGAAGCCATTGAAGTACTTCTTGAGCATGTCGCGGATGTTCTTTGGCACATGGTACATCTCAAGAGCCAACTGTATCATCTCATGGGGCACAGATCCATATGCGTTTGCCAGATCAAGCCACACTACGTCCATGTCTCTCTTTTCTGTTTTTGCTTTTTGGATTGCGTCCCAGATCATTGTGGCGTGTTCTACACAGCCAGCCACGCCTGGGATGCCACCTTTCTGGACTGACACATCCAAGTACTTGTTTTCCATCAGGTACTTGGTCAGCCTTGCTGCCATGACAGAGAAGAAGATTTTCCCGTTGACGTTCAGTAGTGATATTGGCCTGAACTGGCTGATGTCACTTGAGTTTTGCTCTTTGGGGATGTACACACCATCTGCCGTCATCCACTGACCGCTGATCTTCTGGTTTCTCCAAGCCGATCGCAGCAGCCTGTGGAGCCACTCCAGCACCTTGGGACATTTCTTGTAAAGCTGGTAAGGTATTCCGTTTGGCCCTGGTGATGATTTGGGTCTGGCTTTGTCGACCACCTTCTTGATTTCCGCCAACGTTGGAGGCTTGCCATTGAACTGTTCCTCAGGGTTGGTTGGCCACACCAGACCTTGAATGTCGAGTGGTGCTTTGCTCTGTGGGTCAGAGTATGTTTTCCTCAGATGCTGCTCAAGAACTCCTTTGTCCACACTTAGGGTCCCAGGTTTTGGCTGCTCAAACAGTGTTCTGGCAAACTGGAAGGGGTCTCTGAAGAAGCGCTCTTGTGTCTTCTTCTTTTTGCTCTTCCTCTTCCTCGCAGATTCCGCTTTGCTGAGGGCGCTGTGTTTTTCTTTCAGGTCTTTCCACAGTTTTTCCAAGCCTTGTTTTTCAGCTGGCAGTGCGGTCTTCATTTGCATCTTGAGGTTTTTCTTTTGGACCCTGATCTTGTCCATCTTTTCTTGGCGTCTGGATTTCTTTGGAGGTGTTTTCTCTTTGGGTAGTTTTGCTCCATAGGCGTCTCTACATGTGGCATACACAATGTCCCCATATGTGGCTAGTTTGTGTTCCAGGGTGCTTTTCCCTATCAGTGCATCGAGTCTTTGGACGATTTTTGCATCCAGTTTCTCCCAATCTTCAGTTTCGTTTGCTCGTGGCAGGTTGAGTTTCAGGCGCCTGGCATCGAGGGCCTGTGCAAATTCCTCATCCGAACCAACAGCGTGGATGTCCTTGGCACTGTCGTTTAAATCCTGGCCTTGGTCTTCCGACGTCTTATCTGCTGATGCAGTGCGCTGCTGCTCATTCAGATGAGTCTTCACACATCCCATCTTTGTTCTGTGGATCTTCATGCCACGGGTGGTAGCGAAACGCTTTCCACAGACACATGGATATTCCATTTGGTCCATGTTCATAGTCCGTTTGGGATTTGCAGTCATGAGTGGTTGAGCACCGATGGATTCATCATTCTCTCCCCCTTTCGGTGAATCCTGGGAGCATCTTTTCCTTTTATTCTTAGTAGCCACATGTTTAAGGCAAAGTGGGGAGCCAGCCCACAGAGCCCTTGGTTCTGGTCTTTCCCAGTGTCCTCCGGTCTTTCCCCATAAAAACTGGACATTCTGTATTCCAGATATTAAAACACTTTAGGATACACAATCTCTCTCTCTCTCTCTCTCTCTCTCTCTCTCTCTCTCTCTCTCTCTCTCTCTCTCTCTCTCTCTCTCTCTCTCTTGTTTTTTTCCTCTCGTCTCTCTCTGTCACTCGGTCTCTCTGTCTGTTACCTCCATAAAAACTGGACATTTTCAATGTTGCCATTTGATCTTCAAAGGGATACAAGGGGGTGGGGGCCAGGAATTATGAGGCAGGGATGGAGGGTGGATGGAGGTGAGAAGGGATTGGAAATCAAATGAAATAAGACAATCATATCAAAATAATGTTTAAAAACGATTTCAGGTTTTTTAAAAAGTAAGAAATCAAAGAAAATGGAAAACCAAAAAAATGAAAAGTAATAAACAAATAAAGGTGATACTGTATTTTCTGGAAAAAAAAAATCGTATGAAATTGGGGAAAAAAAGAGAAAAAAAAAGTAAAATAACACAATGAAGATAAACTTACGATCACATTTTAGAGGACGTAGAAAAAAAAGGCATCTTTGTCTCTTCCATCCATCAATGGAAGTAGTTCTGGGAAGTTTGTAAAACTTCGCAGACAGGGGAAAAAATCACAATAAAACATTAGCTGAAACTTTAGACCTTGCAACAACCAAGTGAAATTCTGTATTCCAGATATTAAAACACTTTAGGATACACAATCTCTCTCTCTTTCTCTCTCTCTCTCTCTCTCTCTCTCTCTCTCTCTCTCTCTCTCTCTCTCTCTCTCTCTCTCTCTCTTGTTTTTTTTCCTCTCGTCTCTCTCTGTCACTCGGTCTCTCTGTCTGTCTGTCTCTGTCTATATCTCTGTCTCTGTCTCTGTCTCTCTCTGTCTCTCTCTGTCTCTCTGCCTGTCTCTCTCTCTCTCTCTCTCTCTCTCTCTCTCTCTCTCTCTCTTATAGTAAAAAAAAAAAAAAAAAAAAAAAAAAAAACGGGTTTAGCCAAGCATTGTTGTGTTGGTCATTAATGTCGAGCATCATAAAGAACGTGTTAATCGATCTGAATTTGATCTAACCTCTGGATCGAGTGACTTTGAATTGAAAAAAAAGCGAGCTTTATATGAAGTGTTGGGTAAAGGAATGGAGGGAAGATGGATGCATAGATCGGGATGCATAGATGAATTCTATCGTTTTAAATCCAAACGAACGGGAATTTTGTTTTGCTGCCGAGTTTTGTTTCGTTGAAAATGTAGACCTAGAGTGATTTTCAGCACCGCTCCCTTTCTCCTGCCAATCCTCTTCTCCCTATTCCTTCCGTGACGCCTCCCACGCCCTCTCCCTCCAGCCACTATAAAAAAAACCCATGGCCATAGACAGCTGATTTCTCTCTGTGTGTTTGATTTTAGCCACTCACTGATTGCCATCCAGAGCTCCTTGGGGGGGACATTTGTGTTACCTCAGTGCTAAGAAAGTCATTTTGTGTGTTGGCACAAACACGCCGTTTCCAGCGCAGTGTCATTCAGTTATCAGGCAATGACAACACTTCCTACATGTCACACGAACCCCCCCCCCCTTCCCCCTCCCTTTCTTAGAACTCAAAGGACCTTTCAGTATTACACATACTTCTCAATTGGCATACTTAGCATAGTCCGTCCAAGATACTTTCCCACTAAAGATACTTAGCACAGTCCTTCCTAGATACGTTCCCACTTCAAATATCTGACACAGCCTTTCGTAGATACTTTTTGTACTCCCAGTTCTTATAGAACAGGGAGTACTTTAGAATGGGAACGAAGAAATGCTGTCTGTGTGTCTGTGTGTCTGTCTGTCTGTCTGTGTGTCCGTGGTCAAAATGTGTTCCACTCGCTCCAGACAAAACTACTGGGCCGATCTTTCTGAAAATTTGTAGGTATGTTCATTATGGGCCACGGATGATGCCCGATGTTTTAGTTTACCGTTGTAGCCGTTACTAAGGGCTGTAACGGCCTGTAACGGTTTTTCTTCTTTATGGCATATCTCAGAAAATACTTGGCCGATCTTTGTAAAAAAAATTAGCAGGTATGTTCATTATGGGTCACGGATGATGCCTGATGTTTTAGTTTGCCCCGTTATAGCCGTTACTAATGGCTGTAACGGCCTGTAACAGTTTTTCTTCTTTATGGAATATCTCAGAAAGTACTCAGCCGATCTTTCTGAAAATTAGCAGATATCTTCATTATGGGTCACGAATAATGCCCGATGTTTTAGTTTACCGTTGTAGCCGTTACTAACGGCTGTAACGGCCTGTAACGGTTTTTCTTCTTTATGGAATATCTCAGCAAGTACTTGGCCGATCTCTGAGAAAATTAGCAGGTATGTTCATTATGGGTCACGGATGATGCCTGATGTTTTAGTTTACCCCCATTATAGCCGTTACTAACGGCTGTAACGGCCTGTAACGGGTTTTCTTCTTTATGGAATATCTCAGAAAGTACTTGGCCGATCTTTCTGAAAATTTGTAGGTATGTTCATTATGGGTCACGAATAATGAGCGATGTTTTAGTTTACTGTTATAGCTGTTATTAACGGCTGTAACGGCCTGTGACGGTTTTTCTTCTTTATGGAATATCTCAGAAAGTACTTGGCCGATCTGAAAATTAGCAGGTATGTTCACTATGGCTTACGGATGATGCCCGATGTTTTAGTTTACCGTTATACCGTTACTAACGGCTATATCGGCTCATAATGGTTTTTCTTCTTTATCGAATATCTCGGAAAGTACT
>CM065729.1:68753039-68755539 GCA_033310375.1 Conus canariensis
TTTCCTGTCTCACCTTCCATCCCTCTTCCCTGTCATTACTCCCAAGTGTCTCATTCCCGATCCACCTTCACAACCATCCGCTGGGTCCCTTCATCATTCACAGCCATCCCCTGGGTCCCCTCATCGTTCACAGCCATTCCCTGGGTCCCCTCATCGTTCACATCCACCCTCTGGGTCCCCTCATCGTTCACAGCCATACCCTGGGTCCCCTCATCGTTCACAGCCATACCCTGGGTCCCCTCATCGTTCACAGCCACCCTCTGGGTCCCTCATCGTTCACAGCCATCCCCTGGGTCCCCTCATCGTTCACAGCCATTCCCTGGGTCCCCTCATCGTTCACATCCACCCTCTGGGTCCCCTCATCGTTCACATCCACCCTCTGGGTCCCCTCATCGTTCACAGCCACCCTCTGGGTCCCTCATCGTTCACAGCCATACCCTGGGTCCCCTCATCGTTCACAGCCATCCCCTGGGTCCCTCATCGTTCACAGCCATACCCTGGGTCCCCTCATCGTTCACAGCCATACCCTGGGTCCCCTCATCGTTCACAGCCACCCTCTGGGTCCCCTCATTTTTCACAGCCACCCTCTGGGTCCCCTCATCTTTCACAGCCACCCTCTGGGTCCCCTCATCGTTCACAGCCATCCCCTGGGTCCCTTCATTGTTCACAGCCATCCCCTGGGTCCTCTTATCGTTCACAGCCATACCCTGGGTCCCCTCATCGTTCACAGCCATACCCTGGATCCCCTCATCGTTCACAACCGTAACCTGGCTTTCCTCTCCCTCCCCCCCCCCCCCCCCCCCCCCCATTCGCACGGCCGGTACCGGTGACCCACAGGAGAAGTCATGATCTAGTCGTCCTGTAAGAGAAGACACTGCATTGCTGCTGACTGACTAGGGTAGAGCTCCACGGCGCCTAGGCCAGCTTAGGCAGGACACCACTCATCACGCCATTGCTGATCACAATCATGGCTTTGTCGTGGAGCCAGCGTGAGTAGATGTCCCAGTCCACAGAGTGAAAGCAGTCCACAGAGTGAAAGCAGTCCACAGAGTGAAAGCAAACCTGCCAGTGCTGATGACCTCAGCACAAGCTCATCAAGGGCATAGAGATCTTGAGGTCACCACGAGAACACAGCATGAAAGGTCACAGAATTTGAGACTTACTTTTTGCTAACCGAAAATGATGCCTACTCTGACATGGATCTGCACCAAAGTCAGACAGAACCTAGATCCTCAATTTGATCTGCACCAGCACTAGGGGAAAAATGTTTACTGCAAGTGTGGCAGGTTCAAAGATCACTTTAAAGGCCAGGGATAGCGCCCTGTGCCAGAGAGTCAGTGACGTGGCTGACTAGATGTTGAAGTCCCCACCTTCAGTCTGGGTCCATGATGAGCTCTACACACTTCAGGAACTCATTGTTCGTGACGTGATGGGGAATGCCACGCATAATGGTCCTCACTGGGGACTGGATATCTGCAACGTGGACGGCATCTCCAGTTGGATCACACTCGGCTGATGTCGGCTCTCGCAACCAACCGAAATCTGGTTTGGTGCTAGTGGTCTAATGGAGCAGACTGTTACGACCACAGGCTTCTCAGATCTGGAGATGCTACAGCCAGCACTGTTATCAGTGCCTCGGCTCAGTGGAGAGCTGTGCTCATTTTCCATGTCCATCTCTGCCATGGATCTTCACCCAGCAGCTTCCATCCTTCATTTTGGAATCAGAATCAGTGCTGGAACTGTGTGCGCACTGTTCTAAAGTCCTCTTTTCTGGCCTTGTGGGGGCGGGAGACATTTCATTCCTGACAACGTTGTCGCAGGTCCACTCTCATGGTCACTGCCACAAGGCACGTGGCCAACGATTCACTCGCCGCTCTCTTCCTCTCAGTCAGGTCTAACAGGCGCCGATGCGACCTCTCTCCCCCCTCTCCCACCCCCCTTCTCCCCCCCTCCCCCATCGGTCCTATCTCTTGGGAGGGTGTCTCCATCACACTGTCTGTACGTTCGCCGCCAACATTTTCACCGCTTTGGTATATATCTTTGTTAGGAGGCCCAAGTGAAGCGCTGCAACAAGTGTAATAACTTTGGTCACATCACCAGACTGTCTGAGCCAGCGGGAGATTTGCTGTCCATGTGCTCAATCAGCCCCTGGCTGGCACTGAGGCCAGCACACACATCGTTTCTTTGTATAGGATGGAGAACTCCAAGACCTGAAAATGCAGATTCCAGAGCCGGACAAGCTCTTACAGGCCCAGATTAAGGAGCTGGAGAGATTCAGGACAGAGACGGAGACCATCAGATGGGTGGTGACATGCATCTGAAGTCACCCGACACCAAATCTCTGGCTTCGTCAAACGCTACACCAACACATGTGCTGAGGCAGACTGCTTCGTGTGCGACGTCGATCAACTGCATGAGCAAAAGATGGCCGTGTTTGATCAACGCTACACGTGACGATTGGATGACGAAGAGCTCACAGACACGCTGCTGCCGGGCAGAG
>CM065729.1:68763039-68775539 GCA_033310375.1 Conus canariensis
CCTGCTAGCGAGATCTTTACAAGCAGCCACAAAACTGAGTTGGGAAGAAAAATTAATACAAAGGTATGTGTAACAGTTAGCAACATCTATTTGCTCCCCGTTAAAAGATCATCTCTCTCTTGCTGCACGGTAACCGCCTGTTCTAAATACAATAATGTTGCTTTTTCTCATATTGACCTTACGTTGGAGTCTGGATGCTGCATTACATTGTTCAACTGGGTCTGGAGGCCAGCTGGGGTTTCCGAAATAAAGCTATATTATCTGCCAATAACAAAATAAACAATTCGGTTACATCTGGAGCCAGTGTTGCACCATCTCTTCCCTTCTCTATTATTTCTTGTGCCATCTCGTTGATAAATTGGGAATACAAAACAGGACTACATGTATGTCCTTGTTTCACACCTTTTGTGCACTTTATGTAGTCTGTAAAAACTGTGTGTGCGTGCGTACGTGCGTGCGTGCGTGCGTGCGTGCATGCGCGCGCGCGCGTGTGTGTGTGTGTGTGTGTGTGTGTGTGTGTGTTCTTTCTTTCTTTTCTTGAAATACAACAAACAACAAAAAGAAAAGTTTCTTCCTGTCTTTTTCTCCTCTCTTCCGTTTCTTTCGTAAGGCTTATCTTAATTGATGGGTGCGTTTTCCGCACTTACAATCTTCCTTTCTGTCTGTTTGTCTGTGTGTCTCGGGCACTTTCCTTCCTTTCGGGAGATCTGAGATGGACGGCAGGTTGATATGGATGCAGAAACAGCCATTCATGTCTGTGGTTCTGCAGGTTTTCATTTCACAAATGGAATCGTCCGTACTCATCGAACTGCCTTAGCGCCAGAGGATGAGAGCAGAGGGAGAAAGAGAGCGAGAGGCAAGAGCGGTGATGGGAGAGGTTGCTGATATATTCACAGCATCGTGATGTGTTCTTCAGGGCAGTCTAGTCTCTTGAGGGTTCACACACAAAGGGCGAGTACTGGTTTGTACATAAACCGAATGTAATTTCTGGCGTCCAGAGGTAGCAATTTCAGACATGCAGCGCATTGATTCACGGACTAGAGATGGCGCCTGACGTGTAGGAGCTGCTACAAATGTAATGTAAATTCTAAGCACACATACTCTCCTCTACCCCTCTCTCCTCATTCCTGAAATGCACAAGAAGTCTTTTGTTTCTGGAGCTCAGGTTCTAAAGGCGGAGTTGTGATGGCGTACTTTGGAATGACAAAAAAATGGGATGATCCTTGTTTGTTTTTTTTGTTGTTGTTTTTTTTGTCTGGAGATGGATGTCGCTCGTGTTTCGTCTTTAAAAGTACAAGAAATGGTAACACCATTTACTTGTCAGGCTAGGTGAAAGTGAAGTTCTTATCGCTGAATCACTGGGATCGTGATCAATGGTATCTGTTTTGATCCCTATCCAAGCACGGAAAGCAACTTTCGTTCCTATGGTCAAACAGATACAGACCCATTGCTGTGAAATTGTTCTGCTCAGGGCACCACTTGTCAGGGTCGGGAGATCTAGCGGGGTTGACAGTTTTATTTTGATGCAGAAACAAATTTGCTTATCCTAGTTTCATGTAGAGGGTGGGGGGGTGGTAGGTCACAAATGGAAACATCCACATTTCGCTGAGCTGCCTCAGTTTCTGACAGTGGCAGGAGAGAGAAGCTGGAATGGCGATGGGATAGATCGCTCATGTATTCAGAGAATCGTGTGATACTTCAGAACGTTTCAGTTTCTGAGGATCCAGATACAAAGGACATGTACTTGTTCGTACATAAATTGAAGCGTGATATTTGGTACCCGGAGCTAGCAATTCCAGAAATGTGTGGGAGCTTCAACAATTTTTTTTTTTTTTTTTTTGCTGTCCCAACCTCTACGCCACCTCAGAGGCAGTGCACCCACGCCGCTCATTCCGAAACCCCGTCCACAGCCACAGCCCGGTCGGCCCCGCCGCAGCCCCGGCACCGGCAATCCACAGAGCGCAGTCAATGTCAAGTCGTCAAGAGGCAACCCACCGGAGGAGACAGTGCACTGCTGCCGAGTCACTTCGGTGGTGTTCAGTGGCGCCTGTTCTGATCTAACATACGCAGGACACCACCTACTAAGCCCCTACTGACGACAATAATTGCTTAGTCGCGGAGCCGGCGTGAGTAAGCTCTCCCTCCGGAGGGCGCCACCACGTCCGTCCAACGACAGCCCCCATGGACTCGCCGATACAGGTGACCCCGACGGAACCAAACCAAGGCCACAGACGTGGAGAGGACATCGAAACTGAGGTCACCATGAGAGCAGGGCATGAAGGGCCACAGAATTTGAGACATTTTAAAAAAAATTTTTAATGCTGATCAATGAGAATGAGGATGATTAAGATGATGCTACGGATTTCCATTTCGGTCTGAGACTACAAGACAGGGCTGTACTCTACGCTTCCTTTCATAATATATCCCGGCGTCAACCAGGCCCGAGAGATACAGGCACCTGCAGTGTTGGTCAGGAAATTTGAGCAACACTCTCAGAAACGCATCCATTAAGTGGATGAAACTCGACTGTGTGGTCCCAGTCTTCCCACTGATCCGCAGCAAACTCAACTCTGGGTAGGAGCCGGTCGGGGCAGAAAAACCCACATGACTTCTGATGGGATTCGATCCCACGACCTCCCAGCCGGGAGTCCGCGACGCTAACCACTTCGCCACGGGGGCTGGTAGCTTCAACAAATTTAATCTGTATTTCAAACGCACCCCACCCTCTGCCCCACCTACGCCATCTTATTCTGGAAGTGCACCGGAAGATCTTTGTTTCAGGAGCTCAGATTTCACAGACGGAGTTGTAATAGCATACTTGGAAAACAAGGTACTGCCACGGTCGAGTGCCTTTTTATTTCAAGGATGGGTCTTGCTCGTGTTTCCTTTTTGAATTTATACCAACCACCTTTACCTCCCTTCCCCACCCCAAACAATTAAACAAACAAACGAAAAATTCAAATACGTTGGTGTCAAGGTCGGCTGAAATATCCTATTAATTACTTTTGGACACCTGATTCCCAGGAGTCAAAACAGAGTAACAGAAACCAAAACCAACAATACGACAGTAACAGAAACCAAAACCAACAATACGACAGTAACAGAAACCAAAACCAACAATACGACAGTAACAGAAACCAAAACCAACAATACGACAGTAACAGAAACCAAAACCAACAATACGACAGTAACAGAAACCAAAACCAACAATACGACAGTAACAGAAACCAAAACCAACAATACGACAGTAACAGAAACCAAAACCAACAATACGACAAGATGGAAGAAGAACAAACAGCAGACAGCAAATCAACAGAGAAGAAAACTAAGAGGATTAATGTTACAAAACATATTTTGATTCCCCTCTCTCTCTCTCTCTCTCTCTCTCTCTCTCTCTCTCTCTCTCTCTCTTCTCTCTCTCTCTGTCCTTTTAGTAAGAAAATGTTTGGAAAAATATGTAAAAGAGATTCAGATAAATTGTGACAATACAATTGTTATAAGAATAGATAAAACTGTTTTTGGTGTGAATGAAGATATCATTTTTGTTGGTTGTTATATTGTTCCAGAAGGAGGCCCTCTGTATAATGCTACGGTTATCAAAGATGGCGTACTTTTATTAGAAGAGGCTTTATTGGAAAAGTTTGATAAAGATGATGTATACTTTATTGTAACTGGTGATATGAACGCACGAACAGGTCAGATGCAATCTGTGCATGAAGATATGACTATTTATGATTTTGATTTGTATGAAATGGATGACATTTTTTTACGTAATTCAAAAGATATGGTTGTAAATAGCTTTGGGAAAACGTTACTGGATTTTTGTTTTCTGTTTGATATGAATATCTTAAATGGGTTTTGTGATGGAGATAAAGAGGGTAATTACACTTTTGTATCCCCTAATGGAAGAAGTGTGGTTGATTACTTTTTGATTCATGTTGATTTATTACTGAAATTTGATTTGCATGTTGGTGACTGTGTTCATTCGTGGCATTTGCCAATCGAAGTTGTATGGAATAACGTTCACCGGAATCTGAAAAGTAACCAGGCTAAACAATCAGGTGAAGAAAAAATTGTTTGGTCGAATGAAAATGTCCATAAATATAAAGACGAACTTGAAAGTGACGAGTTCCAAAGTTGTTTACAGTCAGCCCTCCTACAAATGGATAGTGATATAAATGATATTAATGATATAATGATATATGATATAAATGATAGTTTAAACCTTTTTGTTAATGCTTTGTATGGAGCTGCTGCATGTATGGTCCGCACGGTAGGTCAAGGTCGAATAAAAAGTAATGGATGGTTTGATGCTGAATGTGAGAGAAAGAAAACAGAAGTAAAAAGGCTGCTAAAAAGATTTCAGAGATGTAAAACAGCTCGTGATAAAAAGAAAAAAAGAATAGAATATACAGTGTCACGAAAAGAATACATCAAACTGAGAGAAACTAAGCAATTAGAATTTGAGGAAAATAGACTAAAGAAATTAAAAGAATCCATAAACGATTCTAAAACATTTTGGTCAGTAATAAGATCTGTTAATAAGAAAAGCTTAATTTATAATGAAATCTCCATCCAACAATGGTATGATCACTTTTTCATGTTTTCAATGACTCAGATAATACTGTTCCTCTGGAAGAAGACGTTTCACTGGATGATGAGGATGAATCTGTGCCATTGTTCTATAACACCATTTCTAGAGAAGAAGTAATGGATGGTATCAGACATTTAAGGACAGGGAAAAGTGCTGGACCCGATAGAATTGTTGGAGAAATGTTAAAAGAAGCAAATTCTATCATAATTGACTACCTTGTTCGCTTATTTAATGATATTTTTGAACACGGCAATTTTCCTTTAGAATGGGCTAAATCTATTATTATTCCAATTTATAAAAAAGGTGATTCCAGTTATCCAGATAATTATCGTGGTATAGCACTCACTAGTACCATTAGTAAAGTGTATACTCATATTTTGAACAAAAGATTGTCAAAATGGGCTGAAAATGAAGGAGAAATATTAGAAGAACAAGCAGGTTTCAGAGCAAATTACAGTACTATTGACCATATATATACACTATATTCACTTTACAGAAATATTTATTGAGCAATTCTAAACTCTTTATAGCCTTTGTTGACTTCAGGAAGGCTTTCGACTCTGTGAATCGTAATACTCTTCGGAACGTGTTGCGTAAAAGTGGAGTGAATGGAAAACTTTATTTGGCTATTCGTGGTATGTATAATTCTGTGCTGGCATGTGTGCGTGCAAAGAGTGAATATTCTAATTATTTTGACTGTCCAAAGGGTGTAAAACAAGGCTGCCTTTTGAGCCCACAATTGTTTTCCTTTTTTTATTAATGAGTTAGCAATTGAAATATCAAAAAAGGAAAGCACGGTATTAAATTAATCTCAGGAGCTGTTGAGATATTTTTGCTTCTATTTGCTGACGATGTTATTCTAATGTCTCAAACAGTTATAGGTCTCCAAAACCAATGAAAGTCACTAAAAGAAGAACCAGATCGTTTAGGATTAACTGTTAATTTAGATAAACTAATATTATTGTATTTAGAAATGGTGGGCACCTTTCAATGCATGAAAAATGGTTCTATGGAAATGAAGAAATAAAAGTTGTCAATTCTTATAAATACCTAGGAATGATATTTTCAACAAGATTAAGTTTGAATTTTGCTTGGGAAGAGGGAAGCAGAAAGGGTAGAAAGGGTGTAATTGAAATTTTGAAGTCATTAAAAAAGCTAAATACTATTGACTGTAATCTATTTTGGAAATTATTTGATGCCCAAATAGAACCTATTCTTACTTATGCTGCTGAAATATGATGTTTGTACTCTAATCAGAAAATGGAAAGAGTGCATACATATGCTATAAAACGTTTTCTTCATTTACCTTTACATGCTTCTAATACTATGCTATACGGAGAAACCGGCCGATATCCTCTGTACATAAGATCTTTTGTCAAGTGCATAAAATACTGGCTGAAAATTGTAAAATTGCCTCAGTCTCGATTGTGCAAACAAGCATACGACGTGATGGTAATTCAACTCGAGACTGGTAAAGAAAATTGGGCCTATCAAGTTAAAAAAGTATTATCTGTAAATGATTTTAGTATTGTATGGATGTTACAGGGAGTTGGAAATGATAGACAATTTATTTCAGAGTTTAAAGACAGACTGATATGTTCGTACAAACAAAACTGGCATTCGGCTATTGAGAACAATGAAAAATACAGTTGGTTTTATTCATTTAAAAATGTCTTTCAAGCTGAAAATTATCTATATATTATAACAGACAAATGACATAGGATTAATTTTGCTCGATTTCCATTCAGAAGTCTCGGATTTAATAGAAAGAAAAGATGGTATCTGTCTGGGGCTTCCTCAGAATCTTCATGCGCTATGTGTGGTTATGATGTTGAGGATGAAAAACATTTCTTATTCCATTGTACAGGATATGTAACATTACGGAACAAATGTGATTTTTTTCATACGGAATTAGCTCAGACTCATAATGTTACATCTATTTTACTTTCAAATGACGAAATGATTATCAAATCAATTGCAAAATTTATAGCAGAGGCTCAGAAATTGAGAAAAGAAAAGATTAACCCATTATGATGCATAACCCATTAATATGATGAAGTTAAAAGTGAATGTTCATATATCATGTGATAAAGTGGATGATCGAATTTCATATATTTTTGAGTGCGTGTGTGTGCGTGCTTATCCGCGTGTGTATATGTCTGTATGCATGTGATTGGGCGGGCGTGTGTGTGTGTGTGTATGGGTATGTCTGCGTCGGCGTGTGTGTGTGTGTGTGTGTGTGTGTGTGTGTGTGTGTGTGTGTGTGTGCGCGCGCGCGTGTGTGTGTGTGTGTGTGTGTGTGTGTGTGTGTGTGTGTGTGTGTGTGTGTGTGTGTGTGTGTGTGAAATTGGATGGGCTGGTGGGTGAGTGCTTGGGATATATATTTATGTGATTAAATGATTATAATATTATAACTGATTGAAGTTTTGTTGAGATATTTTTTGTGTGTGTTTTTTTTTTTTTATTGATTTCATATGTCAGCAATATTTCCTTTCTGAGCCTATTGTTACCCCCCTTGTGATCAGACCGTCATGGTAATGACAATAAAACATCGTGAATCGTGAATCTCTCTCTCTCTCTCTCTCTCTCTCTCTCTCTCTCTCTCTCTCTCTCTCTCTCTCTAGGATACTGAATAAGATGACAAAAGACACAACGGCTCTCACTTCAGCTTCTAACCCTTCCTCCCCTCTGTTTCCATGCATGTCAGCTTTACACAGGGAACAGATCAAGTGACCTGTCCTGTCTGTTCTGTCTGTCCTCATGGTGAACAGAGCGGGATGTTGGAACAACTCACACAGCTGTTGGCAAGGGAGGTGAATCGAGATGCCCAACTCCTCCATTCGTTCACTCTCAGAATCATCCACAGCCTTTTCAATGTATTTTACTACCGACGGGGTTAAGGGAGGGATCGTGGTTCACACGGAAGAGAGAACGAGGAAGGTACGAATCTCGCGCACGGAAACGCTTGAATATTTTCTTTCCCTCGAGTGATCCAGAAAGGATGAAAGATGAGCTAGGATGCAGAAACAACCATGGGTATCTCCGCAGCAGGAGATTTCATTTCAAATGGAATCGTTCCTCTTCAGCAGATGTAGGGGATCGGTGGAGGAAGGAAGGCTGTGGAGGTGATGGTCAAAGGTGTCTTAAAGGTTGAGAGCGTTGTTCGGTGATGTTTGAGAACACTGAAATCTATGGGAAATCAGATTAGAAAGGACATAATATACATGTTCAATATATTAACTGAAGTATTATCTAAGGTTTCCAGTGGAACTAAATACCGAAATGCAGCGAATTAATTCAATATGCCATTGAAAAATAGGGTTGTTCAGAGGAGTTAGGTATCTTATTTGTTTGGTTTTAAAAGGATAGCTTTGTCGTTCCTGGTGGTGCAGGGATGATTAAAGTTTCAAATGTGTGTCCTTTCCTCTCCTCCTGGAAATACAGCAGGAGATCTTTGTTTCTGAAGCACAGGTGAACAGGCAGAGCTCTTTGTTTCTGAAGCACAGGTGAACAGGCAGAGCTCTTTGTGTCTGAAGCACAGGTGAACAGCGCTAGCCAGCTGCTTGAGCTGGGAGATCTTCATCGACATCCTCAGAATGACACTGTGACGATCGACCATCGTTCTCTCTACACACAAATATCTTGCTCATATGTCCTCACTCACACTGCAAGAAATGATGGGTGTCGTGTCCCCATCAGGCCATCCGCTGGAGGAGACTTTGCAACAGAATCATGTCGGTGGTCTTCTGTGGTGTCTGCTGTGGTCTAGCGTATGCAGAACTTCATCTCCTAAACATGACCAGGAAGTTTAACGTCTAACTAGGAGATTTTGTTCTTGGAGTACTTCCGATTTCCCCCTCACTCCTGGGTGCTAGGGTGGAGCATCCTACTCTGGAAAAAAAAAGAAAATGAAAACAACAAAACGACTAAAAACTCGAAAAGCAGATGAAAACAGAAAACAACAAAAATCAAATTCAGAAGCGTTCTATAATCTCTCTCTCTCTCTCTCTCTCTCTCTCTCTCTCTCTCTCTCTCTCTCTCTCTCTCTCTCTCTCTCTCTCTCTCTCTCTCTCCTTAGAGCGGTGGAAAAGTGACAAGAGACACTGCTACATTCGCAAGACCCTCCAACACCCTGGTTGGCTTTTATCCTTGTCAGCGCTATACAGGAAGAAGATCAAGTTACATCCCCTGCCTGTTTTGTCTGTCCCCATGTCGAACAGAGCCACCAGCTGTTGGGACACTTCGTACTGCTTCTGACACCCAGGGTGAACCCAGCTCCCCACCCCCCTCATCAGATTTCCCTCAACATCACCTACAGCCTTTTCAATCTGGTTTATTGCTAGGCAGAAGACACTGGGCCTAGCAGAAGGGGGGGGGGGGGGGGGTAGATGAAGGCAGGCGTGTCAGAACCCTCCAGCTTGTTGCTGCTTCTCGGAAGATGTGGAATGGACGACAGCTTTATATAGATGCAGACACCACCACGGGGATCTTAGTGTCTGGAGGGTTTAATTTCACAAATGGAGCTGTTCGTACTTCACGTATCTGCAGCCAGTACAGAGGAAAGAGATGTAAGGAGGCTGGAGGGTGGGTGGTGGTGGTGATTGGTACGCGTCGCTTTTCTTTTCAGAGTACCGTTCTTCTGATGTTTGAGGACAGCTTAACCTCTTTAAAATCTGAGCACAGACGACGTGTACTTGTTTAAATATTAATTACAGATCTTTCCCCTAAAGGTACCAGTTTTAGAAATGCAGCCAATGAATTGATGGGGCAGGGGTGAGGCGGGTTCATTGTCTAAAACTTCTAGACCTGTGGGAGTTGCTGCAGTGTTTTTGAGTTCCTTTCGACCCCCTTTCCTAATCCTCCCCCTCCTCCTCCCCTTAGAAATGCACCAGAAGGCTTGTTAATGCAGCACATATTTCAAAGGTAGAGTTACGTGAGTGGACATACGGTCTTCAATGACATCTTCAGAATGACAACGCACAGGGGCTGTGGAGTGTCATTCTCTTTACACATACATCTTGTGCATATTTCCCTCAGCAACAGGTGAGCAACGTAATGTCCGCGTCAGGCTGTATGCAAGAGGAGGCCCTGCAATCATGTTGGTGGTGTTCTGTGATGCTTGTTCCGATGCAATATGTGCAGGATTCCAAGTAGTTGCCTTTTTTGTGTCAAACCAGATAGGAAATTTTTCAACCCATGGTTAAGTAAGTATAAGTCAATAGCGGACCCACTTTTGTGGCACACACACACACACACACACACACACACACACACACACACACACACACACACACACACACACACACACACACACACACACACACACACACACACACACACCACACAGAGAGAGAGAATGACAGAGAGAGGGACAGAATTAAAAAAAGAGAGAGGGGGAGTAGGGAGGGAAGGAGGAGGGACAGAGAGAGAGAGAGAGAGAGAGAGAGAGAGAGAGAGAGAGAGAGAGAGAGAGCTAATGAAGGACCTGTGGTGCACAACTCAAGAGCTAAACTATGCAGAGAGAGACAGCAGGGCGACAAACACCATTCCCATCATCCCCACCATTCCCATCATCCCCACCATTCCCATCATCCCCACCCATTCCCATCCATCTCCACATCCCCATCATCCCCACCATTCCCATCATCCCCACCATTCCCATCATCCCCACCCATTCCCATTCATCCCCACCATTCCCATCATCCTCACCATTCCCATCATCCCCACCATTCCCATCAACCCCACCATCCCCCCATCCCCACCATCCCCATCATCCTCCATCATCCCCATCATCCCCACCATTCCATCATCCCCACCATTCCCAATCCTCCTCACCATTCCCATCATCCCCACCATTCCCATCATCCCCACCATCTCCCCTCATCCCCACCATCTCCATCATCCTCACCATTCCCATCATCCCCATCATTCCCATCATCCCCACCATTCCCATCATCCCCACCATTCCCATCATCCCCACCATTCCCATCGTCCTCACCATTCCCATCATCCCCACCATCCCATCATCCTCACCATTCCCATCATCCCCACCATTCCCATCATCCCCACCATCCCATCATCCTCACCATTCCCATCATCCTCACCATTCCCATCATCCCCACCATTCCCATCATCCTCACCATTCCCATCATCCCCACCATTCCCATCAACCCCACCATCCCCACCTTCCCCACCATCCCCACCATCCCCACCATCCCCATCATCCTCACCATCCCCATCATCCCCACCATTCCCATCATCCCCACCATTCCCATCATCCCCACCATCTCCATCATCCCCACCATCTCCATCATCCTCACCATTCCCATCATCCCCCATTCCCATCATCCTCACCATCCCCACCATTCCCACCATCCTCACCATTCCCATCATCCCCACCATTCCCATCATCCCCACCATTCCCATCATCCCCACCATCTCCATCATCCCCACCATCTCCATCATCCTCACCATTCCCATCATCCCCACCATTCCCATCATCCTCACCATCCCCACCATCCCCACCATCCTCACCATTCCCATCATCCCCACCATCCCCATCATCCCCACCATTCCCATCATCCCCACCATCCCCATCATTTCTGTCTGACATCATTCCCATCATTTCTATCTGTCTGACACCATTCCCATCATTTCTGTCTGACACCATTCCCATCATTTCTGTCTGACATCATTCCCATCATTTCTATCTGTCTGACACCATTCCCATATTTCTGTCTGACACCATTCCCACCATTTCTGTCTGACACCATTCCCATCATTTCTATCTGACACCATTCCCATCATTTCTGTCTGACATCATTCCCATCATTTCTATGACACCATTCCCATCATTTCTGTCTGACACCATTCCCATCATTTCTGTCTGACACCATTCCCATCATTTCTGTCTGACATCATTCCCATCATTTCTATCTGTCTGACACCATTCCCATCATTTCTGTCTGACACCATTCCCATCATTTCTCTCTGACACCATTCCCATCATTTCTGTCTGACACCATTCTCATCATTTCTATGACACCATTCCCATCATTTTTATGACACCATTCCCATCATTTCTATCTGACACTATTCCCATCATTTCTGTCTGACACCATTCCCATCATTTCTGTCTGACACCATTCCCATCATTTCTATGACACCATTCCCATCATTTCTATCTGACACCATTCCCATCATTTCTGTCTGACACCATTCCCATCATTTCTGTCTGACACCATTCCCATCATTTTTATGACACCATTCCCATCATTTCTATCTGACACCATTCCCATCATTTCTGTCTGACACCATTCCCACACCATTCCCATCATTTTTATGACACCATTCCCATCATTTCTATGACACCATTCCCATCATTTTTATGACACCATTCCCATCATTTCTATCTGACACCATTCCCATCATTTCTGTCTGACACCATTCCCACACCATTCCCATCATTTTTATGACACCATTCCCATCATTTCTATCTGACACCATTCCCATCATTTCTGTCTGACATTATTCCCATCATTTCTATCTGACACCATTCCCATCATTTCTATGACACCATTCCCATCATTTCTGTCTGACACCATTCCCATCATTTTTATCTGACACAATTCCCATCATTTCTATGACACCATTCCCATCATTTCTATGACACCATTCCCATCATTTCTATGACACCATTCCCATCATTTCTATCTGACATCATTCCCATCATTTCTGTCTGACACCATTCCCATCATTTCTATCTGACACCATTCCCATCATTTCTCCTGACACCATTCCCATCATCTCTGTCTGCCGGAAGTGTGCACCAGACATTCTTGCAGTCTGTCTCCTGAAAGTCCATGGAACCGATAGCAAGCCGACCACGTCGATCATCAAACTGCTG
>CM065729.1:68780539-68783039 GCA_033310375.1 Conus canariensis
GATGAACACCACGTCGATGTGTCACTGATTACGTGTGTAACAACACGTTTGTCCAAAACACAAAGTCATCCTGACTTCTGGTTACGAGCCATGGAGAATCCTAGTAACCTAGCCGTATAAAAACACAGGTCTGCTCCTACAATCCGCTCATGCTTTTTCATTGACAGGAAGGTGTTCCACACGAACCACCTCGTGCCATACATCAAACAAGTCTTACTCTATGGCGTGCAAGCAAGAGCAATCTGAATACATAGAACCAGATGGCAAAGATTTTCCGAAGCCAGCAAATAGAAGCTGGAAACACTTGCTGCCTTAGCTCCAAAGTATTGTCCGTCTGATGAATCTAATCCTGTTCTATCACAGCTTATACAAAAGACGGGATAACTAAGACGCAGAGAGAGAGAGAGAGAGAGAGAGAGAGAGAGAGAGAGAGAGAGAGAGAGAGAGAGAGAGAGAGAGAAGAGAGAAGAGAGAGAGAGAGACAGAGAGAGAGAGAGAGAGAGAGAGAGAGAGGGATGGGTTGGAGGAAAAGTACTATAACACTGAGGTCACCAGAACGACAACACGTTAAGCACTGGTACCACCAGAACAACAACATGTTAAGATGGGGGAGGGGACCTTTCTAACACTACACTGATACCACCAGAACGACAACATGCTAAGATGGGGGAGGGGACCTTTCTAACACTACATTGATACCACCAGAACGACAACATGTTGAGATGGGGGAGGGGACCTTTCTAACACCACTGATACCACCAGAACGACAACATGTTAAGATGGGGGAGGGGACCTAACACCACTGATACCACCAGAACGACAACATGTTAAGATGGGGGAGGGACCTTTCTAACACTACACTGATACCACCAGAACGACAACACATGAAGAAGAGCAGTAAAAATGCCTTTTTTTTAATGGTGGACAGGGGGGTTGGAACATTTTAAAATGTAAGCCCTGTACTCCCACTAAGTGAACTATGCTGGCACCCTGTGTCTTTGTTAGTGAGCTATTCCAGCACCCTGTGTCTTTGTTAGTGAGCTATTCCAGCACCCAGTGTCTTTGTTAGTGAGCTATGCTGACACCCTGTGTCTTTGTTAGTGAGCTATTCCAGCACCCTGTGTCTTTGTTAGTGAGCTATTCCAGCACCCTGTGTCTTTGTTAGTGAGCTATTCCAGCACCCTGTGTCTTTGTTAGTGAGCTATTCCAGCACCCTGTGTCTTTGTTAGTGAGCTATCCCGGCACCCTGTGTCTTTGTTAGTGAGCTATTCCAGCACCCAGTGTCTTTGTTAGTGAGCTATGCTGGCACCCTGTGTCTTTGTTAGTGAGCTATTCCAGCACCCAGTGTCTTTGTTAGTGAGCTATTCTGGCACCCTGTGTCTTTGTTAGTGAGCTATTCTGGCACCCTGTGTCTTTGTTAGTGAGCTATCCCGGCACCCTGTGTCTTTGTTAGTGAGCTATCCCGGCACCCTGTGTCTTTGTTAGTGAGCTATCCCGGCACCCAGTGTCTGTTAGTGAGCTATGCTGGCACCCTGTGTCTTTGTTAGTGAGCTATGCTGACACCCTGTGTCTTTGTTAGTGAGCTATCCCGACACCCTGTGTCTTTGTTAGTGAGCAATGCTGGCACCCTGTGTCTTTGTTAGTGAGTTATCCTGGCACCCTGTGTCTTTGTTTGTGACGAAAAGACAACATGCATAAAGGGATGGGGTGGGGGTGGAGGAATGTGGGGAGGCTGGGAGGGGTCTAACAGGGAGGTGACCCCGTGGATAACGCACTCGCCTCAGATCCCCAAAAATCAAGTTCATGGTTCGAATTTCGTATATTGCCTGCTTGTTTTGTCTGCACTTTTCGATTGAACTTTACTATAGGCCTCTGCAGTTGTGTGTCAGGGGAGGCAACAAATTCAGATCCCATGATCAGCCTAAACTCAGCTCAAGTAAAAGAAAAAAGAAAAAAAAATGAAGAAAAGAAGAGAGAAAAAAACGCGAGAAAGAGGGCGTTGACCGAGGGATTATATATTTGAAGAAAGGAGCCACTGTGATCAGTTAAAAAAGCCACTGTGATCAGTTAAAAAAAGCCACTGTGATCAGATAAAAAGCAACTGTGATCAGTTAAAAAAGCCACTGTGATCAGTTAAAAAAAAGCTACTGTGTCAGTTAAAAAAGCCACTGTGATCAGTTAAAAAAAGCCACTGTGATCAGTTTAAAAAAGTCACTGTGATCAGTTAAAAAAAGCCACTGTGATCAGTTAAAGAAGCCACTGTGATCTGTTAAAAAGCCACTGTGGTCAGTTAAAAAAGCCACTGTGATCAGTTAAAAAAGTAACTGTGATCAGTTTTTAATAAGCCACTGTGATCAGTTAAAAAGCCACTGTGATCGGTTAGAAAAAAGCCACTGTGATCAGTTAAAAAAAGCCACCGTGATCAGTTAAAAAAACCCACTGCGATCAGTTAAAAAGCCACTGTCATCAGTTAAAAAAGTCACTGTCATCAGTTAAAAAA
>CM065729.1:68793039-68795539 GCA_033310375.1 Conus canariensis
ACAACAACAAAGTAAGAAACCAAGAGGCTGTAGGCCAAAGAGCTGTGTGGTTCTGTACACATCACTCACAGCAGACCATGTGATGTGTTGTGACACCACAACTCCGAACTTTTTTTCTCACCACATCAATGTCATTATTCCCACGCCACTCCTTCTGTCTCCCCGTCAAAAGTCACATCGAGATTTGTCATGTTGCAGCCCCAGCGCCGTCAATCCCCGGGAAGAAATCATTATCGAGTCGTCATGAGGCAACCCACAGGAGGAGACACTGCTCAGCTGCCGAATGACTTGGCTAGTGTTCAGTGGTGTTCTAATCAAACATGTGCAGGACACCACTGACTGAAGTCCTTCCTGATGAGGAGGATTGTTTAGTCGCACAGCCAGAGCCAGAGTCCACACCACGCACTATTGCACGTATGCACGCTGGTAGGTTGTTTTTAGGCACGGTTTTTCTTGCACGCATTCGCACGCAGTTCTATCCTATCAAACACTCACTTATCTGTCTGCTTGTCTGTCTGTCTGTCTGACTGTCTGTCTCTCTCACTCTCTGTCTCTCTGTCTCTCTCTCTGTCTCTCTCTCTGTCTCTGTCTCTGTCTCTGTCTCTCTCTCTCCTCTCTCTCTCTCTCTCTCTCTCTCTCTCTCTCTCTCTCTCTCTCTGATGCTGCAATTTATCTGAAAAATGTTCACTTATTTGCGCTGAAAAGGTTACTGGGAGTAAATATGCAATAATTGCTTCAAGAAAAGCGTATCATGTGTAGTTTGATTTGGATTCACAGGGAAAGATAAACTGAGTGTCGAAGCTTCCAGTGAAATTGAATGAACTGGGCTTTTGGTTGTTTGGTTAGATACAGCAGGTTGAATGGGACGTTAAAGAATTTGTTTACGCATTTTGAAACAGGTCGATTGCCAGTACCCACACACACACACACACACACACACACACACACACACACACACACACACACACACACACACACACACACACATTTATGTGTCATTATTATAATGATGGAAGAATTGTTAATCTGCACTTGTTTTCCCCCACTATTTAATTGTTCAGCATTATATATATATATATATATATATATATATATATATATATATATATATTTGCTAAAGATATTTTTAAAATGAAGTGCTAAAATATATCTTCATAGCACTTCATTTTAAAAATATCTTTAGCAAATGTTGCTCCCCAAGGGGTCGAGCTCTTTCAGATTTTTAAAGGACGTGTTAATACTGTTTATATATATATATATATATATATATATATATATATATATATATATATATATATATATATATATATAAAGAAAGCCATAGATTACAAGCGATTTTAGAGAGGGGAAACAACATATTGCGCTGGTACACCCCTCTTAAAGAAAAAAAGGGTAAATAATAATTTTCGTGAACGATCATGCTTTCATCACATACGTGTTGTGTGAAAAAAGATATGATTTACATGTGAAGGCGCTATAACTGCCCTGCCAGGCATGTGATTTGCTCTGACATTTAGGCCATGTGGTTGTCCCAAGACCAGCGCTAACAAGAATGCCGCCAAGGAATAGCAGACATTAGGAAGTGCAGGCGGTAGTTTAACTCCAAGCGACTGGTTGTGTTGACAGAGCAGGAGAGAGAAACGCCAGATCCCAGGTTAAGAAATACGTTAAAAATCCTTGTTTTTTCACAACTGTGCCCGGGAAACCCGAGAGACTTTCTCCTTTCCTCTGTCCTGAAACAGCTTGTGTGTGTGTGTGTGTGTGTGTGTGTGTGTGTGTGTGTGTGTGTGTGTGTGTGTGTGTGCGTGCGCGCGCGCGCGCGTGCATGCGTGCGTGTGTGTGTGTGTGTGTGTGTGTGTGTGTGTGTGTGTGTGTGTGTGTGTGTGTGTGTGTGTGTGAGTTTTGACACACTTCCTTTAATATGCCCCACCGTCCACAGCACATGAGCTATTTCTTGTCAGATGCTACAGATGATGTTTTACAATCTGAAGGCACTGTATGGTGCTAAGACATTTTAGGGCCTTTTGGATATTGTGTGCAGCTAAACATATCATGGAATCTTGTGAGCAGCTAAACACACCATGGAATATTGTGTGCAGCTAAACATACTATGGAATATTGTGTGCAGCTAATCATACCATGGGATATTGTGTGCAGCTAAACATACCATGGAATAATTATTGTGTGCAGCTAAACATACCATGGAATATTGTATGCAGCTAAACATACCATGGAATAATTATTGTGTGCAGCTAAACTTACCATGGAATACTGTGTGCAGCTAAACATGTCATGGAATATTGTGTGCAGCTAAATATACCATGGAATGTTGTGTGCAGCTAAACATAACCATGGAATATTGTGTGCAGCTAAACATACCATGGAATATTGTGTGCAGCTAAACATACCATGGAGTTTGACGGCAAGAGGCTCTGAAAGGGGAAGGAGAGGGTACAAAAGGAAATTTGTAATGTTTTTGTTTGATTGTTTGTCTATCTGT
>CM065729.1:68803039-68808039 GCA_033310375.1 Conus canariensis
TAAAATGCGCGGTGCCTTGGATAGTCTTTAGAAAGTTTTGGAACTGTCCTCTCTCGGTGATCAACACAGAGTAAAAAACCACACACACACACACACACACACACACACACACACACACACACACACACACACACACACACACACACACACACAGGGCGCATATGCTCGCGCGCATCTTCTCTCTCTCTCTCTCTCTCTCTCTCTCTCTCTCTCTCTCTCTCTCTCTGACTGTCCGTCCGTCTGTCTGTCTGACTGTCTGTCTGTCTGTCTGTCTGTCTGTCTGTCTCTCTCTCTCTCTCTCTCTCTCTCTCTCTCTCTCTCTTCGGCACGTGCATGAAAGCACACACACACGCGCGCGCGCGCGCGCGCATACACACACACACACACACACGCGGGCGCGCGCGCGCGCGCGCACGCACCTACGCACACATACACGCACACACATTCTCATATGCACAGACACACATACAGAGAGAGAGAATGAATGAATGAATGAATGAATGAATGAATGAATGAATGAATGAATGAATGAATGAAAAATGCTTGCAGTGTCACTGACTATTTAATTTTTTCGAACGAGTTATTATTATTATTGGTGTATGAATCATGTGCCTATTGTTTAAATGGACAGTTGCAGTTCGAGTAGTGCTTCCAAAGAATAACGAAGTCGCTGCTAGTAAAAAAAAGGAAAGTCTTAAGGAAATAACAGAAAAAAAAAATTGTTTGGAATAGTGAATACGCAGATGCTGTTTATGACTTGCTTTGTAAAAACGACATGAACAGTAAGTTTAGCAACGCTATGGTTTTAATTGATGTCGATGTCAATGAAGCATTAAGTGTGTTTGATGAACGCATTCAAATTGTGCGGGTTGTATAAAGAATTACATAAATGTTAATAAAGAAAAAGTCACATGTGACTGGTTCGACCAGGAATGTGACATCATGAAGAGAAAAGTAAGAAGGCTTTTCAGAGTTAGCTGTAGGACACTGGTTAATGAGGGATCGACAAAAGTGTACCATTTCTCGGCGTGAATATAAACATTTACTGATAAGGAAGAGGAACGAGTTTTAACATCAGTAAAGAACCAGAGAGAAGTCTGGGGCAATGTCCATAAAGCTTCATTTAATAGAAAACAGTCAAGAAACCAGAGAGACGGAGAGAGAGACAGAGAGAGACAGAGACAGAGAGACAGCGAGAGAGCATTAGAAGTCGGATAAAATGTACTCTGTGTATAATGCCGAGTTGGCGATGTCTGTCATAAAATGGCTATGGCATATTCGTTTAAAGACACTGAAGTTGTGAGAACATCCTACGAAACTGTGTTCCATAAAACGAGTCACTGATACGGCTTTAAGAGGTCAAAAAGAGGCAGTATCACCTTTAGCACATGACGAATTTACTTGTGTGTGTGTGTGTGTGTGTGTGTGTTTGTGTGTGTGTGTGTGTGTGTGTGTGTGTGTGTGTGTGTGCGTGCGTGCGTGCGTGCGTGTGTGTGTGTGTGTGTGTGTGTGTGTGTGTGTGTGTGTGTTGAGAGAGAGAGAGAGAGAGAGAGAGAGAGAGAGAGAGAGGAGTAAAAGCAGTTTACAGCAGCCAATAAAGACCCACTGTGTAGGACGATGTAGGAGGGAAGACGTTCCAATTGAAGCAGAAAAAGAGCAGGAAGGAAATGTAGGAAAATGGGAAAAATCTTCATGGCCACAGTTTTGTGGAGGACAAAGATGCCCAGTGTCAAGAAAGACCTCATCAGACCAGGCATTAACCAAGGAAGTGGGCTGACGTTACATTTCACTGCGCACTTCAACCTATCTTTGAGACACCAACTGGAAAAGGTGAAGTCGGGCACAGAGATGTTAACAGGATCCTTTTCCTTGTTATGTGTGTTGCCTGCGTCATGGATGTTGAAGACTACAGGGAACTGACTGGTTCAACGTTGCCTGCGTCATGGATGTTGAAGACTACAGCGAACTGCTTTGGTTCAACGCACCTGCCCTGCTGTCTATGGCTGAGAACAGAGCACTGACGGTCTTGAAGTCCATCACACCACTTCTGTGACCCCTGGCGTGGGACGATCAACCCCAGTGGACAGTGGACCTTCACTGTAGCAACACAACAGACTGTCTTCGGAAATCTGCAAGGGAGGTAATCTGTGTCAGAGCTCGCGTTCAGTGTGAGTGGCCCCGCCGTGTTCATGGGACCAATGGCGCTGGTGGGCATTCCCAAAGCAATCCAGCCCCCTCAGCTAGCCTAACGGTTCAGTCAGAGAGAGAAAATGGCGAACATGGATGTAAACAGTGCGCTTGTAATGCAGACAGTGGATATCCTGATCGTTCATCCTGGCTGGCGCTTCAGATCAAAGTTTGACTCTCTACAGCTAGTTGCTTGGCTCATCAACTGAGAGAAGATAACTCTGTTTGCAGTGGAAACACGTGCGTTGTCTTCTCCTGATATTTTGTTCAGGAGCAGATCTTGTAGTCTGCTGAACAGTTCAGTCAGAGGGATGACATGCCAGAACATGGGAGTGACATGGTGATGCAGACCGTGTTTCTTTACATGTTAGTGCTAGCATCAATGGCTTCAGGTCTGCATGTCGTGGTTGTGACGTGGTGTTTCTTCAATGAGCTTAGCACCGATTTCGTAATGATCTGGACCCTAAACTGAGAAAATCTGGCACGATGACATAGAGAAAGGCTGTTGTCCTTTTAGTGAAGATGACCCAACAGTGGGTATGATGACATGGAGAGAGGCTGTTGTCCTTTTAGTGAAGATGACACAACAGTGGCATGATGACATGGAGAAAGACTGTTGTCCTTTCAGTGAAGATGACACAACAGTGGGTATGGTGACATGGAGAAAGACTGTTGTCCTTTTAGTGAAGATGGACATGATAACATGGAGAAAGACTGTTGTCCTTTCAGGGAAGACGGGTAACCTGTTCATGACACAAATGTGGACATGATTAACACAACGCAGAGAGAAACACACAGAATCGTATATAAACAAACAGGATAGAAAGATAAACACACAAAGTCAAGAGATAAATCTACAGAATAGGGAGAGTAATTAGAACATCAGAGTTTAGCCACAAAGTGAGAGAACAAACAAACAAAATCAGATATGACTGCACAGCTAAGACAAAGAGAAACACATATGTCAGAAACAAAACGCACAGAACAGAAATAAATACACAGAACACAAACAAACGCAGAGATAAATCCACGAAACAGAAATAAACACACAAACACAATTGAACAGAGTAGAAATAAACATACAAAACAGACATAAACACACAGAAGAAAGATACACACACGGAACAGAGGGATCACTTTGGAAATGAGAGGGTCAAGGACACACACACAGAAACACAACTCAGACATAAACACATAAATAAAAGAAAACCCCCACACATATACTCTGTGTGTATGTGTGTGTGTGTGTGTGTGTGTGTGTGTGTGTGTGTGTGTGTGTGTGTGTGTGTGTGTGTGTGTGTGTGTGTGTGTGTGCGAGACAGACAGACAGACAGACAGACAGACAGACAGACAGACAGAGAGGATATAAATGTGTAGATGAATTCATGAACGACAAAGACACAACCCAAAGATAAACACACATGCTTACATAAACTCAGAGATAATTCCAATGCAGAAGAAACAGACTGATGGCCGGATGATGCCCAAGCCTGATTGCTGGGTGTTGTGTCATACGAAGGGTGTGTCTTCATGACACAGGTCACGTGGTGTGTCTTCATGACACAGGTCAGGTGGTTTGTCATCATGACACAGGAGAGGTGATGTATCTTCATTACACAGGACAGGTGGTGTGTCATCATAACACAGGTCAGGTGGTGTGTCTTCATGACACAGGTCAGGTGGTGTTGGTGTGTTGGCTGATGGGTGCTGTGTCATCAGAGTAGTGTGTCACACAGGTCAGGTGGTGTGTCTTCATGACACAGGTCAGGTGGTGTGTCTTCATGACACAGGTCAGGTGGTGTGTCATCATGACACTGGACAGGTGGTGTATCTTCATGGCACACGTCAGGTGGTGTGTCTCATGACACAGGTCAGGTGGTGTATTACCATGACACGGGTCAGACGATGTGTCTTCATGACACAGGTCAGGTGGTGTTGGTGTGTTGGCTGATGTCTCCTGGACAAAGGGGGTGGCTGAGCGTTGTTGACGACATGATGGAGATGACAGGGAAGGGTGGAGAGAGAGTGTGGACAGTGCCACACATAATAACCTGTGGTCAGCTGACTTCGATTTGTTCGAGTTTGGACAGTGCCACATTTAATAACCTGTGGTCAGCTGACTTCGATTTGTTCGAGTTTGGACAGTGCCACATATAATAACCTGTGGTCAGCTGACTTTGATTTGTTCGAGTTTGGACAATGCCACATATAATAACCTGTGGTCAGCTGACTTTGATTTGTTCGAGTTTGGACAGTGCCACACATAATAACCTGTGGTCAGCTGACTTTGATTTGTTCGAGTTTGGACAGTGCCACACATAATACACTGTGGTCAGCTGACTTTCTTCTTCTTCTTCTGCGTTCCCTGGTCATACTGATCAGATACAAAGTCCGGTAGCTTTGGCAAAGTCCGCAGTCCATCGGAGTGACTTTGATTTGTTCGAGTGCGGACTCTGCCACACATAACACACTGTGGTCAGCTGACTTTGATGTGATGGACATGACAGGAAAGGGTGGAGAGAGAGTGTGGACAGTGCCACACATAACACACTGTGGTCAGCTGACTTTGATTTGTTAGATGTGGGACAGTGCCACACATAACACACTGTGGTCAGCTGACTTTGATTTGTTAGAGTGTGGACAGTGCCACACATAACACACTGTGGTCAGCTGACTTTGATTTGTTAGAGTGTGGACAGTGCCACACATAACACACTGTGGTCAGCTGACTTTGATTTGTTAGAGTGTGGACAGTGCCACACATAACACACTGTGATCAGCTGACTTTGATTGTTAGAGTGTGGACAGTGCCA
>CM065729.1:68813039-68823039 GCA_033310375.1 Conus canariensis
ATCAGGGAAAACAGATTGAAGTTGTTAACAGTTATACGTATTTGGGATTTACTTTAACCACAATGCTATCATACGACATTGCACTCGAAGAATATACAGGCAGGGCTAAAGCCAAAATTGTCGAAATTTTGAAAACAATGTGGAGTTTGGGAACAATGCACAGAAGTCTGTTTTTCAAACTTTTTGATGCGCAAGTGAAACCTATGCTTTTATATGCAGCAGAAGTCTGGGGACAGTCTCATCTACATGTAATTGAATTACCTCACTTGTTTGCATGCAAACGCTTTTTAAATGTATGCCCGAATACTTCAAATACAATGGTATACGGTGAGCTAGGAAGGTATCCTATGTGTGTAGATGGTGCAATAAAATCAATGCGCCAGTGGTTCAAATAAAAGCTGTCACTCGCTAGACTACCAAAACAAGCATATGGAATGGAAAAATCAAAATCATTTCAGCGTACTAGAAATCGGAGTGTACAAACAAATTGGATATTTTCTATAAAACATTGTTTGGATACTTATGGTTTTTCTTTTGTTTGGTTAAATGGTGGAGTGAATTATGAAAAACTGTTTTACGTGAACTTAAACAACTCATGATTGACTGTTATAGACAAAATTGGAATAGTAAACTACTTAATAGTGACAGATATTCAACATATCGTTCCTTCAAATCCTTATGGCAACCTGCGAAATATTTAACTGATATAATAATTCCTAAATTTCGCAAAGTGTAAGTGAGATTTCGACTTGGTATTAGTGATTTGAATGTCCATCAAAGATATACACTAAACTCCAAAAACTGTCCATTCTGTGATCAAATCGAGGACAAAATACTTTTTTTTTTAATGTTTGTCCATACTATAAAGATTTAAGAGATAAATACATTTTGCCTCATACTAGAAATGTTCATCAAGTGCCATTGTTTCTTTTACTGCAAAATAAAAAGAGATTTGTAACTCGATCTGTAGCTATGTTCATCTTTAAAGCAATAAAACGAAGAGAGGAACTGTTATCAGTTAACACACAAATGCCAGAGTAATTTCAGGAAGAACATTTTGTTATGCAAATATTTCCTTTAATAATTTTCAGTATATGCGCCGAGCGCGTATGTGTTCTACTTTTCTTCTTGACCTCATTGCAGATAGGTCTGATTAAACTCTTTGAGTTGAATTGAGTTGAGTCTCTCTCTCTCTCTCTCTCTCTCTCTCTCTCTCTCTCTCTCTCTCTCTCTCTCTCTCTCTCTCTCTCTCTTGACGCACGAGTGTGTGTGTGTCTGTGTGTATGTGTGCCTGTATTTGTGTGTGTGTGTGTGTGTGTGTGTGTGTGTGTGTGTGTGTGTGTGTGTGTGTGTGTGTGTGTGTGTGTCTGTCTGTGTCTGTGTGTCTGTGTGTTTGCGAGTGTGTGTGTGCGCGCGCCACATCATTATCAACGGAAAATGGAGGCGTTCCCTACAAGATGTACGTGTGATGCGACACGCAGATGTTGGTAGTGACCATGAACTACTGGTAGCGAAACTGAGCCTCAAACTGAGGAAGGCAAAAGTTGGGGACAGTCGGAACCTGCGCTTTGATGTTGCCAAGCTAAAAGATCCAACAACAAAGAAAGAATTCTGCGTCACCCTGAAGAATTGCTTCAGCGTCCTCCAAGATGAAACAGCACTGACCATAGGCAGTTTCAACAAGGCTATAACCGAAACAGCAAAAGAGACAATAGGTTATAGGAAAAGTGTGAAATCTGAGTGGATAACTGCCAACACATGGAAAGCCATTGAGGAGAGAAAACAGATCAAGAAGAATCTGCTAGATGCCAAGTCACCCAGACTAAAGGAAAGAATAGCAGCCCAGCACAGAGAGAAAGACAAAGAAGTGAAGTTGTCTGCAAGGAAAGATAAACGTCTCTATGCAGAGAGGCTCGCTGAAGAAGCTGAGACAGCAGCAGAGATGAAGGAAGACAGTGTATAGAACCACCAAGAAGCTGCGGGGAGACAGAGGACAGAACCAAGACATACCAGTTAAGGCAGAGGACGGAACACCTATCACAGGAGAACGTGCCAAGCTCGAGAGGTGGAGAGAGCACTTCCAGAGGATCCTAAACCGCCCTGATCCACCAACACCAGCTGACATTCCTATGGCAGAGGAGGACCTGGACGTCAGCATGGGAGACATCACAGTAGATGAGGTCAAGGAAGCCATTCGCAAGCTAGAGAATGGCAAAGCTCCAGGAGAAGATGGTGTATGCCCCGAGATGTTGAAGACAGAAGAACAGGAGACACCTCTTATCCTCTAACGCATCCTGCAGGACATATGGAACCAGGAGACAACCCCAGTTGACTGGAGAACTGGTACCATCATCAAATTGCCGAAGAAAGGAGACCTAGGAGAATGCAACAATTGGAGAGGCATCACCCTACCAGCAAAGTCTTCAGCCGCATCTTACTGCAGCGCATAAAGACAGCGGTAGATGCCCTACTTCGCCAAGAGCAGGCAGGCTTTAGAGAGGGGAGATCATGAATTGATCACATTTTCGTCTTACGCCAGATCCTCGAGCAGTCCCATGAATGGAACAGCCCACTTTACGTGGTTTTCATCGATTTCGAGAAAGCCTTTGACAGTTTGCACCGCGCTTCTCTCTGGAAGATCCTGCGACACTACGGCATTCCCCAGAAACTGGTCAACATCATCCAGTCCCTGTATGAAGGCTTTGAGTGTCGCATCATCCACAACAACCAGCTGACGGAACCGTTCAAGGTGGACACGGGAGTGAAACAAGGCTGCATACTGTTACCGATCCTCTTCTCCCTGGCCATCGACTGGTTGATGCGAAACGTCACCCAGGGAAAGCAACGGGGAATCCGGTGGACGTTGACCTCAGTCTTGGGGGACATTGACTACGCGGACGACCTGGGACTGCTGTCACACAAGCATCAGGACGCCCAGCAGAAGACAGAAAGCTTCAGCGAGATAGCCAGCACCATTGGGCTGAAGGTCAACGAGAGGAAGACGCAGGTCATGAGAAAAAAATGCCACAAACAACAACCCCATCACCGCTAACGGCAAACCACTTGATGATGTTCAGGAATTTGTATACCTGGGCAGCAAGATGACCACAGACGGCGACTGCAACCAGGAGATCAACGCCAGAATCAGCAAAACCAACCAAGCTTTCGCAATGCTCAGGCCCATCTGGAGATCCACCGTCTTTAGCATCCAAACGAAGATTCGACTCTTCAAGAGCAATGTCCTCAGCGTCTTCCTGTATGGCTCAGAGTGCTGGAAGACGACCGTCGCCATTGAGAAAAAGCTGGAAGTGTTCCAGAACAAGTGTCTGCGACGTATCCTCAGGATCTTATGACCGAACATCATCTCAAACGAAGAACTGAGGACCAGAACAGGAGTCTCCACAATACAGGACACCATCCAGGCGCGTCGATGGAGATGGCTAGGGCATGTCTGTCGCATGCCACCCA
The DNA here is from genome assembly GCA_033310375.1 of Conus canariensis. Classification (NCBI taxonomy): domain Eukaryota; kingdom Metazoa; phylum Mollusca; class Gastropoda; order Neogastropoda; family Conidae; genus Conus; species Conus canariensis. The sequence goes on from CM065729.1 coordinate 68,816,508, forward strand.
GCTCACTCCCCAGAACAGCCCTGCGCTGGACCCCCCAAGGTAAAAGAAAACGGGGACGACCGAAGGAAACCTGGCGCAGGACAATAGAAAGGGAGCTGAAAGACAAAGGACTGACTCTCAACACAGCCCCCAGAGCAGCCGCAGACAGAGCCAGATGGAGATCTCTTGCCATAGCCTCAAGCGCCAGCAGGCACGGAGAGGACTGAGGTGTGTGCGCGCGCGCGTGTGTGCGTGTGTGCGCTCTCTCTCTCTCTCTCTCTCTCTCTCTCTCTCTCTCTCTCTCTCTCTCTCTCTCTCTTATGTTTGCACACATGTGTGTGTGTGTGTGTGTGTGTGTGTGTGTGTGTGTGTGTGTGTGTGTGTGTGTGTGTGTGTGTGTGTGTGTGTGTGTGTGTTTCTTTCTTTCTGCAGTATTACCTGTGAACTGAAAACATGATTTCAGGTTCTGATTTTTAAAAAAAATTCCTGTCACAGCTCTCTGTGTTATGTTTTGCCTCTTTTTTCTCAATCCTTTATTGAGCTTGTTTCTTCGTTTCTCTCTCGTTGTAAACCAACGCTAACCGACTTTTTTGTTGTTGTTGTTTTTCCATGTTTTCCAGGGTGTACAATGTCTCTTCAAGGACTGTCAGCTCCTGTTACCTTGGTACCACAACACCTGCACAAAAGTACTACGCTCGAGCAGACTGTTCATCTGAATTATTTTGACCGTAACGATTTCTACACATAACACGTATGGGATTCTTACAGTACACCATTGTTGACCGCGTTATAAAAAAATGAGAGAAAATAGTTAACATCAACAAATAAGAACTAAAATAAACATAAAAACATGAACTGAGAGACCATTTTGAGAGAAAGTCGTCCAAGTACGGGACGGAGCTAGAACTAACATTGAATAAAGTTTGGTTGTCTTTTTTTTTAATGCCTAACGCTACGTATCCGGCTGAATTTTTTTTCTGCATATCTGCATCATTGAAGTGATTTTACACGTGTTTAATAACAACAAAAACACGTGCTGAATCCTGAATGAAATCATCTTGGGTAGTTGCGAAATAATCATCCGTCAGCCCGTCCAGTGTGTGTGAATCAGTGTTCCATGGTATTGGAACAGTCGGGGGCACGTTCTCTCCCTTCATCCATTGTCCCTCATCATCATGTTCAGGCCTTTGAATCTCCTGTCATCCTGTTGGGCGGGGTTGGAGGGTGGGAGCAGAAGGGGAAGAGGGTGGGGGCTGGGAGCAGAGGACGACACAGTTCTATCATGATGGCGGGACGCTTCAACGCACGCCGTTCTCTGGAGAGATGTGACAGTAATGACGTTTTGATTTGTTGCAGAAATAAAGAACCATTTGTCAGTTTCTGGGGGTTTCAATTTCACAAATGGAGTCCTGTTTTGTGATTGTGCTGAACCGGCAGCTGAAGGGAATGATCTGAGAGACAGAGCTGGGTGGTAAATGAGAAAGGTTGTCGTGGTAAATGAGAAAGGTTGTAGTGGTAAATGACTGGTTGTCGTGGTAAATGACAGAGGTTGTTGAGGTAACTGACAGAGGTTGTTAATGGTAAATGACAGAGGTTGTTAATGGTAAATGACAGAGGTTGTCGGGGCAAATGACAGAGGTTGTTAATGGTTAATGACAGAGGTTGTCGGGGTAAATGACAGAGGTTGTTAATGGTTAATGACAGAGGTTGTTGTGGTAACTGACAGAGGTTGTTAATGGTTAATGACAGAGGTTGTCGGGGTAAATGGCAGAGGTTTTCGTGGTAAATGACAAAGGTTGTCGTGGTAAATGACAGAGGTTGTTAATGATAAATGACAGAGGTTGTTAATGGTAAATGACAGAGGTTGTTGTGGTAAATGAAAGAGGTTGTCTGGTAAAGGAAAGAGGTGTGGTGGTAAATGACAGAGGTTGTTGTGGTAAATGACAGAGGCTGTTGTGGTAAATGACAGAGGTTGTTGTGGTCGTTGTGGTAAATGACAGAGGTCGTTGTGGTAAATGAAAGAGGTTGTTGTGGTAAATGACAGAGGTTGTACTGAGGTCGTTGTGGTAAATGACAGAGGTCGTTGTGGTAAATGAAAGAGGTTGTTGTGGTAAATGAAAGAGGTTGTTGTTTTGAATGAAAGAGGTTGTCGTGGTAAATGAAAGAGGTTGTCGTGGTAAATGAAAGAGGTTGTCGTGGTAAATGAAAGAGATTGTCGTGGTAAATGAAAGAGCTTGTCGTGATAAATGAAAGAGATTGTCGTGGTAAATGAAAGAGGTTGTCGTGGTAAATGAAAGAGGTTGTCGTGGTAAATTAAAGAGGCTGGAGTGGTAAGACACAGAGGTAGTAGAGGCTGATTACCGAGCTAGGACTGGTAAGACACAGAGGAAGGGTGGTAAATGCCGAAATTAGGGATGACAGGGGACAGAGTTAGGGTGGTAAAGATATAGGTAGGGGTGATAGGGGACTGAGGTAAGGGTGGTAAAGATAGAGGTAGGGATGATAGGGGACAGAGGTAGGGGTGGTAAAGATATAGGTAGGGGTGATAAGGGACAGAGGTAGGGTGGTACAGATAGAGGTAGGGATGACAGGGGACAGAGGTAGGGGTGGTAAAGATAGAGGTAGGGATGATAGAGGACAGAGGTATGGGTAATAGGGGACAGAGGTAGGGGTGGTACAGATAGAGGTAGGGATGATAAAGGACAGAGGTAGGGATAATAGGGACAGAGGTAGGGTGGTACAGATAGAGGTAGGGATGATAGGGGACAGAGGTAGGGGTAATAGGGGACAGAGGTAGGGTGGTACAGATAGAGGTAGGGATGATAGGGGACAGAGGTAGGGGTGAGAGGGGACAGAGGTAGGGGTGGTACAGATAGAGGTAGGGATGATAGGGGACAGAGGTAGGGGTGGTAAAGATAGAGGTAGGGGTGATAGAGGACAGAGGCAGGGGTGGTAAAGATAGAGGTATGGCTGATAGAGGACAGAGGCAGCGGTGGTAAAGATAGAGGTAGGGATGATAGAGAACAGAGGCAGGGGTGGTAAAGATAGAGGTAGGGGTGATAGAGGACAGAGTGAGGGTGGTAAAGATAGAGGTAGGAATGATACAGGACAGAGGTAGGGGTGGTAAAGATAGACGTAGGAATGATAGAGAACAGAATTAGGGGTGGTAAAGATATAGGTAGGGATGATAGGGGACAGAGGCAGGGGTGGTAAAGATAGAGGTAGGGATGATAGGGGACAGAGGTAGGGGTGGTAAAGATAGAGGTAGGGGTGATAGGGGACAGAGGTAGGGGTGGTAAAGATAGATGTAAGGATGATAGGGGACAGAGACAGGGTGGTAAAGAGAGAGGTGGGGGTGATAGAGGACAGAGGTAGGGGTGGTAAAGATAGAGGTAGGGTGATAGGGGACAGAGGTAGGGGTGGTAAACATAGAGGTAGGGTGATAGAGGACAGAGGTAGGGGTGGTAAAGATAGAGGTAGGGTGATAGAGGACAGAGGTAGGGGTGGTAAAGATAGAGGTAGGGTGATAGGGGACAGAGGTAGGGGTGGTAAAGATAGAGGTAGGGTGATAGGGGACAGAGGTAGGGGTGGTAAAGATAGAGGTAGGGTGATAGAGGACAGAGGTAGGGGTGGTAAAGATAGAGGTAGGGGTGATAGAGGACAGAGGTAGGGGTGGTAAAGATAGAGGTAGGGTGATAGAGGACAGAGGTAGGGGTGGTAAAGATAGAGGTAGGGGTGATAGAGGACAGAGGTAAGGGTGGTAAAGATATAGGTGGGGGTGATAGGGGACAGAGGTAGGGGTGGTAAAGATAGAGGTAGGGGTGATAGGGGACAGAGGTAAGGGTGGTAAAGATAGAGGTAGGGGTGATAGGGGACAGAGACAGGGGTGGTAAAGATAGAGGTAAGGGTGAGAGGGGACAGAGGTAAGGGTGGTAAAGATAGAGGTAGGGGTGATAGGGGACTGAGGCAGGGGTGGTAAAGATAGAGGTGGGGGTGAGAGGGGACAGAGGTAGGGATGGTAAAGATAGAGGTAAGGGTGAGAGGGGACAGAGGTAGGGGTGGTAAAGATAGAGGCAGGAATGATAGAGGACAGAGGTAGGGGTGGTAAAGATAGAGGCAGGAATGATAGAGGACAGAGGTAGGGGTGGTAAAGATAGAGGCAGGAATGATAGAGGACAGAGGTAGGGGTGGTAAAGATAGAGGCAGGAATGATAGAGGACAGAGGTGGGGGTGGTAAAGATAGAGGTAGGGATGATAGAGGACAAAGGAAGGGATGGCAAAAGAAAGAGGCGGTGGTGCTTAAACACAGAGGCAGGGACGGTGAAACACAGAGATAGAGGTGGTAACTGACAGAGTTAGTGCGGATAATTCACAGAGTGAGGGGTGGAAAGGACAGAGGCAGGGTGGAAAAGCACATTGGATTAGTGAAGGACAGAGGTAGGGCTGGTAAAGGACAGACGTAGGTGTGTCCAAGGACAGAAGCAGTTGTGATTAAGGATAAAGACACGGGTGTTAAAGGGGTGGTGAAAAATGAGATCGAAGGGATGAAAGACAAGAAAGGGTGTTAAAGGACAGAAGTACTTCTGGTAAAGGACAGAGGTAAGGAAGGTAAAAGAGAGAGGTAGGGTGGTAAAGGTCCACTGAGGAAAGGAAAGGAAGGAGGTAGTGGTGGGAAAGACCAGAGGTAGGAGTTATGATGAACAGGGGAGTGGGAACGATGGCGACCAAAAAAAACCACGTTGTTTCTTCGTACTCAAATTATACAGATATGTCAATGTAAACCTACCAGCCTTGAAACGTTTCATCTTCTTGCATCCAATCCAGCAAACTCATAGATATCTAAGTGCTTTAGAGGTGACAGATATAAGCATTGGTTGAAGAATAAAAGAGAAATGAATATCCTTGGGCACAGATCGTTTTCAAATCGTCTGTAATTGGATATGTTGTTACAGTGTGTGTGTGTGTGTGTGTGTGTGTGTGTGTGTGTGTGTGTGTGTGCGTGCGTGCGTGCGTGCGTGCGTGCGTGCGTGCGTGCGTGTGTGTGTGTGTGTGTGTGTGTGTGTGTGTGTGTGTGTGTGTGTGTGTGTGTGTGTGTGTGTGTGTGTGCTCATTTGTTGACACCTGTTTATCATCTACCATGTTTACGGCCTTTCAGATTTAACGTACATCGTTTAATGACAACAAAACGCTATTACTTTGCATTCACAATTTGTTTATTTCTATGCTTCCTGAATTGTTTATCGGTTCTAGAGGTTCTGAAACGATTCCTTTTTATCCATCCTTACGTCACATTTTGTTTTCCATGTTTGTTTTGTCTAAACCTTTCCTCTCGGAATGGAGTGGCTTTGCTACACATAAAAGTCATTGAAATCAGCGGATTCGCAAATATCTTATATTTTTCAAATGCTTTTTTGTTGATCAGAAACAATGTTCTTTTGTAAAGGCTCTTAAACTTCTATTACATATACATTTTATATCCTGTGTTTTGGATTTCAATAAGTACAGAGTGTGATCTCTCTCTCTCTCTCTCTCTCTCTCTCTCTCTCTCTCTCTCTCTCTCTCTCTCTCTCTCTCTCTCCAGTCCTCTCACACCTGTCCTCTCCATGTCTTTCACCCCAGATGTCCTGTCCATTGTGTGGTTATGCCCAGCCAGCTAAAAGATGGTCTGATGAAAGTCTGCTGATCGCAGTTTGTCCCATGTGGATTTTTTTGCTTTTGTTTTCACTGTCCTATCTCCCGTGGCAATAGCACCCACATCACTCATTCCGATCGCCCGTCCAAAGCCACAGTCCGGCCCAGCCTGTGACAGCCCTGGTACAGCAGTCCAGAGGGAGCAGTCCGAGGCAAACCAACCGAGTCAACGCTGTACTGCCCAGTCAGTTTGTTGGTGTTCAGTGTTGTCTGTTCTGATCCAACATACGCAGGACACCACCTGTTTATTTGCCTACTGACAACAATAAATGTTTAGTCATGGAACCGGCGTGGGTGAGCTTGTCCTCCGCATGACGCCACCACGTCCATCCAACGAGAGACCTCACGAGATGTGAACACTGACGCAGAGGTCAGGAACAGGATTGCCAAAGCCAGCTCTGTGTTTGGGAGACTCCGTGAAAATGTCTGTGAGCAGAGAGGACTAAGCCTTACCACCAAGCTGAAGGTCTACCATGGAGTGGTACTAACCACTCTCCTCTATGCCAGTGAGACCTGGACTGTCTACTGCAGACACGCCAAACAGCTCAACCATTTTCACTTCAGCTGGCGAAACAGCATCTTAAAGGGTGCATGTACATCAGAGAAGAGACGCACAGCAGAAGCTGAGAGAAAAGCGAGCCGCGCGCAAGGCCAGAGCTACCTCCACCTCCACTGTAGCACCCACCCACATGTGTCCCACATGTAGGCGTTCCTTCCGGGCCCAGATCGGCCTCACCAGCCACCTGCGGACCCACACTCAGCAATCTTCCATCTGAGATTGATGTCATGATCATCTCCGAAATCGAAGGACGAACAACAACATTTGCCTACTGACAACAATAAATGTTTAGTCATGGAACCG
>CM065729.1:68830539-68833039 GCA_033310375.1 Conus canariensis
TTACCTCATTTTATGTGTTATGAAGTAAATTTCTTTGTTTTCGTATTCTCAAGAGACTGAGATGTCCTGGAACATCAAAGACCACCGCCTTGAATACATTAGCAACTTTTTTTCCCATCATGACCCCACACTCTTTCTCTCAATCCATCTTCTCTGGCTGCAGCGGTTCTTTGAAGTGCATGGGAGTCCATTTGTGAAATTAAAACCTCCAAAACCCTACAGATACCCGTGGTTGTTTCTGCATCCACAGAGAGCTGTCATCCATTGCAGATCTCTAGAGGAAAGGGGAAGCTCTCGGGGTGTTTTTGTACACATGCCTCGTACCGCAACCTCACACTACCCCACCCTCCGCCCACGCTCGCGCTCCCTGGCCCTTTCTCTCCGCGGTAATAAAAGAGATTGGACAGGCGGCAGGTGCGTGTCAGGGTGACTGGTGAAGGAGCGAGGCAGCTGCATGCAGACTGAATGCTGAAAGCTGTCCTAGTTGTCCCAGTAAACCCCAGTCTGTTGACAGTGGGGACAACCAGACAGACAGGGTACTTAGTGCGGTCTGTCTTCTTCCTCTGTAGCATTGACACAGATCTAAAGAGGATGATTGAGGTATGAGTCAGTATAGTAGTGTCTTATTTACCACTACAGAGAGAGAGAGAGAGAGAGAGAGAGAGAGAGAGAGAGAGAGGGAGGGAGGGAGGGAGAGAAAGGGGACAGGATGGTAGGAAGGGAGACTAAAGAGACAGACAGCCTTACACACACACACACACACACACACACACACACACACACACACACACACACAGAGAGAGAGAGAGAGAGAGAGAGAGAGACAGACAGACAGACAGACAGACAGACAGACAGACAGAAAGTGAGAGAGAGTGAGAAAAGCAGACAAACAGACAGACAGACAGAGAAAGAGACTGAGAGACAGAAAAGAGAAACAGGGACAGACAGAAAGGCAGAGAAAGAATACAGCCAGACTGATAGACCAACAAAGATGGACAGGCAGAAAGACAGACAGACAGACAGAGAGACAAACAGACATATGGACAGATGGATGGAGAGAGAGAGAAAGAGAGGGAGGGAGACAGACAGACAGACAGACAGACAGACAGAGAAGCACAAACCATTTAATCCACAAACAAGAGGCTGAAAGACAGACAGCGACCACATGATATTCACAACATTCATTGAAGGCATCAGCTAAAATGTCAGCCACGATGTTGAGCAGCGAGATGAAAATGTATACATTTTCAAAGTTCGTGATGTTTTTTTGTTGTTGTTGTTTTGTTTTTTCTTATTGTGTGTTTGTCTGCTTGCTTGCTTGTTTATTTTGTTTTGTTTGCTCGTTGGGAGGGGGGGGGTCATTTCTTCTTTTTTATGGTTATGGCAGTTACAGTTTACAAAGTGTGGCCAACATCCAACCTCTACAACATGACACCATCCGTTGATCTTTAAACATCAATCCATTTTTTCCCCTTTTTCTGAATAAGCAAAAAGTGTTGACCTCTGTTGTCCATTTCTTTCTATCCAACCTTTCTCAACACCCAATCCCCATCCTACCTCCACATACCCCTTCACTTCCTGCGCATGCGTATGCACACGCACACGCACCTACTCCCTCCTGACACATTGAAATATAGGTATTGTCAAGCTAACAAAGGGAGACAAGAACAGATACGGCACCAGCCATTGTATACAAACAATTGTGTGTAATATTCATAAACTCCATTGTATGCAAACAATTATGTGTAAAAATTATAAACTCCATTGTGTACAAACAATTATGTGCAATATTTATAAACTAGATTGTATGTAAACAATGTGTAACATCTATAAACTCTATTGTATACAATTAAGCGTAAATTTATAAACACCATTGTATACAAACAATCATGTGTAATATTTATAACTCCATTGTGTACAAACAATTATGTGTAATATTTATAACTAAGTCCTTAATTTATGAAATAGCTGAGTAAGTTAGCCAAACTCCAACTGAATCATGTTGAATCCAATTTGACTTTTTGAGCGCCTGGTTCAATTTTGTCTCTTAGTTTTGTTGTTTTTTTGTTCTCCGAGAAAATAAAGGATAGTTTGCATTTTCCTGTCTGCCTTGGTAATATACAAAAAGGTTAATGTTCATATCAAACGAAAAAGATTGTAAGCTCTTCCGCTTTTACATATATGGAAAAATAATTAGGTTTTGTTGATCTGTATGGTGTCTGTGTTGATACTATGAACACGAATGAATTCTAATAGTTCTTCTAAAAGTTTTGCTATGTTCATATTTTCAGACATCACACACTTAAAGCATCTTTTTTTCCAGTTTAAACTGCATCCGTTCTATTTACTAGACTTATGTACTCCTTAGAAGCAACGGATTGGTGGCTGGAATCCTGCTTATGACCCTAATCTGAAGGTATTTAAGTTTAATTTCATGTGCTTTGATCACACATCTATTTATATTGTCTTGTTTGGAAGATAATTTCTTCTGCCTTTTCTA
>CM065729.1:68838039-68850539 GCA_033310375.1 Conus canariensis
GTCCAGCTCTCGCAGCCATAGAGAAGGATGGACAGAACCAGGGCTTTGTATAGTGTGATCTTTGTTGGGAAGCTGATGTCTTTGCTGCTCCATGTCTTATCAAATTTTGCCATGGTGGATGTTGCGATGGCGAGCCTGGTCTTGATTTCGGTGGTGGAGCGTCCGTCCTTGGTGAGTGTGGCGCCGAGGTATTTAAAAGCGTCCACCTCTTCGAGCTGTTGGCCGTTCATGGTGATCCGTGCAGCGGTGTTGTTAGCGCTGTTGACCATGACTTTGCTCTTTTCGCAGCTGACCTCCATGCCATATGCCTTTGATGTGTCTGTCAGTCTGTTGGTGAGACCTTGCAGTTCGTTGTTGCTGCCCCCATCAGGTCGATGTCATCGGCGAAACGTAGGTTGTTGATCGTTCGCCCACCGATGGAGATTGTGGACTCAAAATCATGTAGAGTCTCTTTCATGATGTTTTCCAGATAGAGATTGAACAGCACCGGAGAGAGTAGGCATCCTCGACGGACACCGACCGTTGTCTTGAAGTACTTTCCGATGTTGTTGTTGAGGAGGACCGCACTACTGGCAGAGTTGTACAGGAACTGGATGGTTTGAATTAGTCCCTCCTCGATGCCAAAGCCTCTCAAAACATGCCACAGTCCTTCGTGCCACACTCTGTCGAAGGCTTTTTTGAAGTCTATGAAGTTGTAGTATAGTTCTTTTTGGTGTTGGAGGTGTTTTTCCATCATAATGCGGCAGTTGAAAATCTGTTCAACTGTGCTTCGGCCTGCCCTGAATCCGGCTTGTTCTTCTGCCAAGTGTTCTTCAGCTTCGCCTTTGAGTCTGTTGAGAATGACTCTTAGCATGATCTTGCTGGTGTGGCTGATCAGGCTGATTGTCCTGTAGTTGTTACACTTTCGAAGGTTTCCTTTTTTGGGGAGGGGGATGATGAGTGATTTTGTCCACTCATCAGGCCATTGTTTGGTCTCCCAGATCTTCTGACAGAGTGATGTTACCACAGTGACCAGGTCATTTCCCCCGTGCTTGAGGAGGTCTGCTGGGATGTTGTCTGCTTCTGGTGACTTGCCCGCTGGAAGGCTGAGGATGGCCTCCTCTACTTCTTCCCTCATGATGGGCAGTGGAGAGGGTTCCTTGGGTGGTCTTGTTTCCCTTTGAAGCACGCTGGTGTCTGGCTGTATGGGATAGTTGTATAGTTCGTCGCAGTACTCTGCCCATCTGGCCAGCACTGCGGAGCTCTCGGTCAAAAGGGTTCCGTCTTTGTCCTCGATTACTGTTGATTTGTTCTGCTGGGTCTTTGGAGCGTCTTCAGCGCCTCGTACGCTTTCTTGCTATTCCCGTGCTCCGTGCTTTTCTCAATGGCTTCGCACTGTTCACTTATCCACTTCTCCCTGGCTTCATTTATCTTGCTTCTCACGAGCTTGTTTGTTTTGCGGTACTGCTCGGCTCCCTCTGGACTGCTGTGCTTTGTCTTCTTCTGATCACGTCCCTGGGTAACCAACAATATCCTGGATCTCTGCGACAAAACGTCTTTCATTTAAATGATATTGAATGGCAGATAATCTCTAAATGATCTCTTCTGATTAAAACAAAACCTTGGTTCAGAGGACAGTCATTTCCGTGTATTCTTCAACCAGTGACTAACTCTTCCACTTCTAGAGCAGTTAGGCATATTTGATTTTGCTGGATGGGATGCTAGACAGTGAAAAGTATCATAGCTAGTAGTCATCACTACATTGACATATTCGTAAACTTTGACTCCAAAGAAATACTGTTCCTTCAAAATGTATGAAAACTAAAGTCATACCCATCTTTGAATGGAGAGACTCAAATATCTGAGATTTTCACAGGCCTTTTTGCATTTTGTTTGTCATATTAAAGCCATATTAAAAAGCACCCAGTGCTTGTATTCTCTGTCTCTTTAAAACAATCTAATTCAAAAAATAAGTTTTGCTCCCATGAAAATAATTGAAGGCAAGAAGCCAGTATAGAACTTAGTCTTAAATTTGCATAAATTAAAATATATCTATTTAATTATAACCGTCTAATTGTCAAATAATCATAACTTCAAACTTACCATAGGTATTAAGTACTTGATCTTTTGACTTCCTTACTAAATTATGTCACAGTTAACCTTAAGAAAGAGAGACCTGTCAAACTGATCATGAGAAAAAAAATGTCTGATGTTTTATCATTCACGTCACCACAGATCAGGATGCTAACATTATCTTCTGATTTACATTTTCCAGGTAACACAACATTCCAGTCACAAAACTGCATTGTGAGGAGAGAGTGACAGGCAGACAGACAGACAGACAGACAGAGACAGAGAGAGAGGACTAAAACAAAAACTACCGAAGGAGACGACCAGACACGTCGGACAGAGAAATAGAGATCTAGACACAAAGCCAGGAGCCCAGTTCCCTTCGAATGTACACTACCCGCCCTTCACCCCCACACCCACCCCCCTCCTTCACCACCAGCCTGCTACAACTAGCCATGCTTCAAACGTCAGCCCCGTCTCCACAGCCAATTGCAGAGCAACAGTAAAACAGTCTGTGCTGACCTTTCCTGAACCACGGCCTGCAAGAAGCCAGTCAGCCGTATTAATGGTACTGTCAGACAGGGGAGGGGTGACTTTGTTGGTAGAGAGGAAACAGGTAATAGGTGGGATGGGTGAGGGAGTAGGTCCGGAGGATGAAGACAACATTGCTGTCAGCACCTGTTTAAAGGTCATGGCAAATCGACTGTATTCCAATGGTCTGGAACTCCTTGTCTTGTCTTTGTGATGAGAGAGTAATAGAAATTAATGAGCGCGAGAAACAGACAGATGGGGTGGGGGATTAGGGAGGGAGGGAGGAGATCCAGAGAGAGAGAGAGAGAGGGGCAGAAACAAAAATCAGATTTAGGGCAGAGAGAAGTTTGAGGGGAAAACGGGCAGACAGGTAAACAGAGGGCATTTAAGCTTGTGTCCATTACATGTTTTCTCACTCTGTGTGTGTGTTGGTGTGATGGGGGCTGTTATTATTGTTGCTGTTTTACAGTTGTTCTTGTTGTGTTCTTATTACCTGCAGACTGGCAAGGACATTCATTCTAATTGCAGCATGTACAAAAGACACATGTTATCACAATTCATGTACCTGTGGATACTCATTCCAAAACTTCCAGATAATCAGTTCCATCAAATAACAAAATGTATTCCTTTTTGGACAATAATATACAATTAAGACAAATTATGTGGTGCACAGTATTCAGAATAGAGGTGCTGGCATTCAAAATATGTATACATGCTTTCAAACTAACCTTAATAAGAAGACTCATTAATCAGTCCCACGAATGGATCAATATTTATGAGAGCTTTGTGTTCAGACGTTGATTTAATACATATGCACGGATCAAGGTATTTTGATGTAGATATAAATGATTTTTTTCAGCACAACGTATTCTCAGTGCAACCATACTTGTGTAAGAAAAGTGAACCAAAGGAGGAAAGGGAGAACCAATATCTATAACCAGAACTTCACGATCACTAGCCGAAGACCTGGTGGACAGCAGTGGGCAGTTTTCACCCAGAAAGCTTTCTCACAAAACCAGTTCTAAAATAAACTGTCTTGAATGCATAAGCTATTTACGAACAATTAGAATGTCCAGCAGGATGAGGAATGTTGCTTTTCAAGATCCTATGTACAACGCAACTACCAAAGCTGCACAAGCAGTAGCAGCTTTAAGTGAAGGATGGAAGGCATTTCACAATACTTCCTGGAGGAAATAGAAATTGTAAACAAGAAGCCATTCGTAAACTGCGGAGCAAAATTGCACACGTCAGCCGATTTGGGCAATAGTTCAAAGAAAATACAAACAAAGAAAATACAGCTCAGTTAGTTTCAAATTACAATATGTAATAGAATTTTCGTAACAACGTTTCAAGGAAAGTTAGAATTATTGACAGCAAATGCTGCAACTTACGCAGCAAAGAAGAAGACAGTATAAACTATTTATGCATGTGTGTGTTTCTCAATCATTTTGGACAAAATTGCAATGTATTTTAAGACAGAAATGCACAAACTATCACAGACTGTCGTGTCACATTGATCTGTTTCTTTTTGGTTTTAAAGACAATACAAAAACGGATGAAGTACTCGATCTCATGTTTGTACTTGGATTATTTTATGCATGCAAATATAGAATTGCTGAAACAAAACCATCAAGATAGCTAATGGGATATTATATTCTTAATTTGGAAATTAAATACAGTGACTTTGAACAGAAATAGTTTCTGTACATGATTGAAGGATTTGAAGACGATACTCTCTTTCCCTCTTCTCTTCTTTCCACGCTGTCTTTATGAGGCTGCTGTTCTCATGGAAGAGCGCACTTCTTGTAACTGCTTTATTTGAATCGGTATTCGTGTGCGTTCATATAACTGACAACAGTAGATTTAGGTACTGTTTGCGGCGTTTGACCGCTTCCCCCTTCCCCTGTTCTTTACCCGTGTCTCGCCAAGGTGCACTGGCCCTCAAGAAGGAACAAGTGTAAACTTGAAGTCTGCCGGGTTTTTTTTTTAAATGAAGTCTATAGACGTTTTTGATGTTGTATCTGTTTCAGGATGATAAGTGTAAACTTAAAGTCTGCGTTTTGTAAAAATGAAGTCTGTAGACGGTTTTGATGCTGTATCTGTTTCAGGATGACGGAAATAAATGTCTGCGGGGGGAAGCTGGAAAGAGGATAGGTGGATGAGGTTCAAAAGGTTTTGTGTTGTTTGATGATATGGTGATGTGTTTTTGCAATGGTAGAATCTGTGTTCGTTTGAAAGAAAAGCACTCAGCAAAGACTGCATTGTGACCAAACCCAGGAAAATAAACAGCGTTGGTTGATCTTTCAAAATCTGTGTGGGTTTATAAAGAAATGAAAAAGAACAACTGAAGTATGCGTTCGCTCCTTATAATGCATTTAACTAATGACGAAGGGTGAATGTCAGTCGATACTAGTGGGAAAAAACTCTATGGTACCTGTCATTCCTCCTGCTCCTCTCTCTCTCTCTCTCTCTCTCTCTCTCTCTCTCTCTCTCTCTCTCTCTCTCTCTCTCTCTCTCTCTCATGTGTTTGTCTGTCTGCCTTTCCATGTGTTTGTCTGTCTGTCTTCTGTCTGTATGTCTGTCTGTCTGTCAATCTGTCTCTGTCTCTCTCTCTGTCTCTGTCTCTCTCTCACTCTCCCTCTCTCTCAAATGAATGTCTTCTCTGTCTGTCTGTCTGTCTGTTTGTCTGACTGCGTGTCTGTGTGTCTGTGTGTCTGTCTGTCTGTCTGTCCTCTCTCTCTCTCTCTCTCTCTCACTCACACACACACACACACACACACACACACACACACACACACACACACACACGCACACACACGCACACACACACACACACACACACACACACACACACACACACACACACACACACACACACACACACACACACTCCCCTTCTTAGTCCTTCAGTCCTCCGATCTCGTCTTTCAAAACCCTACCTTTGTCCTTAACCCCTACTACCTCTGTCGTTTGACAAACATGTCCGTTACCAGCCCTAGCGCTTTCTTTTACTAACCGTATGTCCTCTTCTACCCCGCCTCTGCCCTTTACCACCCGTCTCTCTGTCAATTACCATCCCTGCCTCTCATTCACCATAGCTACCTCTGTCTTTCACCGACCCTATCTCTGTCTTTAAGCACCACTACCTCTGTCTTTCACCGTCCCTATCTCTGTCTTTAAGCACCACTACTCTGTCTTTCACCGTCCCTATATCTCTGTCTTTAAGCACCACTACCTCTGTCTTTCACCGTCCATATATCTCTGTCTTTAAGCACCACTACCTCTGTCTTTCACCGTCCCTATATCTCTGTCTTTAAGCACCACTACCTCTGTCTTTCACCGTCCATATATCTCTGTCTTTAAGCACCACTACCTCTGTCTTTCACCGTCCATATATCTCTGTCTTTAAGCACCACTACCTCTGTCTTTCACCGTCCATATATCTCTGTCATTAAGCACCACTACCTCTGTCTTTCACCGTCCCTATATCTCTGTCTTTAAGCACCACTACCTCTGTCTTTCACCGTCCCTATATCTCTGTCTTTAAGCACCACTACCTCTGTCTTTCACCTCCCTACCTGTCTTAACACACTACCTCTGTCTTTCACCCTATCTTGTCTTAAGCACCACTACATCTGTCTTTCATCATAGCTGCTTTTACCACCTATACCTCTGCTCTTCACCACCTGCCTTTGTTCCTTACCACCCCTACCTGTGTCCTTAATCATCACTACCTCTGTCTTATACCACCCCTATCTCTGTCCTATACCACCCCTATCTCTGTCCTATACCACCCCTATCTCTGTCCTATACCACCCTACCTCTGTCCTATACCACCCCTATCGCTGTCCTATATCACCCCTATCTCTGTCCTTTATTATCCCTATCTCTGTCCTTTACCACCCCTATCTCTGTCCTATACCACCCCTATCTCTGTCCTATACCACCCCTACCTCTGTCCTGTACCACCCCTATCTCTGTCCTGTACCACCCCTATCTCTGTCTTATACCACCCCTATCTCTGTCCTGTACCACCCCTATCTCTGTCCTATACCATCCCTATCTCTGTCCTATACCACCCCTATCTCTGTCGTTTACCACCCCTATCTCTGTCCTATACCATCCCTATCTCTGTCCTGTACCACCCCTATCTCTATCCTATACCACCCCTATCTCTGTCCTATACCATCCCTATCTCTGTCCTTTACCACCCCTATCTCTGTCCTATACCATCCCAATCTCTGTCCTTTACCACCCTGTCTCTGTCCTATATACCTCTATCTCTGTCCTTTACCACCCTTATCTCTGTCCTATACCACCCCTATCTCTGTCCTATACCACCCCTATCTCTGTCCTATACCACCCCTATCGCTGTCCTATACCATCCCTATCTCTGTCCTATACCACCCCTATCTCTGTCTTATACCACCCCTATCTCTGTCCTATACCACCCCTACCTCTGTCCTATACCACCCCTATCTCTGTCATATACCACCCCTATTTCTGTCCTATACCACCCCTATCTCTGTCCTATACCACCCTATCTCTGTCCTATACCACCCCTATCGCTGTCCTATATCACCCCTATCTCTGTCCTTTATTATCCCTATCTCTGTCCTTTACCACCCCTATCTCTGTCCTATACCACCCCTATCTCTGTCCTATACCACCCCTATCTCTGTCCTATACCACCCCTATCTCTATCCTATACCACCCCTATCTCTGTCCTATACCACCCCTATCTCTGTCCTATACCACCCCTACCTCTGTCCTATACCACCCCTATCTCTGTCCTATACCACCCCTACCTCTGTCCTATACCACCCCTACCTCTGTCCTATACCACCCCTATCTCTTCGTCCTATACCACCCCTATCTCTGTCCTATACCACCCCTACCTCTGTCCTATACCACCCCTATCTCTGTCCTAAAACCACCCCTACCTCTGTCCTATACCACCCCTATCTCTGTCCTATACCACCCCTACCTCTGTCCTATACCACCCCTACCTCTGTCCTATACCACCCCTATCTCTGTCCTATACCACCCCTACCTCTGTCCTTGGCCATCTCTTCCTCTATCTTTCCACGCTCCATCTCTACCATTTCCCTGCCATACCTCTATCCTCTACCACTAATGCCTCTTTAACTTCCTACTATAACCTCTGTCATGTACCACAATGTCTGTCATTTACCACTACAATTTATGTAATATACCACAACAACTTCTGTCATTACCACAACAACCACTTTAATTCCCACAACAACATCTTTCATTTACCACAACGACCTCTGTCATTTACCATAACAACCTCTGTCATTTACCGTTAACACCTCTGTCATTTACCACAACAACCTCTGTCATTTAATACCACAACCTCTGTCATTTGCCACAACAACCTCTGTCATTTACCATTAACAACTTCTGTCATTTACCATTAACAACCTCTGTCATTTACCATTAACAACCTCTGTCATTTACCATAACAACTTCTGTCATCTACCATTAACAACCTCTGTCATTTACCATTAACAACCTCTGTCATTCACCACAACCTCTGTCATTTACCACAAAAACCTCTGTCATTTACCATAACAACTTCTGTCATTACCATTAACAACCTCTGTCATTACCATTGACAACCTCTGTCATTCACCACAACCTCTGTCATTTGCCACAACAACCTCTGTCATTTACCATTAGCAACTTCTGTCATTTACCACACAACCTCTGTCATTTACCACTAACAACCTCTGTCATGTACCACTAACAACACTCTGTCATTTACCACTAACAACCTCTGTCATTTACCACTAACAACCTCTGTTATTTACCATTAACAACCTCTGTCATTTACCACTAACAACCTCTGTCATTTACCCCGATAACCTCTGTCATTTACCACCACAACCTCTGTCATATACTAGTATGCTATAACCTCTGTCATTTATCATAAACATCATCTGTCGTTTACCATTAACAACCTCTGTCATTTACCACAACAACCTCTGTCATTTACCACAACAACCTCTGTCATTTACCACTATAACCTCTGTCATTTACCATTAACAACCTCTGTCATTTACCATTAACAACCTCTGTCAGTTACCTCAACAACCTCTGTCATTTACCACGACAACCAGTCATTTACCACTACAACCTTTCTCATTTACCACGACAACCTTTCTCATTTACAACCCAGCTCTGTCTCTCAGATCATTCTTTTCAGCTGCCGGTTCAGCACAATCACAAAACAGGACTCCATTTGTGAAATTGAAACCCCCAGAAACTGACAAAGCCATGGTTCTTTATTTCTGCAACAATCAAAACGTCATCACTGTCACATCTCTCAGAGAACGGCGTGCGTTGAAGCGTCCCGCCATCATGATAGAACTGTGTCGTCCCCTGCTCCCAGCCCCCACCCTCTTCCCCTTCTGCTCCCACCCTCCAGCCCCGCCCAACAGGATGACAGGAGATTCAAAGGCATGAACATGATGATGAGGGACAATAGATAAAGGGAGAGAACGTGCCCCCGACTGTTCCAATACCATGGAACACTGATTCACACACATTGGACGGGCTGACGGATGATTATTTCGCAACTTCGCAAAATGATTTCATTCAGTGTTCACAACGTTTTTTTTAATCTCACAAAACACGTGTAAAATCAGTTCAAATATGCAGACGTATATAAAAAAAATATTTCAGCTGGATGCATTACCCAGGCTATGTTTTACTTACACATTTCAACATCAATTCTTGATTTGTTCCGTACTTGGACGACAGTCTCTCAAAATGTACTGTCAATTCATATTTCTATGCTTATGTGTGTCCCTATTTGTTGATTTTAAATATTTATGCAGTCAATAATGTTATGTTGTAACGATCTCATGTGTGTAATGTGTACAAATCTTTATGGTCAAAATAAATCAGATGAACAGTCTGCTCCAGCAAATCTGCATAGTATTTTTGTGCAGGCGTTGTGGTATCAAGACAACAGGAGCTGACAGTCCTTGAAGAGACATTGTACACCTTAGAAAATATAGGGAGAAAAACAGACAACTCGGTTAGCGTTGATTTACAACGAGAGAGCAACAAAGAAACAAGATCAAGAAAGGATTGAAAAAAGAGAGGCAACAAATAATACAGACAGCGCTGACCTTTTTTTTTTCTTTTTATCAGAAGTTTAAACATTCTTTTCAGTTCACAGGTAATACTGCAGGAACACACACACACACACACACACACACACACACACACACACACACACACACACACACACACACACGCGCGCGCGCGCGCGCGCGCCACAAGAAAGAGAAAGATAGAGAGGGTGGGAGGGAGAGAGAGAAAGACAGAGTTCATTCTTCAGTTGATTGTACAGGGCCATTGATCCATTCAAAAACTATGTTTAATACAAATTCACATACAACCAACGTGAACTTAAGTTTCACATTTACACAAATAAATGAACTCAATGAACAACTGACATAGGCACAAAGTAACCATACAAAATGTAATGTTAATGTTCATCTCGCTCCTTTTTCACGATAAAAACGAGTATAAGGAATCCTGCTTATCACTTTTTCACGCAGAGTTATGATCATTTTCTTATATAATGATTATTACCACAATAATTCTGTCACTCTAGACTAGAAACGTTTTCCTTCTTGTGAAACCATGAGATCACAATAAATCGACATCTTCAAACATAGTTCAAAGAGCACACCAAGGGAAAGTGATGTTTGTATTTATTTTCATTTTTGCCAAATGCGTAATTCTGATTGAACAGGGATTAGTTACATTTCCATGAACACACGGGGAGTAGTCAAAGACGCAGCTGTATCACTTGTAGCTTGAACACAATGTATATCAGTGGTACACAGCTGTATTACTTGTAGCTTGAACACAATATTTATCAGTGGTACACACCTGCATCACTTGTAGCTTGAACACAATGCATATCAGTGGTACATAGATGTATCACTTGTAGCTTGAACACAATGTGTATCAGTAGTACACAGCTGTATCACTTGTGGTTTGAACACAACGTATATCAGTGGTACACAGCTGTATCACTTGCATTAGGAACACAATAACACAATGTATATCAGTGGTACACAGCTGTATCACTTGTAGTTTGAACACAACGTATATCAGTGGTACACAGATGTATCACTTGCATCAGGAACACAATGTATATCAGTGGTACACAGCTGTATCACTTGGATCAGGAGCGCAATGTATATCAGTGGTACACATCTGTATCATTGTAGCTTGAACACAATGTATATCAGTGGTACACAGCTGTATCACTTGCATCAGAAGCACAATGTATATCAGTGGTACACAGCTGTATCACTGGTAGCTTGAACACAATGTATATCAGTGGTTCACAGCTGTATCACTTGTGGCTTGAACACAATGTATATCAGTGGTACACAACTGTATCACTTGTGGCTTGAACACAATGTATATCCGTGGTACACAGATGTATCGCTTGTAGCTTGAACACAACGTATATTTGTGGTACACACCTGTATCACTTCTAGCTTGAACACAATGTATATCGGTGGTACACACCTGTATCACTTGCATCAGGAACACAACGTGTATCAGTGGTACACAGCTGTATCACTTGCATCAGGAACACAATGTATATCAGTGGTACACAGCTGTATCACTTGCATCAGGAACACAATGTTTATCAGTGGTACACAGTTGATCACTTGCATCAGGAACACAATGTATATCAGTAGTACACAGCTGTATCACTTGCATCAGGAACACAATGTAATATATCAGTGGTCCGCACGCAGTGTCGCCTCTTTGGTGGAACTGGAACCCAGACAGAGACAAAAACACAGAGAGGAGAGACATGTGGACGCTGGGAGACACATTGATCAATAGACAGAAACGGACAGACAGACAGACAACGGGATTTAGGGGTCGGTGGCATCATACTGTGTTTATTTGCAGTTTCGAGGCACAAGAGAATCAGATTTCATTCATAATCCTTTAATGTGGCTGTTCTTTGGTTTATTTCAGTTGTATTCTCTCTCTCTCTCTCTCTCTCTCTCTCTCTCTCTCTCTCTCTCTCTCTCTCTCTCTCTCTCTCTTCTTCTTCTTCTTCTTCTCTTCTTCTTCTTTTCTTCTTCTTCTTCTTCTTCTTCTTCTTCTTCTTCTTCTCTCTTCTCTCTCTCTCTCTCTCTCTCTTCTCTCTCTCTCTCTCTCTCTCTCTCTCTCTCCTCTCTCTCTTTCTCTCGATCCATAACATTTTGTTTCTGAAAGACGGATATGACATGACAGATCATTTGGTGAAATGACTGCTAAAAATCGCAGAAATTCCAAAAATAGAATTCACGCCAAATTTCTCCTGGACAAGCAGCAGACGATCCCTGCAACACCAAAGACAGGTCCCTCTGTCTTCCAGTGCCATTAGAATTAACGACTGGCTTCCTCTGTCTGCCAGTGCCATTAGTATTAACGACTGGCTTCCTTTCTCTGCCAGTGCCATTAGTATTAACGACTGGCTTCCTTTCTCTGCCGGTGCCATTACTGTGGATGACTGGCTTCCTCTGTCTTCCAGTGCCATTAGTATTAATGACTGGCTTCCTTTCTCTGCCAGTGCCATTACCATGGACGACTGGCTTCCTCTGTCTTCCAGTGCTATTAGTATTAACGACTGGCTTCCTTTCTCTGCCGGTGCCATTACTGTGGATGACTGGCTTCCTCTGTCTTCCAGTGCCATTAGTATTAATGACTGGCTTCCTTTCTCTGCCAGTGCCATTACCATGGACGACTGGCTTCCTCTGTCTGACAGTGCCATTACTGTGGATGACTGGCTTCCTCTGTCTTCAAGTGCTCTTAGTATTAATGACTGGCTTCCGGCAATTCCTTTTTCTGCCAGTGCCATTACT
>CM065729.1:68858039-68868039 GCA_033310375.1 Conus canariensis
TTCCGGGGGCACGTGGCCCCACGTCATAGACGACTGCCTGTTGTTTTCTTGAGGTATGGTGGAGTCTGAAGACTTCCACCTGCTCTGATGTGTGCTTTAACCTGCGCGAGCCTGTGTCTGATCTGCATTGAAGGAAAGTCACGCCGTGACACACAGTGTCAGTCAGTGTGTCCGTTGCAGCTGGCCTGACCAGTGTCATTGCTTCATGTTGTTGTGTTAACTCCAAACGATTGTTCTGAGACAGCGTGGCAAGCCCTGGTCCATACTGAATCACACTGAGCACACCCGCTGGCTACAGCTGATACAGTGGGCGTTGCTCAATGCCTTTCATTGTCATTGTTTTTTGTTGTGGGCAGTCTGATATTTTCAATGCGCTTTGCAAAGGTCAGATTCACCGAAGTTGTCACTTTTCTCTGTCGGTGTTCTGCTGAAGGAAACTGTCGACGATGATCTGCATGTTGTCTTGTTGAGAGTGCAGAGCACTATCTGGACTTTTGCAGTGTTGGTCAAACTGTTGGTCTTAAGCTAGCTGGCCCTCTTAGCAAGTAGTATATGTGTACTGCATTGGCACTGTCTTTTTCTTCCTTTCTTCCGTTGCATATTTCATAATCAACAATAATCCTAATGACAAACCGGTTTCCATCCGGAAACGATTTCTTGTTATCAGTAACGATTTTGTACAGTTCACCTTTTTCAGTGGCTTCTCTTTCAACACCTGGATCACCATAACAGTTTTTACTTTCTTTCCACCAAATCCTCACAGCTTGCATTTCTCTTTCCACCAGATCCTCACAGCTAGTGTTTCTCTTTCCACCAGATCCTCACAGCTAGTGTTTCTCTTTCCACCAAATCCTCACAGCTAGTGTTTCTCTTTCCACCAGATCCTCACAGCTAGTGTTTCTCTTTCCACCAGATCCTCACAGCTAGTGTTTCTCTTTCCACCAAATCCTCACAGCTAGTGTTTCTCTTTCCACCAAATCCTCACAGCTAGTGTTTCTCTTTCCACCAAATCCTCACAGCTAGTGTTTCTCTTTCCACCAAATCCTCACAGCTTGTGTTTCTCTTTCCACCAAATCCTCACAGCTTGTTTCTCTTTCCACCAAATCCTCACAGCTTGTTTCTCTTTCCACCAAATCCTCACAGCTAGTGTTTCTCTTTCCACCAAATCCTCACAGCTAGTGTTTCTCTTTCCACCAAATCCTCACAGCTAGTGTTTCTCTTTCCACCAAATCCTCACAGCTAGTGTTTCTCTTTCCACCAAATCCTCACAGCTTGTGTTTCTCTTTCCACCAAATCCTCACAGCTTGTTTCTCTTTCCACCAAATCCTCACAGCTTGTGTTTCTCTTTCCACCAAATCCTCACAGCTAGTGTTTCTCTTTCCACCAATTCCTCACAGCTTGTTTCTCTTTCCACCAAATCCTCACAGCTTGTTTCTCTTTCCACCAAATCCTCACAGCTTGTGTTTCTCTTTCCAGACGATTTCTGTGTATCCATGCCACCAAAAGGGTTGCCCCTTTGGTTGTGATTGACGTTTTGCTTCCAATTTCCAATCATATCCGTTGCGTTGATGTCAAATTAGAAATATTCTGTGTGTTTCATACGTTTTCCTATCCCTGCTTTTCGAATGCTGACAAAGACAGAGAGATGATCACTACCAGGATGTCGCCATCTTTCAGCTCTCACATCTGCTGACAATTGTGCTACCGTGAGAACAAAGCTGATGACACCGTCAGTGTCACCTCGCTGTGCTTCCCTGTGTGGAGGAGATAAAACCAGCAGTATTACACCCAGCTTTTTTTTTTCTTGGAGGGGAGGGGAGGATCTCATTTCCTGATCCCACAAACGTTGTTGATCTTGCAACAGGAACTCTGTGTGGTATGAAATATAATCCCTACCTAGTATTACCGAGAAAAAAAAATCATCTTCTATTTTCTTTTAAAGAAAAAAGGCCAGGCCGTTTTAAGGCGTAGAACCCTGTATGAATCACACACTGAGGAACAGAAGGCTTCTTTTTCAAATGCCGCCAGGTACTAGTAAAGAAACAAACATGGAAAGGCAGTTACTATGTCGACGCTGGCTGTCTTGCATTCATGTTACTTGCCACAGGAGTACACAGGTGTCTGGAATAAGATGGAATCGTAATATGCCGGAGCATCTTTTTGTCGGTATCGTGTGTGGGTTGTTTTTTCCTTTGTTTGTTTGTTTGTTTAGTTTGGTTTTTGTTTTGGTGGTTTTTTGTTTGTTTGTTTGTTTGTTTGGGTGTTGTCGTTTTGTTTTGCTTTGTTTGCTAGGAATTTGTGTTGAATATGTTATTCGTAACTTTATAATATATAACTGCTTCTATCGATTTATGTCAATCTCTAAGACTCATAAAAGTGTGTTTGCAATCAATATGTAAATGTTTATCACTCGGAGTTTAAAAAATGACAAACTAATCAACTTTGGGGTTAAAATAATAATAATAATAATGGTTTCTTATATAGCGCCTAATCAAACGAATTTCTCTAAGCGCTTTACAAAATCATACTACATTTACCCTTCTCATATACAATAGTGCACCATACACCCAACTACAAATACTATTACTACAAAAACTAACAAATCCTACGAGTACGACATTCACTTATTTTCAAGTATCACTACAAAAACTAAATGCTATAACGTTCAGTTATACAACAAATACATGTTATAGAGAACATACACATACACTACGTTTAAAAGGCCCAGGCGGCTATGAGTTAGGTTGTACCCCCCCCCCCCCCCCCCCCCAGCATTGACTAATTATGAAAAAATAGATGGGTTTTAAGCTTAGACTTGAAAGAAAAGATAGAATCTGAATGTCTGAGAGAGTCTGGCAGTCTGTTCCACGTCGCTGGAGCTTGAAAAGAAAAAAGATCTTTCACCAGTAGTAGTCCTGAAGCGAGTCATTCGTAGAAGGCGGTCAGCACAGGAACGTAGTTGTCGAGAGGGAGTGTAGATTTTAAGGAGATCTGAGAGATAAGAAGGTCCATTTTCAAAGAGAGCAGAGAAAGTGAGAGTTGAGATTTTGTACGAGATACGGTTTGAGACAGATAGCCAGTGAAGAGAGTGAAGTAGAGGCGAAATGTGATCATATTTTCCTGCTCTACAGACGACTCGGGCTGCATGATTTTGGATTCGCTGTAATCTTTCTATCAGGTATTTTGGAAGGCCGGCCAAAAATGAGTTGCAGTAATCTCTTCTAGATAAGACAAAGGCACAAATGAGAGTTTTTGTAGCATCTGTAGAGAGAAGGTGACGCACGGAGCTGATTCTTCTCAGTCATTGATAATGACAGTTGAAGGCAGAGAAGGATGGTTAGGCTGTTTTGTCACGAACATGAGTTCCGTCTTGTCGTCGTTTAGTTGTAGTTTGTTGGTTGTCATCCAGTCCTTCAGGTCTGCAATGCAGCCCCGCGTCCGATAAATCAGTGAGTCAATTTCAGCAATGGGAGCCGACTGATGAAGCTGAGTATCGTCAGCAAAGCTCTCATGCGACATGGCGTGACCACTGATGACGTCAGACACAGGACCAGCATACAGCACAAAAAGGACTGGCCCCAGTACAGAACCCTGAGGCACACCGTACCTAAGAGGAGAACTGTCTGAGTAACTGCCCTGTACACACACTGTCTGAGTGTACCGTCTATGATTAATTAAATAATATAATTATCTACTACTTCCCCTGAAAGGCCGCCACTGTCTCAATGATTGATTTGCAAACAAGCTGTCATGGAGATCCTTCCACATTTTGAGATGCTGTCACCTCAGGGTTTGTTGTAAGGTCCCTTCCACGTGCTGGTTACTTCTTTTCTCACAGCCGGTCTCTAAGTCTGCTTTCAAAACCGGATGACGTTGTGCCCCTACCTGTGCACACAGTGGTGGATGATGGCGGGTCGTTGATGTCACACAGGCAGCCACTGTTTATTCTTCACGATGCTATGTGGTGCACCTAACTGGTAATCCCAGAATTCCCTGGGGTTTCAGCTTTCTTGAAACTGTATCGCGCCTGCTCAATGCACTATGAGGTGTTGGGCATATCAAGGGCAGCAACTTTGCTACCGAGTGTGTTGACAGAAAGAATATACAGCGGTTTGCTTGTCTGTATCCCTCGATATGCTAGTGCCTCACGTCTTTCCAGTCGCACTCTGATAAGTTCACAAATGCTGCCACACCAATATTCCTGACACTCTACTTTTCAGCGTGTTTCTCGGTGTAATACCTAATCCTAGTCTTTCGTGCCTAAATGATTATGACGTTGTCTGAATGCAAAGACCTATTGGTCATATTCCAAGCTTCTTGTGGACACAAAACATCCAGTTCATGTTCTGGTTTTTCCATTGTTGAGATCCTCCTCCATGTGCCGCAGCAGTTCCAAGTACAGTCTCTGGGGTATATCTAGATAGTCGTATTCTTCTCCAAACACACGCATGCAGGCACACACACACACACACACACACACACACACACACACACATGAACAAGCGACACGCGCGCACCCACGCACGCACGCACGCACACGCACGCACACGCACGCACGCACGCACGCACACACACACACACACACACACACACACACACACACACACACACACACACACACACACATATATATATATATATATATATAAACGAGCGACACAAACACATGTACAGAGAGAGAGAGAGAGAGAGAGAGAGAGAGAGAGAGAGAGAGAGAGAGAGGGCGGGGAGAGATCAATAAATGCACTCTTGTAAAGCTGATACTGCATAAGCATCACATCTAATTTTGTTTCGAACAAACAATATGTAATTGTATTGCTTCCCTCCACACAGCAGTATTGATTCAACATGGATATTTCTACAACAAAAGATGAAGAGGTCAAAATAACAAAGAACAAATATCATTGTATTCTACACACAGATTCCAAAAGAAAAGTTGTGAACTTTCTCATTCGTGTTTAGTCTTCTTCTTCATTCATCCCATTTTTTTTTCTTCCTTCTGTTCTGTTCGCCTTCCCCTTCTCTTTCTCCTTGCTCTGTTCGTTTCCTGCCTTCTCTTCCTCTCTCTCCTCCTTTTTTCCTTCTCCTCCTCTTTCTCCTTGCTCTGTTTGTTTCCCGCCTTCTGCTCCTCCTTCTTTTTTTTCCCTTCTCTTCCTCTTTCTCCTCCTTCTCCTCCTCCTTCTCCTCCTCCTCCTTACTTTTTGTGTCTGTTTTATTACTCCCATGTTCACTGATTTCTACCTGGAGTTATTCCCCATCCCGTTCCTTACCCTAACTTCCTCCACCACCATCTTCCGCCTCACAACCACACACACACACACACACACACACACACACACCACACACACACACACACACACACACACACATACACACACACCTTCCTGAGCCCCATTTCCTTTGCATGATCAAAGAGATACCAGTGATCGCTGTGTTTCTCTCAATGAAGGAAAACCGACATACGTTACCTGATCTTCAGCATCGATAGTGTGATGGTCTGCATGCGTATGCACAGCAGGGTATCTTTGTGCTGGTAAATTCGTTCATGTCTTGTGCCACGATCTCCTCTCTCTCTCTCTCTCTCTCTCTCTCTCTCTCTCTCTCTCTCTGAAAAGTTTCTCAATGTCATAACAGATAAATGGCACAGAATAAATTACGCAAGATTTAGGTTGAGAACTTTAGGTTTTAATGCGAACAAAAGATGGTTTGAATGTGAAACATCCACAGAATCTCCTTGTCCTGCATGTAGACATATTATTGATGACGAAGAACACTTTCTGTTCCACTGTACTGCTTGTAATGAAGTGCGGACAAACTGTTCATTTTTCCAGTTAGATATAGCGAAAAGACAAAATGTCGCTGCCGTGTTATCATGAGATGATGAACTTGTAATTAAATCAGTTGCGAAATTCATCGCGGAAGCATTGAAAATTAGACAGATGAAGGATAGTGAAATTGAAGATAATACATTATAAGAGATATCTGAATGAATGTTATCATTCATCGCATGTTGAAGAGATCAGTAAGATACAATGTCATCATTTGATTGAGTGGATGGTCGAGTCAGTCTTAAGTTGTTTTGTTGTTGTTGTTTTTGTTTTTGTTTTTTTTTTGTTTGTTTGTTTTTTTTCATGTTGAAGACATCAGTAAAATACAATGTCATCATTTGATTGAGTGGATGGTCGAGTCACTACTGCAGTACTCCTGTGCGTGAGGTGAGGACATAACGAAATGTTACGAATTTATTTGTTTTTGTTAACTTTGGATTTGATACACACTAGGAATGAAAGTGTACTATTTGTTTGCAGGAAAGGAAGAGGGAAATGTTTTTGTTCTGTTACCTCTCCCCCCTTGTCAAAAGACCTCTTTGGTAATGATAATAAAATATCAAAGTGTCAAAGTCTCTCTCTCTCTCTCTCTCTCTCTCTCTCACACACACACACACACACACACACACACACACACACACACACACACACACGTGTGCGCGCGTGCGCGCACGCATGCACCCACGCATGCACGCTCGCATGCACGCACGCACGCATTACGCACGCACGCACGAACGCAGGCACGCACGAACGCAAGCACGCACGCACGCACGCACGCACGCACACACACACACACACACACACACACACACACGTGACAAGATGGCGGCGACAGTCAACCACTAGGTTAAAAGCTGCTGAGTATTTAGCAAAAATCTCTGAGAAGATGACTAGAGCCAGAAGCAATAACCTAATGAGGAAGACGGCTAAAGAACATTCTTATGAGAAAAACCAAACAACCACCCCAGAAGGACGAGGTCTTCCTCTACAAGGAAAAGTTCTTTTCCAGTCGGCAACGACCGTTTGGACGGGCCCGAAAAAACTGCAAACAGAGTCAATCAAGATGGCAAAAAAGAAGAAAAGGAAGAAGCCGTAAGTAAAATCATGTTCCTGGAACAAACCTTATCAACACTGAATGAAAAAGTGTCTAAGTTAGAATACACAATTCAGTCGCAAACTGAACTGATAAAAAGATACTTTAACCAAGAGAGTAAAAAAGTGTTGTTTCAGAACGCGGAAACGCAGACTGAAACCGAAAGAAAACCACACGCGTCTTATGCCGAAGCTATCAAGGCTGGGACGTCGTTATTGTCCTCTAAACAGCCCTCACCTTCTAACATCCTACACAAAACGGCAGCAAAACAGAATCCACTAAAAGAAGGAAAGAAATGCGCCGAAGGTAGAAAGAAGACTGAAGAAAAAAGAACTGATGACGCAAAAGCAAAGACCGACCACTTACGTCATGGCGAAAATGTCAAAGAACAAAAACCTTCCAAGAAGAGCGTAAAATCAGATCTGCCACGGGTGTTGTTTCTACACGATTCCATAGCCAACAAAATCGATAGCAACAGGTTGGGAAATTCGTACTGCTTCAGAGCAACATCCAAAAAGGTGTATGTAACAGAGGAGCTTCCAATAATGTTCAAGGCTGAAAGTGATTCTACAAAACCCATGAAATATGACGCTCTGGTCATCCACACAGCAATAAATGACCTGAAAAAGAAGTCCCCTGAAGACTGCTGTAGAGACTTTGTTGCTGCCAACGTATGTTAAGTCACATATAAATGAAACTTATATAAATCACCTTAAAATCTATACAGATGGTTCTGTACTAGACAATCATTTGTCTGGTTCAGCATTCATAATTCCATCCTTAAAAATAGAGAAATGTTACCACCTTGGTAAGAATATTTCCATATTTACTGCAGAACTTGTTGCCATTATTATGGCATTAAACTTTCTTCTTGATTTTCGATTTCCTGCATTTCAAATACTACTTTGTGTTGATTCAAAATCAGTCCTACAAGCTCTAAAATTTTCGAATACAACTGTGAGAGCAGAACTCATATCAGAAGTCTACTACTTAATTCATTTTTTGCATTTACGTGGTTCTTCGTCGATTTTTGTTGGGTTCCATCTCACTGTGGATTATCTGCGAATGAAAGGGTAGACCAATTAGCCAAAAAGGCTGCTATCACTGAAACTAATTTAACAAAGATATGCATTCCTTTATCCTTACATGAGAGTTATAGGCTTTTAAAAGACGTATCCTGGAACTCTATCTTAAATAAGGGAAAAGGCACCAAAAACAAAAATGGGATATTATTTAACAAGATATCAGACAATAAAACAGGTATCAAGAATCTCTACCAAGAGTGGATTTTAAAAAGTTTGATTTTTAGATTTAGGTTTAATGCCTTTAAAACCAAATTCTGTAAACATGTGACTTGTATTTGTGGCCAGCAAATCACTCCGTTCCAACTACTTTTTTGTGCGATAGAATGAAACCCTATTTACCTGCTTGGTTGTTGAACACTGAACCGTCGATGTCAGTCTTTGAAGACGTCATCTCTAACGAATCAAACATTTTTGAAGTTGTTCAAGGACTGATTAAGAGCCCAACTGGACATTTACTTTAACGTCCATGCTATTTTCCCCATCTTGGTGTTGGTTGCTTATTTAGTGTTTCTTTTAAAGTTTTGGATTCAGTTATGTGATGGGGTTTTTTTTGTTTGTTTTTTTGTTTTTTATCTAGGCCTAGTTGCATTATACATACCTACTTACGCCCAAAATCAGCACCAACTGTTCGCATGCATACACCCAAAAACACCACATGCACACACACATAACACTTACATACTGTCTAAGATCACTGTTAGGTGGATAGACGTTAAATTAAAGAACGAACGAACGAACGAACACACACACACACACACACTCACACGTACACCCCGTTCCTTCACCATGACATTGTCTCCATCCCGTCCAACAGCACCAAGGCAAACGTTTTCCTGTCATGGTGACTGCAAGCCAGGGAGCATTGGTGATCATGTCTATGCCTGGTGCTGGTGCCACGTTTGAAGGAGGCTTCATTGTCAACAGTTCTCCTTGTTTTGAATTTCTACTGAATAATTTCATTCACCCCCTGTGTGTCCAGCTGTATTTGAGCTAAATGATTCCCTGTGAGGATTCGAGATCTCTTCCACCCCCGTCCCTCATTTAACTCTTGTTGTCTGCTTTCTTTTACCGCTGTCTTCATTTTCATCGTCCATAAAGGCCGTGCGTTGCTGTCCTTATTTTCATCGTCCATAAAGGCCGTGCGTTGCTGTCCTCATTTTCATCGTCCATAAAAGCCGTGCATTGCTGTCCTCATTTTCATCGTCCATAAAAGCCGTGCGTTGCTGTCCTCATTTTCATCGTCCATAAAGGCCGTGCGTTGCTGTCCTCATTTTCATCGTCCATAAAGGCCGTGCGTTGCTGTCCTCTTTTTCATCGTCCATAAAGGCCGTGCGTTGCTGTCCTCTTTTTCATCGTCCATAAAGGCCGTGCGTTGCTGTCCTCTTTTTCATCGTCCATAAAGGCCGTGCGTTGCTGTCCTCTTTTTCATCGTCCATAAAGGCCGTGCGTTGCTGTCCTCATTTTCATCGTCCATAAAGGCCGTGCGTTGCTGTCCTCATTTTCATCGTCCATAAAGGCCGTGCGTTGCTGTCCTCTTTTTCATCGTCCATAAAGGCCGTGCGTTGCTGTCCTCTTTTTCATCGTCCATAAAGGCCGTGCGTTGCTGTCCTCATTTTCATCGTCCATAAAGGCCGTGCGTTGCTGTCCTCTTTTTCATCGTCCATAAAGGCCGTGCGTTGCTGTCCTCTTTTTCATCGTCCATAAAGGCCGTGCGTTGCTGTCTTCATTTTCATCGTCCATAAAGGCCGTGCGTTGCTGTCTCACTTCATCGTCCATAAAGGCCGTGCGTTGCTGTCCTCTTTTTCATCGTCCATAAAGGCCGTGCGTTGCTGTCCTCATTTTCATCGTCCATAAAGGCCGTGCGTTGCTGTCATTTACATCATCGCCGTGCGTTAGTGTCCAAGGTAAAGCTGTTGATGTTTTTTTCTGGATCAGTGCACGTAGCTGACTCAAACATGATGACCTTTTGCAAGTTGAATACCAAGGCACGTTAA
>CM065729.1:68873039-68895539 GCA_033310375.1 Conus canariensis
TACAACACAGACATTCTTGCGTGCGTACCCACTTACGCACGTGCACACACAACACACACACACACACACACACACACACACACACACACACACACACACACAGACGCACACAAACTCGCACGCGCGCAAAACACACACACACACACACACACACACACACACACACACACACACACACACGCACAGATGCCCACACACCATTACCACACCACACACACGCACACACACACACACACACACACACACACACACACACACACACACACACACACACACACACACACTCACACACACACACGCACGCACGCACGCACACACACGCGCACGCAAGCACACACACACGAACGCACGCATACACGCACACGCGCACACACACACACACACACACACACACACACACGCACGCACGCACGCACGCGCGCGCACACACACACACACACACACACACACACACACGCACACATAGAAATATATATGTGCGAACGTACACAGGCATGCAAGAGCACACACACACACACACACACACACACACACACACACACACACACACACGCAAAATATATATAATATATATATATATATATATATATACTAAAAACAATTGAAGTACCACCCCTAATTTTTGTATGCAATTTTTAAAAAGCTCTGATAAACTAATTAATATTGATAATTGAATAAACTCTGCTGGATAAGCTTACCCGGTTCTCAAATACTTCTACTCCTCGTGCATTTTTGTTATGTTAAAGTCGGTCAGCAGTTATCTACCGCGTCGCATCTGAGGCAAAAAAATCCCGAGAAATTATCGAACTTGTGTCGCTCCCAGATTTTGACACAGACACAGCAAGAAAAAAAAAATGTGATGCACGTGAAAGCAAGGTCTTTTCTGAGCAGAATTGCAATCAGTTAGCACATTTGACGGGTATAAAAAGTCGCGAAATTTAGGAAGATTTAACCATGCCTGCGAGACAACGACTAAGCAACACCGACAGAGGAAGAGCGATAGCATGGTACCAAGAAGGTACTGGCTTGAGGGAGATTGGTCGACGGCTTGGAGTGAGTCACCCAGTCATTCTGAGGCTCGGAGACCGTTGGCTTAACACTGGAAGTGTTGAAGAACAGCAGGGACGTGGACGGACGAGAAGCACCTCCAGACAGCAGGATCGGTTCATTGTTATCGCTTGTCTGAGAGACCGTTCAGCCAGTGCCACAGTACTCCGAGACCAGCTACGACAAGCCAGCAACGTCAACGTCAGTACCCAGATAGTTCGGAACCGGCTCCACGACGCCAACTTGAGGTCAAGGTCCCCAGCAGTGAGATCAATACTGACCCCAGCGCATCGAGCTCATCGTCGGTCCTGGGCAGCATGTCATAGAAGGTGGACAAGAGCTGAATGGGCAACAGTACTCTTCACAGACGAGTCAAGGTTCACCCTCAGGTTCAACGACGGGCGGGTTCGCGTCTGGCGACGTCCTGGAGAACGCTACGTTGACGCTGCCGTCAGGGAGCATGACCGCTATGGAGGTGGGTCCGTGATGGTGTGGGGTGGGTTCAGCCTACGTCACAGGACCCCCCTACACCGTGTTGAAGGCCGCCTGACCGGTGCCACCTACCGCGACACCATCATCCGCCCCCTTGTGATGCCCGCCCTGAGGGCAGTTGGCCAGGGCGCCCAGTTCCAGGACGACAACGCGCCGTGCCACCGCGCCGCCATCGTGAATCAGTTCCTACAAGGGCAGCAGGTGACAAGAATGGACTGGCCTGCCAGGTCACCAGATTTGAACCCCATAGAGCATCTGTGGGACGTGCTGGGGAGGCGAGTGCGGGCCCACAACCCTCCAGCAGACACCGTGGACCAGCTGTTTCAGTTGCTGGAGCAGGAGTGGCAGGCGATCCCCCAGGACACTCTCCGCCGCCTGGTGCACTCCATGAGACGTCGATGTGACGCTTGTTTGAACGCGAACGGTGGTCATACCCGAGAGAAAGTTAATATCCTTGTCCTTCCTCACCACATCTTATTTTGCACGAAAACCCCCTTTTCACAAACAAATCTCGTCCATCTCATGCTACTTTTTGCCAAAATTGACACCTTTTTACAATCAAAATTAACATGCAAAAACCTCCAAAAATCGAAGTAATCGTTATTTTAAAAATGGGGGCTTACGTGCAAAATAAGATGTGGTGAGGGGGGACAAAAGATATTAACTTTCTCTCTCCATAGCATAATGGGTGATATAGAACAAAAGATATTAACTTTCTCTCTCCTCTTCTGATTAATCGTCTATCTCAAGCACCACCAACAAATCGGAACAAACAACCGGCCTTCCATCTTGGTTAGTTATTTTTACACACATTGAATTTATAGGCCCTTCAACTAATTCTTTAAATTGACTGTTTTCACCAAATGTATATGACTGATAATCGCAAAACCCCACCTTAGTTGATGGGAGTGCTCTTAGAACTGTAGATGGCTGGCCATTATACAAATTAGTGTTTGTTTTTAATTCGCTTAAATGAACATACAACATTGGATTAATTAGAAAATCGGATGGCCTACTGCCTACATATTCATATAGACCGCTTTCTATATACGCGTGTGTATTAATACGATAGGTTTTACCACTATCATAAAAGCCTAAAATTCGAGCAAGGCCCTTGGGAAAAACGTACTCCCGTTTGTCTTTATGTTTTGGTAAAAATATAGTAATTATAAGATTTGCCTCATTAATTTCTACCCGTATGTCAAATTTGTTAAATGCTTCTTTTAAAGAACAAAAGCTGTAGTAACCATCAGGTATTTTTAAACGCTTTAAGCGATTGCCCCCCTCATCATAAATATCTATCCAATTATTTTGGGTCTTTTCAGATATGTTAAACCACCTTATTTTAAACCTAAGTTCTCTAAGAGCAGCCCTACACTTCCCGCCTTTATTGTCAATTGGATACTTTAAGAACACGCGCGTGTTTTGTTTAGTTATATAAATGTGCATCCTTTTTAAATCCTTTTTAAAAAATCTATTTAAAAATGGAACCTTTTAAATATAATGAAAGTGCCACTTACGATGTAGGAGGGGTTTATGAGCCCAAATCTTTGGACTTTAGTAACCTAACCATCGCAGTGGATGAATCATATGGCTTTCTAGTCAGGCTTGTAAACCCACTAACAGAATCAGTTAAATTTTGCAGTTTACTGCTCAACCACTGGCTGCGGTGTTTCATATGCAAACCATTTAAACCACCCCAACCTCTTAGTAAGGTCAGTATATAACTTTCATGTTTATTATCAGTATAGGCGCATACTAACTGAACTACAAGTACGCCTCCCCAACGACAACGCGTTTAGTCCATTTCTCAGCCCAATGGACAATAATGCATATGAAAGAATCTGCAACGAATTTAACATTAACCCTTCAAATAACTTTAGACAAAAGTTAGACCGCAATCACGGGTTAGGCACATTGTATTTGTGGGGTCAGCGTAGAGAATATAATTTTGACTACTGGCCCGGCCACACCTCTTTTAAGTCAAACTCCCAAGTTAGATTGGGGGCCATAGAACAAAAACACCCCAATGCTTGGGCAACATTTATCTTAGATGAAAGTAAAGGCCTAACAATGCCAGGAGTTCAAAGACTTAATGACTCCATACGCACGTACGTTTGGTGTCTATTAGGAGCGCAAGCACAGACCAAGTCTAGCATAGTGGATCAATCTACAGGCTTTGACGCCAGAAAACAATTTCTAGCCAATTTAGAAGATGCTATTAACTCTGCTGTTGATTTGCCTTCCAGCATACAAAGGTACCAAAACGTTCTTTCACATGCTAGGTCAAAGGTTGACTTTATTGTGGGCCATGGATTATACATGCTGCCTTCTGACCTTAGACTACAGATTGGCATGATACAGAATTATAATAATGAAATTCTCATAGCCGGAGACGATCAAAACTTAGGACACAATCAAGGCTTAAACACAAGGCCAGCGCCAGCCATTTTAAAAAAAGTATCTAGCCCAGAACCTGCAGAAAGCGACCCCCCACCAGTTATAAGCAGCCCAGAAAGCGACCCCCCGCCCGTTGATGTACCTCACCCCGACAGACACACTAGCGAAAAGACAGCCCTTGTTGTGTTTTTAACTTTTACTGGATTAGCCATACTTTATTTCACTAAAAATTAAACCGGCAGCCAGCACTCCTAACGTCCACAGATGGTCAGCCATATAACCAGCCACTTTGCCTATGGTAGACAAAACCCAACTAACAACACTGCCTATTATGCCAGGCAGAGCATCAAGCGCTTTGACAGCTAACTTCTTTAATAGGTTTGCCAGATGGTGCAGTTGTTTTCTAATCCAACTTTTACCGGGCTGAGGCGTTGGAGGCGCTACTGGCCCTGTTGGCGCACTGCCGGTTAATGCATAAACCAGTGTAGAGATAGCAAACCCAACAGCCGTTAATATACTAACTATTGTAATCCCCTGCTCTCTGAACAGAGTCCTTATTCTTTCTGCTAACGTAGTATTTTCATGAAGGAGTCTGTGTATAGTTTCTTTGATTCTGTTTATTTGTAATACTATTTGTTCTCTGTTAGTAGACAGCGTTTCTAACCTGTCTGCCCTTAGCGACATTAACTCCTGTATTTTCGCCTGTATTCTAGCCTTTTCTTCTAACCCTAAATTGTTTTCATCTGCATCAGCCAGTTTATTTTTTTCTTCTTCTATCTCTCTCTCTAGCTCACCAAGTTTTGACAAGTTGTTTTTTAGCTCGCCATTTATTCTCCGTAGAGCATCATCAAGACCCCTGAGTTCCCGTATAGCAGCTTTAAGATTCCTGTGTACACTCTCAGGCAATGGAGGATCATCAGTTGTTTTTAAAGCTGCTTCTTCTTCAGGACTCAGCTCACGTTCTCTTTGACTAGGCGAACCGACAATTGTTTTTAACTGTGTCTCCTCATTAAAACTCGACTCAAGTTCTGCTATTGCTTCATCTGTTCTTTGACTTAATTCTTGAAGAGGTATGTTTTGCATTTCAGACTGCGCTGGCAACCTTTGCTTTAAGTTCTGTAAAGCACTAACAGCCTCAGGCGCTAGAGCAGACCGCCTTGGATCTGTAATATTTAATCGCCTTCTGACCCGAATAGGAATTCCCCCAAGTGAGCTCGGAGTTAAAAACTCGGAGGGGTCCCGGCTATCAGTAACTTGTTTACGCATTTGTTTATTGTCCTTCTTATATTTTATAAACAAATGACCTTCCTCGTCTCCACCCACTTTTCCCATCTCAAAATCGTTAGGATCGAGCACGTCTGGCAGCCCTCGCCCTATACTTCTATAGAATGATTCAATTCGTTGTCGCAATAGTTCTTGTCGCTGCCTAGGGAGTAAAGAACCCGCTTCTGCTCCTTCAAGTTCATCTTCTAATGAAGGGCCTAGTTCTGTTTCATCTTCTTCTTCTTCAATAGGACTAATCGCGTCAAAATCTTCATCAGCCATGTTTATATATTTATTATTTTTTGTTTTTAAAAAATGAATCCATACGGCTGCGACCTTGATCCATTCAGAAAAGCGAAGGAACCCCACGGCATAAAAGGTATAAGACAGACTGTGCGGGTTGTAAATAATCCATCAACAATTGAGCCCAATGAAATGTTAACAGTAAGATTTAGTGACCTCGGGCCTGACGATGTTATAATGCCGGGCACTGCCAGGCTGTCATTCAAAATAGATATTGAGTCGGCGGATCCTAATGCCACTGTCGTTGCTAACCTGGGCAGGGCCATCATTAAAAATATGGTAATCAAACTGGAAGGTAGAGAAGTCTTCTCACTGAGTAGCGCAGACATTTTTAATCTCTATTCTGATCTATGGCTGCCTAGAACAGAAAGAAAAGACAAAATCTTTCAGGGGATCCAGAGCCCAAACGGTCTTAAGCACAGGCTTAATGCTGCAGATGCAAAGGAAGACGAGGGAGACCAGGCAATAGCGCGAGCATTTAAGAACAGATTTTGCATCCCTCTAGATTTTGAACTGTTAAAAACCCATCAGCCATATTACCAAGGCGCACTAAGAGACAAACTTACTTACGAACTGACATTCAATGACAGCGGGTCTGTTATTCTATCAGATGACCCTCAAGCCAGATACACTGTCAGTAACATCTCTCTTAATTTTGACGTTGTTACTAACCCCGAACTGGCTAGAACAATCTTAAACCAGTATAAAAGTTGTTTACTTTGAAAGAGTTTTACACCACAGTCTAGCGATTAAAAACAAGCAAGACACTGTCTGGGAAATAGCTATAAGCAATTCTTTAAGGTCTCTAAAGGGGGTTCTCTTGCTATTTACTAAACCCTCAGCTCCTTTTCAGAGAGAATCTGAGGTGTTTTACAACCCAAAAATTGAGCAACTGTCTTGCACAGTAGATGGCAAGCCTTTTCAGCTGTATTCAGCTGGACTTTTACCCGACCAACACTTTGATGAAATAAGAAAATTGTTTGCTGGAGGCAGACAGACAAGCCCCACAGCCGATCATGTGTGTAAAAAACTTCACCTTCACGATGTAAGACTCGAAGATTATCTAACAGACAAATATGGATTATGGCTGGATTTTAGATCCACGTATGACAACAGACTGCACGGGAGCGGAAGAAGGGTAGGATCAGATGGCATACTCATACAGATTAATAAGGAAGAGGAGGAGAATGGCCAGATACAAATGCACGTTTTTGTGGTTTATGACGCCCAGCTGAACATTGAAGAAAATAGACTGAAAGAAATAGCCTATTAAAACAGATGGATAGTTTGAACTTTTTGCCCAAAGACCCGCACTGTTCGCTTATTTGTGGGATTACTGGATGTGGGAAAACTGTCTTCGTGCTTGATTTGTTACAAACAGTCTACAGGTTTCATTACGAGTACATTGTTATATTCTGCACAACCATTAAGCACAACAAGTCTTACAAAGAAAGGCAGTTTGTTTGGACAGACGAGAATATATTTTTAGTTGATCCTACTGACAAGCTAAGCGACTGTTTAGAACATTACTATAGGCTATTTGAGGGAACCGAAACGCTGTTTATTATTGATGACTGTTCAGCCGAACAAGACATTGTTAAAAAAAGAAGGACTCTGTCTAAGCTAGCCTTTAGCGGAAGACACGCATTAGTTTCTGTTTGGCTCTTAACTCAAAAATACAATGCTGTCTTAAAAGACTTTAGATCGCAGTTAAAATCAGTCATCTTATTTTATACTAAGGACCGGGACAGTTTTGAAGAATGTTTAAGTGAAAACTATATAATCAGGGACAGGGATGAACTAAAAAAAAATAAAAGAGCAGCTAGAAAAATCTAAGCACGCTAAACTATGCTTACGGACTGACCCGCCAGTTCAATACGTTTGCTCATTATAGATTGTTTATTATAGATTGCTTATAATAAATTGTTTACTATAGATTGTTTATTATAGATTGTTTATTATAGATTGTTTACTATAAATTGTTTAATAATAAATTGTTTATATTAAAAAGAATGTCTCGAGGACCTGAATCAAAAGCAGAGTTAGCTCCTAAATGCGTTGCAGTAGAGCTAAAAGATCTAGCAGATGTAACTGACTTTGATCTAATAGGAGTGGCAGGAAATGTTTATGGATTTGAATACACCGACGATGGTGTTTACAAACGAATAGAAATTGAAGATAAAAAACGACAGCAATATCCTACCCTGGAAGAGATAAGAAATCTAAGGGCAAACGATTTTGGCAAACACGAATACAAACTTCATAAACGAGAGAATGCCTGGGCGTTGCTTCCTGACATTAACTGGAATTTAAAGTTTGAACTACGAAGCCCCTATGTATACTTTGATAAGAAAAACAATTTTAGAAAAGCTTTGAATGAAGGACGCCTTCTTGCTAGCCTAGTCCCAGGAACACAACAGAAAAAGCAGATTGAAATAACTAAGCGGGGCTCTGAATATATGCTGCAGAGAAAGAAGTCCTTAGCTGAAGTGGGGGATGACAGCGTCGGCTTAGAGTTTAACCCAAAACTAGAATCACTGCCTAGAAAAATGACGATGCTTTTTCGCTTATTTATTACTCCAAGGGAGTCTGATCCTAGTTTGCCAGACCATACGTTAATCAGAGGCGTACAAATAAAGTCTGAAAACTTGGACGGGCCTCTTAGGCTCGTTATTGTTATTACTAAAAACGGGGATGAAATAAACACTTCTGTATCATCTGACAAAGTCACTGTGATGGATGACAATACTAAACTAACAGTACTCGATTTTATTTTTATTAAGTATGTTGATTTTATTGCGTTTTACTCTGTTGATGAAGTGCTGCCAGAAGGGTTAATAAGAAGATATGTACAAGATTAATCTTAATTAAAAAATTAATCTTAATTAAAAATGGATGATCAGGCTCAAAAGTTTAGGTTAGAGCAAATAACTGAACTTCAAGAAGAAATAGAAAGTGACTTGGATAAGTATAGGGTTACTAGAAATAAATATGCTAAAGTTTTAAATACTCTTTCTTATATAATCACCGGCTCATCAGCTGTAGCGAGCGTAAGTGCTGGGTCTAGCGTTGCTCTTTTAGCTACTGGGGCCGGAGCGCCAGCCTCTTTAGCATTAGGGAGCCTTGGTTTGGGTTTGGGTGCTATGTCTATGATTGTGAGTGCTGTTTTAAAAAAATTAACGCCTAAACTACAAAAGCACACTGCCATTGTAGCCCTAGCATCAGCAAAACTTTGTTCATTAAGGCTGAGAATAAGCAAAGCATTGCAGGATGAAAACATTACAGCTGAAGAATTTGAGCATCTTATGGCTGATGGTGAGGATTACAGACGACAAAAAACTGAACTTCAAAAGGAGTGGAGAAAGACTTTTACTTCGCAACAAGTAGACACTGAGACAATCAAACAGAACATTGAAAAGCAAGCAAACAATCAGTTAAACCCAAAAATAGACTAAAAAATAAGATGTGAACTAAAAAATAAATAAATAAATAAATAAATAAATCATAAGTTTAAAAAATAAATAAATACTATTTTTTTAACTAATCGGCACTGTGTTTGGCGGGACAACTTGCAACTCTTCGCGAACAAACGATCTTTTAGGGGCAGGCTTTTTAGACGCAGAAGAAAGAGTCTCTCTTAAATAATATACGGGAGGGGCTGTTTTCAAAATTTTTTCAACTTCATATACGTCTACGCTCCATATGGGGTCTGTGGCTCTAATTCTAACATCGCCCTCTGCCTCTCCAGGCGCATACAAGTATCTTACTTTTAGTCCAAAAGGCAAGAGTTTTTGATTACCTTGAATGTCTTCAGTAATGCTAATTTTTTTTAATTTGATCGCGTTCACTGGCTTAAGACCCGTTGCTTTAAATTCTTCATTGTTCATGGCGCGTAAGACTGCTGGCAATCTCCTAACCCATTCTGTGTTGCGCGTCCTGTCCATAAGATCTCTGTGGTATTGATAGATAAACAGACGCTCAGCCAGATTCTTATTAAAGTTTTCTACTAGAGCCTGGGAGCGATGGTTGCCCGGAATTCCTCTCTTAACTGTAACGCGATGTCTTAAAAACAACTGGTTTACAGCTCCTTTAAACTCTTTCCCATCATCAACCTGAATCAGCCTAGGATACTTTAATGGACCTCGCATGTATAATTGCTGTAAAGCCACAGCCACAGCAGTTGAGCTTTTATCCGTTAAAGGCTCAGCATCTTTATACCTTGAAGCCATGTCAACAACAGTCAGAGCATACTTAAACTTTTTTCTTCTAACTTTGTCATGTGGAAGATACAACAAGTCCGTCTGGTGGGTGTCATTAGGAACTGAGTTAACAAATCGAGGCCTTATTATTCTTTTTGGGGCAGGCAGATATATTTGCCAGATCGCCTGTTTTGAAAGCCAGTCTTTCGCTTCTGATTCAGACACCCTAGCAGCTTTACTCAGTTTATCAATAGCGGCCTTTCCTTTCCAATACCCTCCAGGAGAATAATATATTTTGTACTTCGTATCGTCCATAAGAAGGGACTGTTTTTTTTATTACATTTTTAACTATGTTTTTAGATTGAATATGCAAGAAGAAAGATTGCTCCCATAGCGCCTATAATAAAGCCTATTTCTACCATTTTCTGATCCTCAGATGGTTCATAAAAGTCGGACAGCTCTGGCGGCGCCGATGTTAGAAACTTCTTTCCTGTCACTAAGTAATATTCATTCATTGCTTCATCAACGTCTGTAAATGTGTGCTCTGCATGTCCCTGTTCTCTTAACTTTTTATTAATAAAGTCTAAGTGAGCAATTCTCCTTTTCTCGTAAGCGTCTCTTGCCTTAGCTAAATCTTCCATTGCTTTGTTATGGCGTTCTCTTTCTTCATCAGACCGCAATTTACTAAACATATAATTACTGCCAGAGAAAGCCAATGCATTAACAATAGCCCCACCCACCATCAGAACTATTCCAGACATCTTTTTTATAAATGAATGAATCTTTTTTTTTTTATAAATCAATCTGCCTAAATGCATTAATCTTTCTATGCATTAATCTTTCTATGCATTGATGTTTTCTGGGATAATCCCCTGTGCAACAAGAAAGTCTTTTGAGGCAATCCCCGCCGTTATTACAGCTATAACCTTAACAACATCCTCAATGTCTAACCTTCCTAGATCAGCTGGCCTCATTTTAAACATGTTTTTTGCTAACATGCTATATCCTATACTAAGGCCGCCGATTACAGCAGAGTGGTAAATCGTATTGATGATCTTTGCAGTGCTCATATTTTTTATTAACTAAAAAAATAATTAAAATAATCATAATATGAAAGACTGTCTATGTGCTTTTTAATCAGATAATCTTT
Source organism: Conus canariensis (assembly GCA_033310375.1). Lineage (NCBI taxonomy): Eukaryota > Metazoa > Mollusca > Gastropoda > Neogastropoda > Conidae > Conus > Conus canariensis. Next base: position 68,883,894 of record CM065729.1, read on the forward strand.
TGTTGCTAGAGCTAAAAATAAGGCTGTAACTAGTTTCGGCGAATCTTCTATCTTTCCCATGTTGGGTGGTTTTATTCTTAACAAACATTTTGCTAGGGTTGAGTAAACTATAACGCCAACAATAGGCACTGCATAATTAACCAGCGTTAAACTCATGGTTTTATTTTTTTTATTTGCTTTTAAAAAAGGGCTTTAAAAAATGGCGGCCAAACACAGCGAATCTGATCTAATGATTTTAGTAGAAAATTGTAATGAACTATTTGACAAAGCGGTGAAAGTGTTAGACACTTGGCTTGAGAATGATGTAAACATTTTAATCAAAAATCATAGTGAACTATCTAACGAAGCAATCAAAGAGTTAAGCATTGGCTGTAGTGATTCAAAAGCTAAAGCATTGGCAGTCGTTCGTGTAAAATTGGAGTGTCTTGAAGTATTGCAACGCTTGAGTGAAGAATAAAAACGCGTTTACTTACTTTTACTTACTTGTATTTTTTTTAATTTACGTAAAATATTGTGAGTTAAAAAATGAACCCCGCAAGTGAGTCCGAGTTTGAAATACTACCTTCCAACAACGTACAGTTGGAAGGTAGTAACAAATCATTAAGCAATAAGTTCATTGAATTAGACATGGACATCATTAACCCCACAAACGTTCAAAAAAGCGTAACGCATGCTATTTCTAAAATCCCAGAGTCTCTTCAAATTAACCCGCCAGCAAAAATGTTGTTAGTCATTCTGATTAAATATATAACCCCTGATAATAGTAGTATGCAAGTCTGGGTTTCAACTAGACAGAAAGAAGTAATCAGCTATTACGACTTTAAACCTGGCTGGGCTGATTACATGCTTACACAGTTTAACCATGCAAGTGAAGAAGCGAAATTGCGCGGCTCCGGTTGGTCTGAAGGAACAGTCCTTGAAATCAGATTAAGACAAGCCAAATACTCTCCTATAGTCGGCAATTCTTACATCCCTCTCCCAAAAGAGTTAGTTTTTAAACGGGCAGTCTTAAACATACATAATTTTGACAATATGTGTTTCATGTGGTGTGTTTTGGCACACTTACATCATGTTAAAAAGAATGCAGAGAGAGTTACCAATTATAGGCAGTATATAAATGAGCTGAACTTAAATAACATAACCTTTCCAGTGAGCGTAGAAAGTATATCTCAGTTTGAAGAACAAAACAAACCAATAACCTTGAGCGTATACACATGGTCTGTAGCAGACAATCTAGTCCCTCTAAGGATCTCTCCCAATGCTCCCACTTTAGGCGAATCACTGGAGAACCATGTAGACTTGATTCTGTTTACAGACGGTTCCAAGAGCCATTATGTATTAATCAGATCAATAAGCAGACTTCTGGCTTATACTACAACGGATACAGCTAAACAAGGGCTTTGTAGGAGGTGTTTGGTCAGAATCCCCACTGTAGAGGCAGCAGCCAGCCATAAGAAACATTGTAAAAGTTTTGTAGACTGTAAAATCGAACTTCTTACACCAAAACCAGGGTCTAAAGTCAGCTTTAAGAATGTACGAAAAATGCAGATGAGCCCATACGTAGTTTATGCTGACTTTGAATCAATCTTGCTACGGTACTATGGTCCACAACAAGAACAAAAAACAACCGTATTGTCTCGTCATCAGATCTGTTCTTATGCTTTTGTCGTTGTTAGGTCAGACGGTGGACACACACAACCAGAGATTTACAGAGGTCCCGACGCGGCTGGCCGATTTTTGGAGCAGATGAAACACCTTCGCAATCAATTCTCTAATCGGCTGAACCTTTCAGACATTAAGATGACCCCCGAAGATGAAGAACGTTATAAATCAGCCACCCACTGCTGGATATGCAAATGCAAGTTATTAGGCGACACTGTAAGAGACCATGATCACATTACTGGCAAATTCAGAGGGGCAGCGCACAACAGCTGCAATCTTCAACTCAAGGTTGACCCCAAGACATGGAAACTGCCAATCTTCTTTCATAACTTACGGGGCTACGATTCTCACTTTATCATACAAGCAGTCACTTCTGAATGTAAGAGGGTTAGCTGTATTGCACAGTCTTCAGAAAAGTACATGACCTTTACTATTGACTGTTTGTCCTTTTATGACTCTGCCCAGCATCTGATGGGAAGTTTGGATAAATTGGCGGGATCTTTACAAGACTATCCAATCACTAAAAAGTATTTGACCCATCTTTAGTTCGTAAAGGCGTCTATCCCTATGAATACATGGACTCGTGGGACAAGTTTGATGAGCCGGCGCTGCCAGCAAAGGAAGACTTTTACAGCCGTCTTAGAGGTGGAGGCATATCTGACGCCGACTATGAATACGCACAGAAAGCCTGGACAGAATTGCACTGCAAGACGATGGGCGATTATCACGATCAATATTTATTGGCCGACGTGTGTTTATTAGCTGACGTCTTTCAGAATTACAGATCCACTTGCATGAAACATTACGGCCTGGATTCGTCACAGTACATCTCTGCCCCGGGGCTGTCTTGGGACGCATTCTTGAAGTCTACAAACATTCAGAACGACTTAATATCGGATCTGGATACACTCCAGATGATTGAGGATGGGCTGAGGGGAGGCATTAGCATGGCCTGTCATCCTTATCGCAGAGCCAACAACAAGTACTAAGACGATTATGATTCAACTAAACCATCCAACTATCTGATGTACTTAGACGCCAACAATCTGTATGGGTGGGCCATGAGTCAGACACTGCCATTGAGAAACTTTAAAATGATAAACGGGCCTCATGAGGTTGATCGGGTAGTAGGACTATTGGCAGATCTTACGCTCGATAATCCGATAGGATTAATCTTAGAGGTGGACTTAGATTATCCCGCAGAGTTGCACGACCCCCATAACGATTTCCCCTTAGCCGCAGAAAAATTAAAGATGAGCCCCACCGAACCGCCCAAACTCGTGCCTAACCTCTTTAACAAAACTAAATATGTCTGTCATTACCGGCTGTTACAATTTTACTTAAGGCACGGGTTGAAACTTACCGCCGTTCACAGAATAATTACCTTTGACCAAGAGCCTTTCATGAGACCATACATCATGAAGAACACTGATCTTAGGACTGCGGCCACCGACGCTTCAGAAAAAGACTTCTTTAAGTTGATGAACAACAGTTGTTTTGGCAAGACGATGGAGAACGTACACAATCGTAAAGACGTAAGATTAGCTACAAACGAAAAACAAGCAATTAAGCTGACCTCTAAACCTAACTACCAAGATTTTAGAATATTTAGCGACGGCCTGGTTGGCATTATGATGAAGAAACAGAATGTGAAGTTAGACAGGCCGGTGTTTATCGGCTTTGCCGTGCTAGAGTTGTCAAAGTTATTAATGCTTGAATTTCTGTACGACTACTTTAAACCGCTGTACCCAGAATCAAATGTCCTTTACACAGACACTGATAGTTTTATTCTAGACATTCCAACAGAAGACTTTTACAAAGACATGGAAATAGAGGTAGCTAAAGGAGCCGACGGATGGTACGACACATGTGACTACCCAAAAGATTCGCCTTTACATTCAACCGTGAACAAGAAAGTGATTGGAAAGATGAAGGATGAATTTAATGGGACGGTTATACAAGAATATGTTGGTCTGCGGTCGAAGATGTATAGCGTTGCTACCCAGACCTCTGTAACAAAGAAAGCTAAGGGCATAGATAAAGAAGTTGTAAAAAAAGAAATAAGTCACAACAACTACAAGCAGGCTCTCTTTGAAAACAAAGTATTTCATCACACAAATGTTAATCTGCGCTCTACTCTTCATCAAGTAAACACAACTGCTGTTAATAAGAAGTCACTAGTTTCTAACAATAACAAGCGAACTTACGTTAATCCTGAGTTTTCATACGCTATAGGCCCCCGGAGAACTGACTTGTCCGACTTAACTTAAGATCTTAACTAGTACTTAACTTAACTTAAGATCTTAACTAGTACTTAACTAGTACTTAACTAGTACTTAACTTAAGATCTTAACTAGTACTTAACTAGTATTTAACTAGTACTTAACTTAAGATCTTAACTAGTACTTAACATGACTTGCACTTTACTTGCACTTAACTTACACTTAACTTGCTATAACTGACTTAACCAGTACTTAGCTTGTACTTAACCAGTACTTAGCTTGTACTTAACAACACATTAAAAAAAACTAATTTATTAAAAATGGGTCTACAGCAGGGGGTTGTACTTTTTTTGCAGAAGCTGGTTCTTTTACTGTTTTTGTGGGGGGTTGTGACTTTGTTGCTAAGTATGGCTTTAGGCGCTTGTATGCTAAAAGCCCTCCACCAACAACAATGCCCCCCAGTACATAATAATACATCTTATAGTTTGATTGTGTTGTTGTTGGTGGCGGCGGCGGTGCTGGTACTGATGTTGTATTACTATCTAATAATTTTTGTTTTGCTGCTTGGTTTGCTTTTTGCAGTCTGTTCCATTCAACTAGTTTACGACCGGACTCAACACGCCCAGGATTTTTAGACTTAGTAACACTACTCACTTGTGGGACACTCACCTGCGGGACACTCAATTGCGGATTCACTTGTGGGGCACTCGCCTGTAAATTCACTTGTGGAGAATTCACTTGTGGGACATTCTGCTCCTGTGGGACATTCTTCTCCTGCTCGCTCATTTTTTTTAGTCTGATTAAAATTAATATGATTAAAATTAATATGATTGAAAGTAATTAATCCCATGATGAATGGACATAGCAACGTCCCAAATCTATAATACATGTCACATGCAAGAGATTCTAGGGACTTGGTTAAAACCGGATCTTGTGTTAAGTCATATTTTAAATCTTCTTCTGAATCAATCGGCGCTATCTTGCCTACTAACTTAGCATATAAACTAATCATTGTCTGTCCCACCGATCTAACCATTTTTGATCCTAGCTGTGCTTCGTACCTAGCGTAATACTTCTCAACGTCTGATGTAGACAATTGCTGAATCTGTTCAATACTTAGTTCAACGCCTAAATACTGCCTGGTTTTCCCACACGCAGCCAGCGAGTATAATCTTTCTTTATGACAGAGGTCTGCTGCCTCCTCACACTTTAATAGCTCGTCGCAATCCATTTTTAAAAGCAATAAAAAAAAATAATTGTAAATTCAGCTGTTATTTATTATTCATAGTCTTTTACTAATCTTAAAAACTGTTTAGGTTTAAAGGTAACAGTTACTCCTTCAGGGTTAGTAGAAGCGGTCAGATTAAAATCTTCGGGAGCTATTTGATCAATTAAAATAGCAAACAACTTTATAACTGGATGGGGCCAAGAATGCGGTAGTTTACTGATGGCGTTCCTTACGCTTTCTCGCATATCTACGCGCTCAAAAAGCTCCGTAATTAATTCTTCAAACTCTTCTCTATGAACTCCCCAGCTCCTCTCCTGCAACTCCCAATCTCTAAATATGTCAATAAGCTCTGCAACTACTCCGGGCTTCATTTTTAAAATCAGATTATAAACGCCAATTTAAAAAATTAAGTAAGCCGTTCCTATTGTTTTGCGCAAGAATCAGAAGAGAGAAAGGGTAAATAGTGATTCTGTTGGTAGTAAACTGGGTCAAACGACCCTATGTGATCGCTTGACCTACAAAGCTCAGCGGTAAACTGGGTCAAACGACCCTATGTGATCGCTTGACCTACAAAGCTCAGCGGTAAACTGGGTCAAACGACCCTATGTGATCACTTGACCTACAAAGCTCAGCGGTAAACTGGGTCAAACGACCCGTTTTGCTGAGGCATTCGGTCACAGTGTTAATGTCGCTGCAACGCCTGCCACAAAGAACACCCCATTAAGGTTCATTAGATAGGGCCATACATTTCCGACTGCTTGATTAATTCGCGCACAAACACATTCAGATTCAACGACACATACAGCTATTCCTCTGCATGCAAATTATCGTTTGTCTACGTGCAGGTGCACGCATCTACATGCTACATTGCCTACAGAGTTACTTTTTTATTTCGATCATAGGTTCCATGATAAAGACAATGAGATGGACTTAGATCACATTCCAGTCGGCCTTGACGTCATTCACGCTCGCCGGAAACGAATTCAATCGATCAAAATCAAAAGCATCCATCACCACGTATTGTGTTAACTCTGTACTTAGAAGTTCAAACGTGCAACTATGTAATCTTAAATGTTTTCGTTAAACAAGAATAAACACCTTTCTGTGCGTACTAACATTCCAACGTTGTATCGATAGACTCACAATTCCAGTGTGCCTGTGTGTGTATGCATCAGTTCACACTTACACAATGACCTAAGCAAGTTGGTCACTAGTTGATGGCTGTTCCTCTGGACATCAGAAATACAGTCTGACACTGTTTCCCGGTGGAGAGCAGCCATCGAGATCAAAAGTAGATTTTTGTAGATCATTCATTGCTGCAGTCAGTCAGTCAGTCATTCCCCTGACCGCTGGGGTCGTTGGTGGGACGTGATGAGGCATCAGTCAGTCATTCCCCTGACCGCTGGGATCGTTGGGGGACGTGATAAGGCATCAGTCAGTTATTCCCCTGACCGCTGGGGTCGTTGGGGGGGACGTGATGAGGCAGCCGCCATTTCACTTCAGGCTCTTCTGTTGGTAGCTGTCGTGAGGAGATCTGCCATGGTCATTTTGGTCCAGTCCTTTATACTTTCGGACCAGCTCTTTCTCTGCCGTCCTCGTCTGCGCCCTCCTTCAACGGTGCCTTGAAGGATGGTTTTGGAGAGGGTGTTGTGACGAATGACGTGGCCAAACCATGCCATCTTCCGAAAGGACATGATGAAGGATTACTGCACGTTTCCTCCAATACGGGTATATTGAGAACAGTAACACAAAGAAACAAACGAAGATGACTCTCATCTTCTGTACGTCCTGGGCAAAAGGACAGACATTTAAACCTCCTGGTTGCTTTGAAATCAAACGGTTTGCAAAAATATGAATATCGCTACACGAAAACGAAACCGTATAAACTCATTTCGAGATCATTTTTTTAAAATCAAATATCGTCGAAGTGCTACTCGCATTGTGCATCTAATACCTCCATACAGCTAAAAAAAATGGTTATTCTTCTTTATGGTCCGAATGAATCGCTTCTTCTTTTTGTAATCGGATCAATGGCTCTGTGCTTGATTTTTTTAAAGAAAATATCCTTCTGCTTTCCACACAACTCATGTGGAGAGAAGCAGGGAGGGAGGGAGGGAGGAAGAATGAGAGAGTGATGGAGAGAGGGAGAGAAAGACAGGCAGACAGACAGACAGAGAAGAGAACTGTCAACCTCACGGTGCATGGAATGCAACAGTGGCTGTGAGTCATGAACAGCGCCATGACAGGCCTGCTGTCTGAACGCCTCTTTCCTCTGTGAGTCATCAACAGCGCCATGACAGGCCTGCTGTCTGAACGCCTCTTTCCTCTGTGAGTCATCAACAGCGCCATGACAGACCTGCTGTCTGAACGCCTCTTTCCTCTATGAGTCATCAACATCGCCATGACAGGCCTGCTCTCTGAACGCCTCTTTCCTCTGTGAGTCATCAACATCGCCATGACAGGCCTGCTTTATGACCGCCTCTTTCCTCTGTGAGTCATCAACAGCGCCATGACAGGCCTGCTCTCTGAACGCCTCTTTCCTCTGTGAGTCATCAACATCGCCATGACAGGCCTGCTCTCTGAACGCCTCTTTCCTCTGTGAGTCATCAACAGCGCCATGACAGGCCTGCTCTCTGAACGCCTCTTTCCTCTGTGAGTCATCAACATCGCCATGACAGGCCTGCTCTCTGAACGCCTCTTTCCTCTGTGAGTCATCAACATCGCCATGACATGCCTGCTTTATGACCGCCTCTTTCCTCTATGAGTCATCAACAGCGCCATGACAGACCTGCTCTCTGAACGCCTCTTTCCTCTGTGAGTCATCAACATCGCCATGACAGGCCTGCTCTCTGAACGCCTCTTTCCTCTGTGAGTCATCAACATCGCCATGACAGGCCTGCTTTATGACCGCCTCTTTCCTCTATGAGTCATCAACAGCGCCATGACAGGCCTGCTCTCTGAACGCCTTTTTCCTCTGTGAGTCATCAACATCGCCATGACAGGCCTGCTCTCTGAACGCCTCTTTCCTCTGTGAGTCATCAACATCGCCATGACAGGCCTGCTTTATGACCGCCTCTTTCCTCTATGAGTCATCAACAGCGCCATGACAGGCCTGCTCTCTGAACGCCTCTTTCCTCTATGAGTCATCAACAGCGCCATGACAGGCCTGCTCTCTGAACGCCTCTTTCCTCTATGAGTCATCAACAGCGCCATGACAGACCTGCTCTCTGAACGCCTCTTTCCTCTATGAGTCACCAACAGCGCCATGACAGGCCTGCTCTCTGAACGCCTCTTTCCTCTGTGAGTCATCAACAGCGCCATGACTCTCTGAACGCCTCTCTCCTCTGTGAGTCATCAACATCGCCATGACAGGCCTGCTCTCTGAACGCCTCTTTCCTCTGTGAGTCATCAACAGCGCCATGACAGACCTGCTCTCTGAACGCTTCTTTCCTCTTTAGCATTGTAGCCAGAGTCCAGAAGTGAAGCTCTAACTGTTCTGCTATGCTTGATTTTTTTCATTTATATTGCTATTTTTCAATCTCTTCGGTCACAGCAATCTTCCTCTTCTCTTGTTAGTGTCTGCACTAACCATTTTTTTTAATTGCTCTCTATGGAAAGATTATGAGGTGCTTGACAACTGGAACGAAAAACCTTTTTCGGTTTAAGTATGCAGTTTTTAAATGAACACATGGAGGAATGCACAAATGAATGCACGAATGAAAGCAGTTACTGAATACATCCGGAAGCTACCATGTCCTCCCTGGAGTTTCTTCCTACTCACTGATGCCTAGACCAGTGACTTCCAGGAATAGTCCGTAGACCGTCCGGAAAGACCTGACGACACTGGGGAAGACTGAAGGTACGTTCTCTGTGGGCTGGCTCCCCACCTGGCCGTTCTCCAACTTGCCACTGGAATCATCAACGACAGATCCTCCCTGGATTCACCGACAGAAAGGTGAGAATGGGAGATCCATGAGCGCCAACCTAATTATGACTGGAAATTCACAACGGACTATTGGTGGCCAACACGAGGAATCCCCATGTGTCTGTGGAGTAAAATTCTCAACGTAGTACGGCATGAAGATCCACAGAGCGAAAAAAAGCTGTATAAAGACTGATGAATGAACAGCAGCGCGCTGCGCTAGCAGATAAGACGTGTGAAATGCAAGGCTGAGGCTAGGATTAGAACCACAGTGCCAAGGACATCTGGTCTAATTATTCAGACGATACAGGCTGATACAGGCTCTCGATGTCAAACGCAAAAAATTCAACTTGCCACCCGCAAGTGCAATCGTGGAATGGGAGAAATCAGGCGAAAAAAAATCGTCCAAACCGTGGATGCCCTGATAGGAAAGAGCACACTGGAGCAAAAACTAGCTACATTTGTAGACATTGTATAGAGAACTTGTAGGGACGCTTAGGGAGTGAAACGATCACGCATAAGAACACCTCCTCAAAAATTCAGACGCCAAGGAGAGATGGATAATATCCAAAAGAGACAGAGAAATTTAAGAGAACAGATGAAGGCTGCCTCAGAAGCGGAAAGAAAGGGCTGGAGAAGCTCTGGAAAGACCGGAAAGCTAGCTAAAAAAAAAAAGCGCCCTCAGCAAAGCAGAAGAAGAAGAAAACCCAAGATTGCTTCTTCACAAACCCCTCTCCGTTGCCCAGGAAACACTTCGAGCAGCCAAAATCTGGGACACTCACAGGGGACAAAGAAACTGTCAAGTAGCATCTCAGGGAAACATATTCCGACCTTCCCAGCGAAGCGCCACTTAAACTCCAGGGACTGCCGCTGCCTGCAGAGCCAATGAGAATGTTCAGCAACAAGCCACGGCTTGCAGAGCCAGAGGGAACGTTCAGCAACATGCCACGAACCCCACTTCAAATCCAGGGACTGCTGCGGCCTGCAGAGCCACAGGGAATGTTCAGCAACAAGCCACGGGTTGCAGAGTCAGAGGGAACGTTCAGCAACAAGCCACAACCCCACTTGAAATCCAGGGACTGCCGCGGCCTGCAGAGCCACAGGGAACGTTCAGCAACATGCCACAACCCCACCTGAGGTAAAGAAAGTGGTGAAGAAAAGCAGAGCCAAATCTTCGTCCGGGTCTAATGGAACACCCTGACTGCTGTATAAGAATCGTTCCTATGTCCTTGAGTGGCTAAAAAAACAACAACAAACAAACAAACAATAAGATCAGCGTGGAGGAACTTGAAGATCAGTGATCAATGGATGATGGCTGATGGAGTGTGCGTTCTCAAAGAGCAAACCTCGGGTGACATCAAACAGTTTAGACTACTGTCAAGTTTGAACGTCGAGGAGGAAATCTGTCATGGCAGTCAGACTAACTAAATACATGACGGAAAATGAGTTCTTGGACTTGTCAATCCAGAAAAGAGGCATCCCAGGCAGAACATGCCGCTAAAACTTGGGAAGCAATCCAAAAAGCCAAGGCAGAGAAGCGGGACCTCGACGTGGTGTGGTTCGATCTGGCAAATGCATATGGATCAGATTTGCATATCCACAGCTTCTCAATGAGGCACAAATGTACACACAATAGATCGGGTCAGTCTGGAAGCAGGCATGGCGGTCGTTTGTGCTGCTTCGCCAAAACTGTTTGTGGTGGCAGTGGGGTCATTCTGAAAGCTGCCATGAGCTGTACAGGTTCAGCAGACCTCGGAAATGGATGCCAAATGTCTCCTCTGAAAGCTTACATGGATAACACGCTGCGCTTTCCACCGTGGAAGATGAGACATACAGAATACTAAGGCAGTTGGACAAGTTACTTGTTTCATTCGTGAAGATTTTCAAGCAAAAAAACAGCAAGCACTTCCCTGCAGGAAGAAAAAATAGATCACACAGTTACGTTCACTGCAGCCAACCAAGCCATTCCAACAGTAACGTAACTGAACAACAAATCAAGATCCTTGGGAGGTGGCCTAATGACTCGTTGAAAGAGACGAAGACGGTAAAAGGAAGCCAGGCAAATGGCAGAAGAAAGCCTGCAGATAACAGACCAGTGTAGGCGCCCCGGCAAATACAAGGTCTGGTGTCTGCAGTTCATGCTGATCCAGAAACTTTTCCGGCCTCTACTGATGCACGCTATTAGCACAAGCACAGTGGAATCAATGGAGGCATGTGGATTTCCTCCAGCCTCCGATCTCCCGTCACGAAAACTTCTTCAGTGAAATTCTGTCTTCTCAGCAAAGCGTCCTTCACTTGAGCATTGTCTCCAGCTGTTCACTCAAAGATGACTGTAGACATCGAGTGCCCTCCCTTCCAACAAGGCACGCAAAGTGGATGCCCAATTGTCTGGAGTCTACCCTGCTCCAGCAGCAAAATGTTCGACTATTTCTAAGTTCTTGTTGTGGTCATCATTTTTCCCTTCAATAAATCTGAGTGCCCTTGGACGTTGACCATCATTGTTTATTCTGTTGGCAGAAACACTAGGCTCCAGCTCCAGTCTTCTTAGTTCCAGTTCATGACGTCCTCATACTTCCCTGTCAAATCCAACTCATTCTTGCTCTACTTTCTCT
>CM065729.1:68918039-68935539 GCA_033310375.1 Conus canariensis
TTTACATCTTAATTTTCTGGCTTTAATGAAAAGTTGTGATCATCAGGAGATAAGATTTAAGATTTATTGTTTCGTGTTAAAGTTCTCATCACAAGCTGAGGTCTTTACTTCATGGTTCTTCTGAAAAAAATCTTAATCATCGGGAATGAGTTCTTAATTAAATGGGTCTCACGAAAAAGTTGTAATCCTTGGGTGCTGCTCTCTCTCTCTCTCTCTCTCTCTCTCTCTCTCTCTCTCTCTCTCTCTCTCTCTCTCTCTCTCTCTCTCTCTCTCTCTCTCTCTCTCTCTCTCTCTCTCTCTCTCTCTCTCTCTGGTACCTGCTGTCGAAGAGTCTGGGGGCGTGTTGAACAGATCCATCACTTTCCTGCAATCAGAAGAGCATTGCTGGCAGCAGTCAACGCCCATTCTCAGTTACTGGCTGCAATCCAGGAGCGTTGTACGGGTGGAAGTGTGTCCCTTGTGGTATTAAACTTCTCCCTGTGGTGATGGGAAAAAAAAGCCACAGCTGTCCTATAATACCCCCACAGTCGTGTAGAGATTCGTGTTGACGGTAGAAGGCCTGCCATCAAAATGACTGTTATGTTTATGACATATCTGTGAGCTTAGTGGCGAAAAGGAATGTGCGATTTTATGACACATATCTGTGAGCTTAGTGGCGAAAAGGAATGTGCGATTTTATGACACATATCTGTGAGCTTAGTGGTGAAAAGGAACGTGCAATTGTATGACACATATCTGTGAGCTTGGTGGTGAAAAGGAACGTGCAATTGTATGACACATATCTGTGAGCTTAGTGGCGAAAAGGAATGTGCATTTTAGTTTGTAGCTTGTGGACCACCGTTGTTAAACCTTTAGCCTGCATGTTTGCCTTTTTCACAAGTTTGATTATGACTCAACATCCTCCTCTCTAAAATAGGTCAGTAGGTAGGTAGATAATTCATGTGCCAGGCGGGCAGGTAGAGAGGACGATGAATCAATACATATGTAGTCTTTGCTGTGACAATTCCACGAATATGTGCCTCACTTGATTTTTCCTTTTCTGTTCATCTTTCCCCTTTATTCAAACCCAAAAGTCAAAATATTAATGAGACCTCACTTGTCGGATAGTATGGGTTCCTTTCCTCTTCGTGGAATGGTAAAAGATCGATCACAACAAGCGGTATGTACCGTGTGTACATGTTAGTCCACATACCTATGCGTCTGATCGATCGTCAGGGCGATGAAAAGTGTGAGGACTATTCATGTCCTAATCAATTGATCTTCAGTTGTTTTCAAGCCAAGGACAGGCATTGAGTGATTCCGTCACCCCACCCCCTCCCTCTGCTCCCCCTTCTCTTGTTTCTCCCACCCACCCGACCTTTCGCCATTCGTCACTCTCTAACCCACCCGCCATCTCTTCCAGTGCACCCCTTTTGTCAGTGAAGAGCTGATACATTATTTACAGCTTTCCTGTTTCGGGTAACGGCGTTGTCACGCACGCGGGCCCATAAACATGGACCAGATTTGGTAACCACGACCATGGGTTGTCTATTTGGCTCTGTGGGAAGAGCACTCTTTCGTAGTCAGTTGTTCCAGGTTCTAATCCCGTTGGCACCCAACATAAAAGTCTGTGTGAACAGCGAATCTTTACGTGTTGTCGTTCTGGTTGTGTATTGTGGAATAAGATCACCACACACACACACACACACACACACACACACACACACACACACACACACACACACACACACACACACACACACACACACACACATCCACCTAGCTTTCCCACCGGTCAGGGATGATTATTCCCATCTCTTAATAACCTCTGGTGGATGTGGAGGTCAAACATGGACACAACAAAGTATCCACAGCCATGGGGCGCCTCGTTGGCCCAGAGGTGGGCATCATGTTCTCAGACAGGAGTTCATGGTTCGAATCTCGCCAGTGACAAACACGACCATGGTTGTATCTTACTGCCCATCTTTACAGTACTGTCGTTCTGGTGGTATAGGTGTCGTTTTAGGTCTTCTTCCCACCCTCTCTCTCTGTCTCTGTCTCTGTCTCTCTCTCTCTCTGTCTCTCTCTCTGTCTCTGTCTCTGTCTCTGTCTCTCTCTGTCTCTGTCTCTGTCTCTCTCTCTGTCTCTGTCTCTGTCTCTCTCTCTCTCTCTCTCTCTCTCTCTCTCTCTCTTAAAAAAAACTCTTCTTAAGCTAACGTTTTACGCTGACCTGCGTAATTTTACGCTGACTTCGCTCTTGTCATCCAGAAATGTACATACAATGTTCAGTCCAGCACAATGTGGTTATAAAGCTCAGAAAATACTAGCCACTGCAAGATCTCTGCATATCTACATAATGCACATTGTACTGTGCCAGTTGTTTCAAACATGATAAATGTGGGGTTTTGTGTGTGTGTGTGTGTGTGTGTGTGTGTGTGTGTGTGTGTGTGTGTGTGTGTGTGTGTGTGTGTGTCTGTGTGTGTGTGTCTGTGTGTGTGTGTCTGTGTGTGTGCGTGTGTGTGTGTGTGTGTGCGTGCGTGCGTGCGTGCGTGCGTGTGTGTGTGTGTGTGTGTGTGTGTGTGTGTGTGTGTGTGTGTGTGTGTGTGTGTGTGTGTGTGTGTGAATATTATTGCGTTCCACAACTGCATTATGTATTGTCAATATTTTTTTATTTTGTGTTCTATACGTGAATCCCTTCAGCTGGGGGCCCTAGCCTAAACATATCAACTTTCACATTCACATTCGCATTCTCTCGTCTTGTATGGCAGTCGTCTTATAGATCACATGAGATGTGGGCGGAGGTAAAACCTGAATGGAAACACCTATCGCTGAATTTTCCATGACAAACATTTATTCCGTGCGACATGCTGGCTGAAACATTGATGGCCCTGCCGACGACGGAGTCTGTGGGAGGAGGGGAAACCCCAGACCTCATGGCCAGCGGCGCAATCCGCTGTCGCATTTATCTTGGGATTGTTTCCCCTTATCTGCGGGGCGACCCCAACTTCGTTAAGATGGCGGAGTCCTGAGTTACAATCACCTGCTGCTGATAACTGGATATCCGAGCATCGTGTCGAGAGACCGGTGAGGAAGTATTTCTGTTCCACTAGACTCATGTGTGAGAGGCGCTGAAAAGGTCATCCACTAAACGCAAACAAATAACATTAAACAGTCACCAGCAACTGTTTCGAATCAGCATTTTTCCTCATGATCTGACTAAGCCAACCATTCAAACGGTTCCTCGTGAAATCACTGATTAAACCTCCCACGCGTACATCAGTAACTGTCGCCCAGGAAATTGAAACCCCGATCTGACCGATCGCGAGCGCGATGAGAAGTGAGAGGACTATTTATGTCCTAATCAAGAGGTCCAGTGTTAAAGCACCAGCTGTATGTCAACTTTATTACTACACCAGTAGACCGGGAAGACCAGTGTCAACAGATCTCCAGCTGCTGCCACCATCCCCTGTCCGTACTGTGATAGATCTTTCCGGGCGCAGATCGGCCTGACCAGCCATCTGCGCACTCACCCCCGATCCCAGGATGACTAGATGGTCTTCGTCGTCTCGACGGACAACAACACATACACACCAGTAGCTGTTTCTCCTATCTTTAAAATATCACCACTAGATCCATCTCTACACCAATAGCTGTTTCTCCTATCTTTAAGATATCAATTAACCACTAGGTCCATTTCCACACCAATAGCTGTTTCTCCTATCTTTAGAATATCAACTGACCACTAGGTCCATCTCCACACCAATAGCTGTTTCTCCTATCTTTCAAATATCAACTAACCACTAGGTCCATCTCTACACCAGTAGCTGTTTCTCCTGTCTTTAAAATATCACCTGACTACTAGGTTCATCTCCGCACCAATAGCTGTTTCTCCTATCTTTAAAATATCACCTGACCACCAAGTCCATCTTAAAACCAGTGGCTATTTCTCTTTTCTTTGAAATATCAATTGCCCACTGACTCCAGTTTCTCTTATCTTCAAAATGCCAACTGACCACTAAAACCATCTCTTTACTAGTGGCTGTTTCTCCTACCCATATGATATGAAATGCACGCTGACTTCCCCCATCAGCAGTAGCCACGGTGTCTCCTGTCTGTATTGCATCAACTATACATACAGAGACACGGTTTCTCCTATCTGTATTGCATCAACTATACATACAGAGACACGGTTTCTCCTATCTGTATTGCATCAACTATACATACAGAGACACGGTTTCTCCTATCTGTATTGCATCAACTATACATACAGAGACACGGTTTCTCCTATCTGTATTGCATCAACTATACATATAGAGACACGGTGTCTCCTATCTGTATTGCATCAACTATACATACAGAGACAGCTGTTCCCCTGGAAATCATCGCTGAACACACTGACCATACTTTCTCACGAAATCATCGATTACAGACTTTATTGACACACTGTAGCCCAACACCAGTAACATCTCATGAAATCATTATTACAGACTTTATTGACACACTGTAGCCCAACACCAGTAACATCTCATGAAATCATTATTACAGACTTTATTGACACACTGTAGCCCAACACCAGTAACATCTCATGAAATCATTATTACAGACTTTATTGACACACTGTAGCCCAACACCAGTAACATGAAATCATTATTACAGACTTTATTGACACACTGTAGCCCAACACCAGTAACATCTCATGAAATCATTATTACAGACTTTATTGACACACTGTAGCCCAACACCAGTAACATGAAATCATTGATTACAGACTTTATTGACACACTGTAGCCCAACACCAGTAACATGAAATCATTGATTGCAGACTTTATTGACACACTAGTAGCCCAACACCAGTAACATCTCATTAAATCATTATTACAGACTTTATTGACACACTAGTAGCCAAACACCAGTAACATCTCATGAAATCATTATTCAGACTTTATTTACACACTAGTAGCCAAACACCAGTAACATGAAATCATTGATTGCAGACCTTATTGATGCACTAGTAGCCAAACACCAGTAACATCTCATGAAATCATTATTCAGACTTTATTGACACACTAGTAGCCAAACACCAGTAACATCTCATGGCATCACTATTACAGACTTTATTAACATACTAGTAACGCAACACCGGTAACATCTCATGAAATTATTATTACAGACTTGATTCACACACTAGTAGCCCAAACAGCAGTAACATCTTTTGCTCCTGATATCGCCAGACACCAACACTGGTGAATCATCAAATAAACACTATAGGTATCTTTAAGGCAGACAAAAAGCAAACAAGTGAAGAGACAACTATAGAACTCCACAGACTGATAGGAGGTATGTCTGTGTAAAACACAGTGAGTGAAGAGACAACTGTAGAACTCCACAGACTGATAGGAGGTATGTCTGTGTGAAACACAGTGAGTGAAGAGACAACTGTAGAACTCCATAGATTTATAGGAGGTGTTGTTGTTGTTCGTCCTTCGATTTCGAAGATGACCATGACTTCAATCTCAGATGGAAGATTGCTGAGTGGGTGTCCGCAGGTGGCTGGTGAGGCCGATCTGGGCCCGGAAGGAACGCCCACATGTGGGACACATGTGGGTGGGTGCTAAAGTGGAGGTGGAGGTAGCTCTGGCCTTGCGCGCGGCTCGCTTTCTCTCAGCTTCTGCTGTGCGTCTCTTCTCTGATGTACATGCACCCTTTGTGATGCTGCTTCGCCAGGCTGGGCAGTCCAGGGCAAGCGACTCCCAGGTGTTAGGTTGATGTCCAGGCCTTTGAGGGACATATTGAGGCAGTCCTTGAAACGTTTCTTCTGCCCCCCAACTTTGCGCTTGCCCTGACTCAGTTCTCCATACAGCAGTTGTTTCGGCAGTCGACTATCTGGCATTCTGACGATGTGGCCAGCCCATCTGGCTCGGGATTTCTGAAGGAGAGTGTAGATGCTGGGATGCTGGCCCTTTCCAAGACCTCAGTGTCTGGGACTTTGTCCTGCCACTTGATGTGTAGGAGTCTGCGGAGACAGCTGAGGTGAAAATGGTTGAGCTGTTTGGTGTGTCTGCTGTAGACAGTCCAGGTCTCACTGGCATAGAGGAGAATGGTTAGTACCACTGCATGGTAGACCAGTTTGGTGGTAAGGTTTAGTCCTCTATATATAGGAGGTATGTCTGTGTAAAACACAGTGAGTGCAGTGTCGCCACAGGCCAGGCTGACTGATGAGACTCACCTGGAGGACGAAAGTCGACTTTAGACAGGTGAAAGCTATGGTTGTGTTCACACAACACGGCATGTAATGGCTCCCGTAGGTTGTCATGCAGGATCTAATATATACACATCAGTGCCCCCTTTTTCCCACCCCACCCCTCCCTCCCCGTCTATTTCTAAATCTTTGCTTGTTCACTTTCATGAAGATGCAGGCATTATTTGCCAGCACTTTTTTTTCATCACCATTCATTTTCATTCTATGTAAACTTTTTTTTCATCACCATTCATTTTCATTCTATGTAAACTTTTTTTTCATCACCATTCATTTTCATTCTATGTAAACTTTTTTTTCATCACCATTCATTTTCATTCTATGTAAACTTTTTTTTCATCACCATTCATTTTCATTCTATGTAAACTTTTTTTTCATCACCATTCATTTTCATTCTATGTAAACTCAGATAAAAGGGGGGGAAGAGGAGACCTAAGTATCATGCTTTGTGGGACACCAATTTTTTTTTCCCCTCCAACACCCCCGCCTTTACTGTTTGTTTGTTTTTTTTTAATTTATTTTATTTTATTTTTTTTTTAATTAAAGTTTGTTTCCCTTTTTTATTTTATTTTTGTTGGTTTGTTTCTTTCTTTCTTTCTTTTTTTCCTTTTTTTTTTTTTTCTTTTTTGTAAAGGCGGTTTTTTTTCTGCCTCCATCTCTGACGCACATGATTTGATTTGATTGATTTGATTTAACGTCTGTTCACAACAATGGTGATATTAGACTAAAAATGAACCAATCCACAAACAAAAAAAACAAAAAATGAAAACGAGCTGTGTAAGAGAGAGAGAGAGAGAGAGAGAGAGAGAGAGAGAGAGTGTGTCTGTTAGTGTGAATATGCACTCATGTGTGAAAGGCTACATATGAACATTAATACAATAACTATAATTGACTTAATATTTACAATAAATTTGAAAGTATAGTGCTGGATAAAACTGATGCAATTTGTACCATTTCTTCGCTGTAGATTATATCATTTAAAGATCCTATTTTTGCTACATCTATCCCAGATATGTTGTATAACAGGGATAGCAATGGGCAATCAAAAAGAATATGTTCAATTGATATTGGATGACCACAAGCACATTCAACATTTTTTGAAAATTTAGTCTTCCATGAATTTAATCGAATTTTATAAATGAGACTAGACAAGGATCTTGAACACGGTAATATTTTTGACTTTGAAGGAAGCTTTTCTGTCATTATACGACTTTCTAACATCGAATTTATGTCATGTTTTTCTAATTTTAGTGTACTATCAGGATATTTTCTAATAGCTCCTTCTTTCGCTGATCTATCAGCCATTTCATTCCCCCAAATACCACAGTGAGATGGAATCCAACAAAATTCTATATTGATACCTTTACATATAATTGAATGTACTAAGTATTTTACATCAAATATCAAAACATTTCGAACTTTTGCATTCAAGTTTTGCAGACTGTAAAGAACAGATTTTGAGTCAACACAAAGTAAAATGCTATAAATCGCAATATGAATATCAGCTATGAAGGATAAGGCCATAAGAATTGCATATAGTTCTGCAGTAAATACAGAAAAACCTTTTCCTAGACAAAATGACTTTCTTATCTTTAAAGCAGGAATAGCAAATCCAGCCCCTGTGTATGATTCCAAAACTGAACCATCTGTAAAAATCTTTAAATGATTCGGATACTTATTTTCTAGATGTTCTTTTGCTTCAACGGATATGAGATTGATGTTATCCTCTTTTTTTAGAGTTGAATAATCTGTATCAAATATAGCAGAAATATGCTCCCATTGAGGAATAATGGGTATTATGGGACTACTTGAAATTGATGTAATATCAATATCACAACTCTTGAAAAGATCATCTGTATAGTTTCTAATAGGTTGAAGATATGAAATGTTTTGCGCTCTCTTCGGGAAATCCTGTCTTGAGTCAAGAAAAATGTCATTTGTCACTGAATTAGAAACTGAAAGACATCTAGTCACATACTTTGCATTGGCCAACTTCCGTTGGTCCTCAAGAGTTAACAGATTCGCTGCTCTGTATGTTTTGAGCGTATTTGTGTGTACTGGCACACCAAGTGCCAACTTAACAGCCTTACTATCTATGCTTTGTAATATTTTTAGCAGCGTCTGTGGAGCTGAGAAATAAACCTCTTGACCATATCTTAAATAAATGTTAGCGAACCGCCCAGAGAACGTGGACAAATGAGTCACAAGACGAAACACAACGCGTTTCGACCTCTTAGGTCTTCATCGGGTGAGACATAAACGAATAAAACAACGAAAATTCACTTAGCTTTGATCGCTTCAGATCACTTCACAGGGTTCAGCGCAAGGAAGAAGGCGTTGAATCATAAGTTAATTTCTCTTGACCATAAGTTAATTTCGATCGAACTAAACTGGTAGCAAGATGTAAAAGTGTTTGAATATCTTGTCCCCATGACTGAGCATTAATTATTTTGAGAAAATTTAATCTTTGTCTAGCTTTATTTATTATGTGTTCTCACGCACATGCAAGTCTGTATGTTGTATTGCTACCGATGGACATCTTCTTTCTGGTTTTAACGTTTTGGCGCTTGATACAGCGCGTCAGTATTTATTGTTGTACTAGTGTTTGATGTAGTGACACTTTCACACCGTATGTAACAAAAGAGAGAGAGAGAGAGAGAGAGAGAGAGAGAGAGAGAGAGAGAGAGAGAGAGAGAGAGAGAGAGAGAGAGAGAGAGAGACCCGGGCATCTCCCGAGAATCATCCTTGAAACAGGGGCCGGAATAGCTCACTTGGTAGAGTGCCGGACTCGAGATCCTGGGGTTGCGGGTTCGAATTTCGGTACAGGGGGATTTTTCCCTCGAAGTTAACATTGGTTCTGACTCCATTCCTCATACAGTCCTTCGAATGAGACTATAAACCGAGGTTCCGTGTGTGAACGCATGCACAACATCTTGCACACACGTAAAATCCCATCACCAACTTTCGGAAGAGAAGGCCAGTTTGGCCGTTGGTATGGATGACACGTTACACATAGCATGCACCTTCCCCGACGATGGAGTATGGCTGCCTTAAAGGCAGGATAAAGAACGGTCATACACACAAAACTCCACTGCCTGTCTATACAGGCAGTGTCCGCAGGAGTATCAGCCTGCGTACGCAGAAAGAAAGAAAGAAAATCCTTGAAACGAAACTGAGTATGCAAGGATGATACCAGAAGTGCACGAAGAAGGACAGAAGGAAAGGGAGGAACAAAACAACAACAACAACCAAAGGAGAGAGAGAGAGAGAGAGAGAGAGAGAGAGAGAGAGAGAGAGAGAGAGAGAGAGAGACGTATAAATGTAGTGAAGATGAGTACAGCTCATCTCGCGAACCGGCCTGTTCCCCTAGAAAGCTATCCTTATAGTAAACAAAAAAAAAGAGAGAGACTATAAGGAAGACATGAGGAAGGCCTTGCAGCGAGACAATCAATATCAATGAGAGACAGAGAAGAGAAGGGGGGGGGGGTAGGGAGAGAAAGTTTCTTAGTGAATATGATTCAGTATAATAATACAGTACTGCGACATGCAATTCCAAATATACAGGAAATGTTTTAAGCTCCTTGTTCATTTCTAAAATGATTGATAGGACAGACTCTGTCTCGAAGGTACTTACGCACATCTTAGTCAAGGGACTAACAAAATGTTTTCCCCACTATTAACAAAAAAAACCGCTCACTATGCATAGTCTGTATGATTCACTATTGATGGACAATAGCATGCAAGTTTTGATATCTTGTCGTATGATATAAAGCGTCTGGGTACTGCAATATAGTAACGTTTGGTGTGCCAACACATTCATACTGTTTTTAAAAGGACAGGCATGAAGATAAGGCACACGAAGAGAGAGAGAGGGAGAGGGAGAGAGAGACAGACAGACAGACAGACAGACAGACAGACAGACTGACACACACACACACACACACACACACACACACACACACACACACACACACACACACACAGAGAGAGAGAGAGAGAGAGAGAGAAATCCCCGCACCTGTACAAGACTCCATAACCACTGATGTGCCATGAAGCCACTGACTTCCCCACACAGACACCCATCATGCAGAGCCATCCAGAAAAACGGGGACTGACCGGTACAATCTGATCGTCAAGGCCGTTAATCCCTATCATACCTTCGTGGCATGGTACCAGTAGTCTCCCTCTAGAGAGAGAGATGGGGGAGGTGAGAGAGAGGGGGGGAGGGGCTGGGAGTGGGGAAGAAGGGAGGGGGAGGGAGGGGAAATTGTGGAATTCTTTAACATTTCTCATAATACATTATCATGCACGATCGAAGCACTAACAGCCGACGTACATGGAATTTGCACAGTTATATGCGTGTTTATACATGATTTTTTTTTTGTATTTGTCTGACCATAGACATTTTTTTTTTCTGTATTGTTTCAATAATACATTATTCGCGATTCGCTGAGCCTGTATCACCCATAAGAGCGTTTATTGTTACTAAGTAAGAACGCTTAATTGTTTTCTCATGTGCTTTTCTTGATAAAAAAAAAAAAAATTTGAAGCCATGGTAAGGATTTTGTTGTTTTTTTTCGCAACACTAACGCACATCTTACCAACAAGATTAACATGTTTTATTGCAACACTAACGCACATCTTACCAACAAGATTAACATGTTTTATTGCAACACTAACGCACATCTTACCAACAAGATTAACATGTTTTATTGCAACACTAATGCACATCTTACCAACAACATTAACATGTTTTATTGCAACACTAATGCACATCTTACCAACAACATTAACATGTTTTATTGCAACACTAACGCACATCTTACCAACAAGATTAACATGTTTTATTGCAACACTAACGCACATCTTACCAACAAGATTAACATGTTTTATTGCAACACTAATGCACATCTTACCAACAACATTAACATGTTTTATTGCAACACTAATGCACATCTTACCAACAAGATTAACATGTTTTATTGCGTCAATTTTCGGTTGGTTTACCATATCGCCTTGAATTCCAAATAGAACGTCAGTTTCAGTTAACACACACTCCAATCCCTCTATGTATCAAACTTCCAAAATGTTTCCAAAAGGCATACACTGATGAGCATTGGTGAAAGAAATGTTCAACAAAATCTATTTCGTCTACAACATAATCACATTTGTTTGATTAATTGCATTTGCTTTTCTGTACAGTTTACTGTGAAGATTTTATTTCCGTTTTTAATCGGAAATGAAATGAGGCAGGGAACAGTAAACGATAAACAGTAAACAAGTTGGGTATTTTTTGCTCCCATAAGAACACCTAACGCAGAGTGCCAGTCTTGAATAAAAGTTACTGTGTGTTAGGTTTTCTTATGGGAGCAAAAAATACCCCACTTGTTTACTGTTTTCCGTTTTTAAGTCGACTCAGATGCCATGTTGGTATCAAACCCCAATTTCCGTTTGGTGATTGGGACAATTTGCAGCCCATTGTAAGTACATACATTTTGGGTATTCTTTTATATTGACCATGTTTAATCCACCCTTACTGTAACTAGATTCCAATTACCATTCTTTGATATCAAGCGGGGATCAGGTGGAAAGAACGGATCAAGGCACTCTCTGCCGTTGTTCTGTAGTGGCTAGCATCACACAGTGACATCGGAGAAGCCACAGGTTCAAATCCAACAGATACGTCCCTTCTTCTTCGTCTGTGTGTTTCTTAATGTGCATGCTCTCTCTCTCTCTCTCTCTCTCCTCTCTCCTCTGTCCTCTTCTCTCTCCTCTCTCTTCTCTCTCTCTCTCTCTCTGCAAAATAAAAAGATGAATTGTAACTCGCTCTGTAGCTATGTTCATTTTCAAAGCACTGAAAAAAAAGAATGAACTGCTATCAGTTACACACACAAATGCCAGAGTAATTTCAGGAAGAACATAAATTTTTGTTATGCAAATATTTTCTTTCATAATTTTCAAGACCGAAAAATACAGGACAGCCAAACATGTGCCAGAAAATATCAAAAAAGAAGACGAGAACTAAAGGGTGGCAAAGAAAATGATCTGTTCAAAATGATCTGAAAATACAGTCTTCATCCCACAGGCCAAAAGTGTGTATGCCGAATGATGAAGAATGTCCATCGATCAATGAGAACTGTTTGGATGACGACGATCGTGAGTTCACAAGGTACAGCAGGAAGCATCTTCCTCACCTGTGGGAAACTTGATAGTGGTGAGAATCGTGACACGTATCATTAGCAGCAAAGCATCGTCTCCTGTTGGTACACATCCAAAACAGAATCATTATTTTTTTTCTTAAATTATTAGTGAGTCCGCTTAACAACAGGGACAACCAAATGATAAGACATCAAACTTAGTCAAACATGAAAGTGTTTATTGCATTATTGTGCCTAGCCAATACTTTTGTCCCTTATTTTTCAGGATTTGTTGTTGTTGTTGTTGTTGTAAAGTCTAATAGTTGTTAAAGGTGCATGTCCTTGAAGACCCAATATAAAGAACGCAACAACATCAAGTTTCTTCTTGCCATCATGGGCAGACTAAGGGGCGGGAAAGTTGCGGCCAAGAGCACTGATTGAATGACTGAATGGGAAGATTTCTGATATACAGTTTTTAACATGAGGGTGAGAACAAGACCTGTGACTTCTCATTGTCAT
The DNA here is from genome assembly GCA_033310375.1 of Conus canariensis. Classification (NCBI taxonomy): domain Eukaryota; kingdom Metazoa; phylum Mollusca; class Gastropoda; order Neogastropoda; family Conidae; genus Conus; species Conus canariensis. The sequence continues at coordinate 68,930,931 of CM065729.1, forward strand.
ACAAAGCCTGGTTGTCAGTTACTTCGTGTTTCAGGGTGAGAACAAGACCTGTGACTTCTCATTGTCATACAAAGCGTGGTTGTCAGTTTCCTCGTGTTTCTTGTCGATCGACGTAGGGTGGCAATGATCAGTTAGGAGAACTAGCATCCTCTGCAAACGTAAAACGATTTATAAAAGTTTGGAAGTCATCTAATTTAATCAGAGTGATCCAGTTTTCGAAAGATCGGGTCTGGTTCCGGCTTCACTTCATCTGTTCCTGACTTTGGAAAATAAGGACTGTTTCTGTCTTCAGTACATTACAGCTGTTTCCATCCTCTTGGATAATTGCTTTCATTTCGTCTCTCTTCAATATGTCAGGATTATTTTTGTTTATATCTTATTTGCCTTCAGCGTGCTACAGCCATCTTCTTATCCGTTTTCACTGTATAACGGCTAATTTTGTCTTCTTGACCTCTATCTGTTTTCAGTCCGTTAGGATTATTTCTGTCTTTCTTTCATCTGTCTTCAATACATCAGGACTATATCTGTTTATATTTTATCGATCATCACGACCATTTCTGAAATTATTATATCTGTCCTCAGTAGATTAGAACTATTTCGGTATTCATTTGATCCGTCCTCAGTACAATATAACTATTTTTTGACTCGATTTGATCTGTCTTCAGAACATTAAAACTACTTCTGTCTTCATTTCATTTGTCTTCAGTACACAAAAATTATTTCTGTCTTCATGTTATCTGTCTTGGGTACTTTAGGCTTCATTTCTGTCCTCACTGTGTTGTGTCGAGTACATCCATCCCCGACACATATGGACTGCTTCTGTCTGAATGCAGTTGGACATTTCTGTGTTCAGGACATTTGGACATTTCTGTTTTCAGGACATTTGGACATTTCTGTTTTCAGCACATTTGGACATTTCTGTGTTCAGGACATTTGGACATTTCTGTTTTCAGGACATTTGGACATTTCTGTCTTCAATACATTTGGACATTTCTGTTTTCACCACATTTGGACATTTCTGTTTTCAGCACATTTGGGCATTTCTGTTTTCAGCACATTTGGATTTTCTGTTTTCAATACATTTGGACATTTCTGTCTTCAATACATTTCGATATATCTGTCTTCAATACATTTGGACATTTCTATTTTCAGCACATATTGACATTTCTGTCTTCCATACATTTGGACATTTCTGTTTTCAGCACATTTGGACATTTCTGTCTTCAATACATTTCGACATATCTGTTTTCAGCACATTTGGACATTTCTGTTTTCAGCACATTTGGACATTTCTGTGTTCAGGACATTTGGACATTTCTGTTTTCAGGACATTTGGACATTTCTGTCTTCAATACATTTGGACATTTCTGTTTTCACCACATTTGGACATTTCTGTTTTCAGCACATTTGGGCATTTCTGTTTTCAGCACATTTGGATTTTCTGTTTTCAATACATTTGGACATTTCTGTCTTCAATACATTTCGATATATCTGTCTTCAATACATTTGGACATTTCTATTTTCAGCACATATTGACATTTCTGTCTTCCATACATTTGGACATTTCTGTTTTCAGCACATTTGGACATTTCTGTCTTCAATACATTTCGACATATCTGTTTTCAGCACATTTGGACATTTCTGTCTTCAATACATTTCGACATATCTGTTTTCAGCACATCTGGGCATTTCTGTCTTCAATATATTTGGACATTTCTGTCTTCCATACATTTGGACATTTCTGTTTTCAGGACATTTGGGCATTTCTGTTTTCAGCACATTTGGACACTTCTGTTTTCAGCACATTTGGACATTTCTGTTTTCAGCACATTTGGACATTTCTGTTTTCAGCACATTTGGACATTTCTGTATTCAATACATTTAGACATTTCTGTTTTCAGCACATTTGGACATTTCTGTCTTCAATACATTTGGACTATTTCTGTCTTCAATACATTTGGACATTTCTGTCTTCAATACATTTAGACATTTCTGTTTTCAATACATTTGGACTATTTCTGTCTTCAATATATTTGGACATTTCTGTTTTCAGCACATTTGGACATTTCTGTCTTCAATACATTTGGACTATTTATGTTTTCAGCACATTGGGACATTTCTGTCCTCAATACATTTGTCTGTTTCTGTTTTTAGCACATTTGGACATTTTTGTCTTCAATACGTTTGGACATTTCTGTCGTCAGTACATCTGGACTGTATCTGTGTCTGACACATTTGCACTTTTCTGCCTAAATTACATTCAGACTGTTTTTGTCTTCAGTGCTAGGCAAGGATCATTTCTGCCTTCATTGCACTGTGTTCGGTACAGTAAGATTCCTTTCCTCAATACATTTGTCTTTACTACATTCAGTTCATAAGGACTATTTCTGTCTTTACTGCGCAGGGACTATTTCTATCTCTACTGCCTAAGAACAATTTCTGTCCATGGCACATCAGAACGTGTAGCCTGGGCACTGGAGAACAGCTTCACGAATCGTTTCCAGTTTCTTTTGATGCTTGGGAAGAAGAAGAAAAAACGAAGTTAGATCACGCCCCCTTCGTAAGGAATGGGAGGCCGGACTGACTCTTTGTGGCTGCTTTGAAGTGAGACCAGAAAATTCAAGACTGCCACGATGCTTTTGTGAATAGCCAATGAATTCCTTTCATTCAGTCGTCCATGTGTCTTCATTACTTTCTCCGGTGTCATGATACACTGCTTGCACTTGCCAGTATGAGTATGACAGAAATTCGGTTTACTTGTAAAAGAAATAGGTTGACGTGTCTTAGGCAGCCCACTGGATTTCTTTTTAAATGCGTGTAGTAATTTAATGCCTAAATAAAACAAATCTACTCATCAGTCATATTATGCAGTTTACCTTTCATGGCTTGTGTGCCTAGACCATTATGGTCTTTTACGTTTAATTTATAGACATAATCTCTCTCTCTCTCTCTCTCTCTCTCTCTCTCTCTCTCTCTCTCTCTCTCTCTCTCTCTCTCTCTCTCTCTCTCTCTCTCTCTCTCTCTCTCTTGCTCCCATAACCTGTTTTCATGCTCTCTTCCATCCTTTCCTTCCCTCCCACCCACCGTCCTCCTCTCCACGCCCACTCTCCCCCTCACCCCCCATCATCATCCTCATCATCATCATCATGTCTCTCTCTGTCTCTCACTCTCTCTCTCTCTCTTTCTCTCTCTCTCCCTCTCTGTCTCTTTATCTGTCTCTTTCTCTCTCTCTCTCTCTCTCTCTCTCTCTCTCTCTCTCTCTCTCTCTCTCTCTCTCTCTCTCTGTGCACACATCCACAATCAAACAGTGCCCAGTGTCCACCGTTTGCCTCAGGCCCAGAGTTGCAGAGGCTGTAGTGGGGATCACAGAAACACGATGAGAGCGGCTAAATCGGGAACACATCTACACACAAAAAGCCCTGGTGTTGGTGCTAAGCGCTTCCTGTCGTTAACTTTCTTTCCTTTTTTTTTTTTTTTTTTTTTAAACTTTTCACTGTTTCTTTCTGGGTTTTTGTTTCTTTCTCTGACTCCTTTTGTCGATAGACCTCCGTCTCAGATACTTCACATGCTTTAATGCCTCTCTCTCTCTCTCTCTCTCTCTCTCTCTCTCTCTCTCTCTCTCTCTCTCTCTCTCCTCCCTCTCTCTCTCTCTCTCTCTCTCTCTCTCTCTCTCACACACACACACACACACACACACACACACACACACACACACACACACATACACACATATGGTTTGATGTAGGAATGATGGCAAATAGAGCTGCATGTTTCTGAATCCATTATGTCTTTGTTCTGTTTATGTAATTTATCCATCATGTAGACTTTACTGTAGTATGCTTTTAAAACATTATCCCAGTGTGATCAGGAATTCAATTCCACAGTTTGCCTGTTCTTGGTTCTTGAAGAAGACCCAAGAGGTCGAAATGCATTGTGTCTTGTCCTGTACTTTGTTTGTCTATGTCCTTGGCGGTAACTAACCCCCTCTCGTTCTAAATTTCGCTAACTTTTGCTTCATTCTCCGCCCTCAGTCACTCCGTTTTGAAACTTGGTTGCAGGGTAAATATATGGTATTGATTATGAACATTAACTGCTGGAAATCTCTCACAAAGATAAGATGGTGTGACATATTTTACAACTTCATACTTTTCACGCCAGTTTTTAGGCTACAGGGTAGAATGTTCAGTTCTTTGTAATCATTAGTTTGCAGAAAGATTACAGAAGTATAAGGTTAGGAAAACGCCCATACGCGCTTTCAACTGGTTTTAAGAGTGGCTGACTCTCAACATGCTGGGGTATAAGTTATGTCTAACAGAAAGAGACAGAGGGAACTGTTTACAGAGGAGACGACAGAGGTGAAAGCGACAGGATATAGCAGGTGCTTCAGACACACCAACACACAAACACCCCACCTGCACACCACACTTCAGACACACCGACACACAAACATCCCACATGCCCACCACACTTCGGACATACCAACACACAAACACTCCACATGCCCACCACACTTCAGACACACCAACACACAAACACCCCACATGCACACCACACTTCGGACACACCAACACACAAACACCCCACATGCCCACCACACTTCGGACACACC
>CM065729.1:68943039-68950539 GCA_033310375.1 Conus canariensis
CTCTCTCTCTCTCTCTCTCTCTCTCTCTCTCTCAACGAGACACTACAAGACTGTGAAGGTGTTGTGAAGGACCGGCTTTAAGAAAACTGTGTGTGTGTGTGCGTGTGCGTGTGCGTGTGCGTGTGCGTGTGCGTGCGTGTGTGTGTGTGTGTGTGTGTGTGTGTGTGTGTGTGTGTGTGTGTGTGTGTGTGTGTGTGTGTGTTTTGCTGTCCCAACTTCTGCGCCACCTAAGAGACAGTGCAATCACGCCGCTCATTCTGACACCCCGTCGACAGCCACAGCCCGGTCGGCCCCGCCGCAGCCCCGGCACCGGCAATCCAAAGAGAGCAGTCAATATCAAGTCGTCAAGAGGCAACCCACCGGAGGAGACACTGCACTGCTGCCGAGTCACTTCGGTGGTGTTCAGTGGCGCCTGTCCTGATCTAACATGCGCAGGACACCACCTACTAAGCCCCCTACTGACGACAATAATTGCTTAGTGGCGGAGCCGGCGTGAGTGAGCTCTCCCTCCGGAGGGCGCCACGACGTCCGTCCAATGACAGCCCCCATGGACTCGCCGAAACCGGTGACCCCGACGGAACCAAACCAAGGCCACAGACGTGGAGAGGACATCGAAATTGAGGTCACTATGAAAGCAGGGCATGAAGGGCCACAGAATGTGAGACTTTTTTGATGTGCTGATCGATGAGAATGAGGATGATTAAGATGATGCTACGGATTTCCATTTTGGTCTGAGACTACATGACAGGGCTGTACTCTACGCTTCCTTTCATAATATATCCCGGCGTCAACCAGGCCCGAGAGATACAGGCACCTGCAGTGTTGGTCAGGAAATTTGAGCAACACTCTCAGAAACGCATCCATTAAGTGGATGAAACTCGACTGTGTGGTCCCAGTCTTCCCAACTGAGTCCGCAGCAAACTCAACTCTGGGTAGGAGCCGGTCGGGGCAGAAAACCCCACATGACTCTGATGGGATTCGAACCCACGACCTCCCAGCCGGGAGTCCGCGACGCCAACCACTTTGCCACGGCGGCTGGTATTCTGCTCATTAGTTACTTGGCATAGTTTACAAAGATAAGATAGTGTGAGATATTTACAATTATGTATCTACAAAACAGCTTTGCTGAAGCGAGATTGCGGGTTGAAGTGTGACATTTTAGGTTCTTTGTAATCATTAGTTTTCAGAGAAGATATTCAATGTATTAGCTCAAGAGAACGCCTATAATTATGCACTGTATGTGAGTGTTGAGTCCGCAGCAAACTCAACTCTGAGTAGGAGCCGGTCGGGGCAGAAAAACCCACATGACTCTGATGGGATTCGAACCCACGACCTCCCAGCCGGGAGTCCGCGACGCAAAACACTTCGCCACGGCGGCTGGTGGCTTAAAGAAAAATTTGAGATAAGTGGTGACATAGAATTCGACCGCGTTCATCGCCTAAACTGTAAGCAGAATTCACCAGTTATTGGACGCTGCACCTTTTTCAAGGACAAAGAAAAAAATTTAAAGGCAAAACAGAAGCTAAAGGGTACTCTTGAAGGTGTTTTGGGGAGAGGACTTTTCGTTCCGGGTGAGGGAAATAAGGAGACAGCTTACCCCTCATCTGAAGAAAGCACGTAGTGAGGGAAAGCGTGCCACTATGGTGTTTGACCATCTCCTAATTGAGGGTAAGAAGTACGGACTAGCCGATGGACAAAATCTCCGTGGAATTCAATAGGTGGAGGTCTTCCCACAGTGACACCGGTGACACTGTGCAGAACGGGAACCGGAGCTACACAGAAAGGGAGTTGTGTGCTGTGAAATATAAACATGATGACAGAGTTAGCATTGAGTTGTCCGGGGTGAAAGGGCGGAGGTCAAATGGGATCACGGATGAAAGAACTGTTGTCAATAATCCTTGTGACAGATTTGATTGATAATGTTGTTTTTTCAAATTTTTGTACAACATATGATACATTAAACAAATGCACTGATGTCATAAGCGAGGGGAAGGATGTACATATTCATAATGAATTAAACGCTAATTTGTTTAATGGAGTTAACGGAAAAAAAACAACAGAAGGTAGTGTGAATTTATATCAAAAGGGAAGAAGTGATATTAGTGTGGAAAGTGATGTTTGCGAGATTGTGCATACACGAATGGATGACTACAGAACAAATAATGTTAATATGGATGAATAGTATCATTAATATGTTCTAATTCACACCATTTGATGGAAATCGTACAATGTATTCATTTTTACATTGGAATGTAAATGGACTTCTTTCTAAAAATCAATCAAAAAGAATTTATATCTTATCTAATCAATTTCGACGTTATTATGTCTTGTTGAAACGTTTGTAGAGAATCTGAGTCTTAATATTTTCACAAACTATACAAGTTTTATAAAGCCAGGCATAAAACTTTCAAATCAAGGGAGACGATCTGGGGGTATATTGTGTCTTGTTATAAATAAATGAGATAGTGCCTTTCATTCATGAGATCAGGCTAGATAATCCCAATGTACTTTTGTTTCTGATTGAAAAGAATTTGTTTGACTTATCAGAGAATGTTTTGTATGTGTGTTCGTACGTGCCTCCTGAAGGCTTGCCTTTTCATCCTCACTTAGATATTGATGACGGCATTAATTCACATGAACAGTGCATTGTTCACTGTGTACTTGAATATGGCAATGTGCATGTGATCCTCTCCGGTGATTTAAACAGCAGAACTGCACATTTTTCTCCTGATATTTTACATGATGATGAATTTGGTACTAATATTGAAAGTTGCTCTGCATATTCTAATAGAAAATCAGCTGACCAGGCACTGAATAACTACAGAAAAAGTCTGTTGAATATGTGCACTGCTCTTGGTTTTTATATTCTTAATGGTGTATGTAATGGAGACCTTGATGGACATTATACGTTTGTGTTTCAGTCTGAACACAGTGTTAATTATTATTTCTTGCTTTCTAAAGAATTGTTCTTCGTTGTCTTCCCGTCTTGTAGATTAGTAGTTTCAGAGAGAGTAGAATCTGATCATTTACCACTTGAATTTTATCTGAATGTAGTTAAGAATGCTACTATTTCTTCTGGAGTTGAAAATGTGAATACATATATTGTAAAGTTTGTGTTTGTGTGGAATGGTGATGTATCACAATCTTATTTGGATGCAATGCATTCTTCTGAAGTGTTAAGCTTACTTAATTATGCGTTTAATTTGATTGAACATGACTACAATGAAGCTCTGAATGTTTTTGTTGAGACTGTTAAAACTTACGGAGCTTGATTGAAGAAACGAATTTATATTGACAGTTTAAGTAAATGTAGTGACTGGTATGATAAAGAATGTAAATCAAGTACGGAAGCGAAACGTTTATTGCGAGTTTTTCGGCAAACGAAAGATCCAGCCGACAGTGACGCTTACTGCATAGCAAGAAGAGAATATAACAATCTTCTGAGGCGAAAAGAAAAAGAGCATAATGATTTACTACTGGATAAGTTAACTGGGTCAATAAATAATCAAAAAGAATTCTGAGAAAACATGCATAGAATTTCTGTTAAAAGAAAGTAAGCTAATAATTTAATAACAGGTGACTGGTTTGAACACTTTAAAAGTCTGCTTGAAAGAGATACGGTTACAGAAGAAAATCATACGAGTATCACTAGAATCGACGACGAACAAGAAGAAAATGCTTGCATGAATCGCCATATATCTAGGGAAGAAGTAGTGTTCGCCATAAGAAAATTAAAGAAAGACAAAGCTGCCGGACCTGACCAGATTATCGGGGAAATGTTAAAAACTGTGGGAGAGCCATAGTTGATTTTTTCGTCAAGCTATGTAATACATTATTTGACAAGGGTGTGTTTCCGGATAACTGGACAAAATCCATTGTAGTCCCTTTATTTAAAAAAGGAAATCCAAACGATCCAAACAACTACAGAGGCATACCTTTATGTGATACAAGCAGCACGATTTATACCACTATTATAAACAACCTTCTACAGGAATGGATAGAAGAGCAAAACCTTACAGGTGAACATCAAGCAGTATTTTAAAAAAGGTTATTCCACTATTGATCATAATGTTCACGCTGGTAACATTAATACAAAGACAATATTGTATGATTCGTAAACTTAATGTAGCTTTCATTGACTTTAAGAAAGCTTTTGACTCTATAGAAAGAAATTTGCTGTGGCCTATTCTTTTTTTTTAATGGAATAAAAGGTAAGCTTTTTCGGTGTATCAATAGCATGTACATAAACGTCAAGAGTAGAATTCGATCTGGGGATAAGTTAACAGATTACATCAACTGTACACGGGGAGTGAAACAAGGTGATGTTACAAGTCAGTTATTATATTCACTATTCATCAGTGAACTGGCATTAGAAGTAATCGGGTGTGGGAGACATGGTGCAGGGTTCACATACGATGTTTCTGAATTATTCATTTTGTTATTGGCAGATGATGTAGCTCTATTGCCTGAAACCGTTGTTGGATTACAGACGCAGTTAAATAGTCTACATCGCGCAGCATCAGAACTTCATTTGAATGTGAACATGACCAAAAGCAATATAGTGGTGTTTAGAAAAGGTGGATATTTGGCCGACAGAGAAAGGTGGACTTATAATGGGATCCTGATGCCTGTGGTAAATATATACAAGTACTTAGGTATCTATTTTTCTACTAGGCGGAGTTTTACTGAAGCATGCCGGGATCTTGTAAGCAGAGCCAAGAGGGCTTTATCATGTGTACTGCAAAATGTGTATAAATTGAAGAATAATTCTCTTGATCTTTATCTGAAGTTATTTGAAGCTCAAATTCAATCGATTGTTCAATATGGTGCCGAGATATGGGGTCCTGAAAATGCAGCTATTTGTCCTGAAAAATTACACATGTTCGCACTTTAAACGTTTTTAGGAGTGGAAATGAGAACACCAAATGACCTCATCTATGGGGAGACAAACAGGTACCCTATATACATCAATTCAGTCGTCCAGTGTATGAGAGACTGGTTAAAATGAACACAACTAGAAGAGAGTAGATTACTGCGGAAAACCTACAGAATGTCAATTGATTTAGATGCACGAAGTAAAAGAAATTGGGTCTCAAATATTCGATGCAAATTATATGCGTATGGATTTGGTTATGTATGGGTGAACCAAGGTGTTGGAGAAATAAGTCAATTTTTGTATTATTTTAAAGACAGATTGATATTGTGTAGGTGGCAAGAATGGGATTTTCACGAGAATAACAGTGAACGGTTTCAAATGTATAGAACATTTTGTTCTGTAAACGATGATAAAATCTATTTGAAGTTGATTTTAGACAGACATTTAAAATTTGTAATGACAAGGTTTAGACTTGAAGTGTCTGAAATTGCGTGTCACTACTTTCATTATAGATCACATACAGAAACACATTTAATTTGTCTATTGTGTAGAATTGCCAAGGAAGATGAAGTTCTTTCTTTTATGCTGCCCTACATTAACTAATTTACGAAAACAGTACATACCTTTAAAATTTTATAAGTATCCAAGCCAGTTTCGATTGAGCTTACTGTTGGCATCTAAGAATCAAAACATTGTCAGAAAATTATCAGTATTCTTATATAAAGCGTTTAAAATATTATCTGCTGCTATATCTTAAGATCTTGAAATACATATGCAATTATGTGTGTGTGTAGATACTAAGGAAATGTTACAATGTTCAAGAATTGAAAAGTGTATCCCTTCAAGAGGGGCAATAGCCTATGCTTGAATAAATTATCCGAAATCCGAAACCCGAATCTCTCTCTCTCTCTCTCTCTCTCTCTCTCTCTCTCTTGTGTGTGTGTGGTGTGTGTGTGTGTGTGTGTGTGTGTGTGTGTGTGTGTGTGTGTGTGTGTGTGTGTGTGTGTGTGCGTGCGTGCAGCTCCTTTTCAACAGTCCTGTAACGTGTTGAGCAGACCCGTCACTTTGCTCCAATCAGAACCGCATTCCGGCAGTGGTATGTTCTTTTCCGGCAGCAGTTAACATCCTTTTTTCTTCCAGGAGCGTTCTAACGGTGGCACGTGCTTTTGGCCTTTCTCCGTGTGATGGTATCAAAGAGATGCCAAGCTGTCCTATAACACTTCACTCGCTAACGGTGGCACGTGCTTTTGGCCTTTCTCCGTGTGATGGTGTCCAAGAAATGCCGAGCTGTCCTATAACACTTCACTCCCGTGCTGAGAGTTGTTCACAGTGGAATGATGGCCACCAACCTGATAGTTATGTGTTTGACACTTGTCTGTGAGCGTCGTGCATTCTGTGAGCAGTGTTCAGTTTGTAAATCACCGTAACCAAACCTTGCAGCCTGCCTGTTTCCCTTTTTTTTCACCACTTTAACTGGACTCAGCAATCTTCCTCCTACAACAGGTCAATAGGTGGGAAGGTCATTGTCATGCAGGATGTAGACAGTACGATGAATAGGGACGTCGCTTTTGCTCTGGCAGTCTCAATAATATATAGGTTTCTTGATTTCCATTGATTGGTCTTTCGTTTCCGTTGCCCTGAATGTTGTTCATCTTGCCTGGCGAAAACCAAAGAGGTCGAAACGCGTTGTGTTTTGTCTTGTAATTTTTTTGTCTCTGTCGTTCGGCGGAACAACATTTTTTTTTAATGTCTGTTTCATTTAGAATTTATTTTTCTCTTTTGTTTGATTTTGAAAGTCAAAACATTACTTAAATATGTATCGTCATATAACGTGAGTGCTTTGCCTCACCGTTGGATGGTCTGAGTTGAAGAGACATTTGTCACAACAAGCCATGTGAATGTGTGAAAATGTCGGTCCACGTACCTGTGTAACTGTCCAGTTGTGAACGCAGTAAGAAGAGTGATGACTGTTCATGTTCTGGTCAGTTTGTCTTCTGATTTTTCTGAGCTAGGGTCAGGCAGGGAATGACACCCTCACCTCCACCCCCTCCTCTCCTCCTCTCATTTCTCCCATCCACCCGACCTTTCGGCGTCCGTCAATCTCCCGCTCACCCACTTTCTCTTGCAGTGCACTCCATTTGTTACTGAAGACCTCGTACATTATTTACACCTTTCCTGTTTTGGGTAACCGTGTTGTCACGCACGCTGGCCCATAAATTGGGACCTGTCTGGTGTCCACGACCAGGAGAGGGGATGGGGGGTGGAGGGCTCGTTGGCTTAGTGGTATAGCACCTTTCCTCGCAGTCACACACTGCGGGTTCGAATCCGGCTGACATCTAACAGAAGAATTTGCTTCAACCGCCTTTCTTGAGGTGTTGTCGTTCTGCAGGAATGGTGTAGAGTAAGATAAGCCCACCTCCACCCTTCATCTCTCACTCTCCAGGAATGATTGGTGTCGTCTGTAACATCAGCCCTGGTGGGTGTGGACTTCAACCTGAATGTAACTAAGTGTCCAGGACGATGGGATGCCTCGTTGGCTCAGGTGTGGACTTCAACCTGAATGTAATTAAGTGTCCAGGACGACGGGATGCCTCGTTGGCTCAGGGATAGAGCACTGTGTTCTC